>SJYT01025979.1:24446-84465 GCA_006410635.1 Cephalophus harveyi
TGAACTCCGAGAGATGGTGATGAACAGGGAGGCCTGGCGTGCTGCGATTCATGGGGTCGCAAAGAGTCGGACACGACTGAGCGACTGAACTGAACTGAAATTGTATTCAAATGGCTTTTAGTGTGTAGATTTAGCAATATTGTTTTATTTATCTAATCTTTATGAAACTATGTAAATACCTGCTCTAAAAAAATGGAAATAGCCCCATTCTCATCCATTCTTTCCACAATAGATAGAACAAATTTCTTTTTTAATCTTTTCAGATCTTCAGCATCATAAACTAAAAGATATTTGGCATAAATGTTCTGATATAAACCAAAGAGGAAAATTGTATAAAGCTAAATGTTAAGTAGTTGCAGCCTTCTTAAAGTATAGTGTTGCCTAAGAAACAAACTGTATTTTATGTGATTATTATAAGATCTCATGTATCCTTGTGAGAACTCTGTGTCTTTTTAAATAAAACATGATTTCAATATTAAAATTAATATAGAAAATATTAGAAATATATTCATGATATTTCAATATTGCATTAATTTGGAACATAATGTACCCTTGATATGTCTTGAAAAAATAAAATAGATGTAGAAAAATTGCAAGAGGTGCCTTTTTCATCACTAAGCCAAATTTAATGAACTCACTTCACATATATTGCTAGATGAATTGCTGATATCATGAGTGCTTTAGAACTACAAGAGACAGGACTGTTCCAGGATATGATATATTCATATATCCAGAGTTTAATTTAAACTTTGGTGTTTTACTGTAGCAACTGTCTTTTACTAATAATTTCTACCTGAATAGTCTCTGTGCTTTGTTGCTCAGTCATGTATGACCCTTTGCAATCCCATGGACCAAAGCCTACCAGGCTCCTATGTGGATATAGGAATTCTCCAGACAATAATCCTGGAGTGGGTTACTATGCCCTTCTATTGATAGTCTAGGTTTTTTACTGATTTCATTGTAGGTATTCTCCTCCTAGTCACCTGATGTGTAGGCATCACTTAGCTGTTTTCTGGATTTCCATCAGAGGAAATTACTTTATGTGTGACTACACACACCACACAGCCAGGGGAGCAAGGAAATTTAGGAGCTTCCTACATCATCATCTTGAAACAGAGTCAAGATGTGTGCTATCAACAGTTGAAAAACCTGAAAAAAAAAATAGTCTAGGTTTTTCAAATACGATATGAAACAAGTTCTAACACCTCATTTATTATGACTGCCATCTGAGAGAGGGGCCACCAAATCACATAGTTCCAATAGCCATAGGTCTTGGACTCAATAGTCCCACAGGACTACAGCAAACAAAGCAGCAGTTCCTAAGAAGCAATCTTAGAAACTCTCTTTCCAGGAATCACTACAGCTATCATCCCAGGTTTTATTGCAGACAAAGAAGACAAAAATGCCTGTCTCCTTGTCTTTACATGGAAGGGGTTAGACTGCATACTTTACAAACTTCTACCTGTGTATCCAACTTCTAATGATCACACATCTAGATATTGATGCCGATGATCCTCAAGCCTGAAAGAGCCAGCAGGCACTTCCCACCTTTTCCTTCTGACTCCCTCTAATGATAAACCAAGTCACAAATATCTCCCTGTAAGGAGCTGATACACACATCTGGCATGCCAACTTTTGCAGCTGTGTCATGAGAGTTGGTCTGGCTCTGATCACCAATGGCAATTGCATTCATATGTCCCCACAGGACTGCAATGGGGAAAAATAAAAATAAAAACAATTGTTAACAGGCTTATGACCCAGCACTTGCTATGGATAGCTCTCCAGACTAAGCACTGAAGGATCAGAAAAATAATATTAATTTTTGTCCAGTCTTTCCCTGGAAGGATTTGACAGTATATTTTAAAAGTTTCTGCTGGATGGTCCAGCTTGTAGCTAGCATGCATCTAAATGTTGACTGTATTCTTCCCTAGAGGTCAGAAGGACTGGTGGGCACTTCCCCTGCTTTCTCCCTCCAGTTTGGCCAACAATAAAACCAGGGGACCAGTTTCTCCCTGGAAGGACCTTGTCCACACATCTACTGTCCCAAAATCTATAGCTGTGAAATGACAGACAGACCCCCAAGTCAATCAGCTCAGACAATTTATAGCTTCCATACATTAGGCCTACAGGAAAAATCAAGAATGGGCACAGGAGCACCCCCACACTGCTATACATTGTAGCTCAAAGGAAAGGGAACAGGTAAAAATGTCTGAATTCCATTCTCCCTAGAAGTTTTACAATATACTATTCCTGTTGCTTCCTGAAGGTCTGGGTTCTAGACAACCTGCATTTAGGTGTTGACTACAATCCTCCCCTAAAAATATTGATAGATCTTGGCACACCTTCAAGCACATGAAGCCACTAACAACAAAGGTGGCAGCTTGGATTATCACAGAGATTTGAGACATAACCAGGAGTTCAAGTGGGTAATTGAAGAAGTTTGTCTCCTACATAACTCTCTATAAGGTTAAATACTTATCTCTGATTTATTAAGATGGGTTTGTGGAGATTTATCTAGTTCTTCTCTTGGTACATATTCCTCTGTTTTTCCATTTTCCTTGACTTTCTTTGTTGGTTTCTGCACAGTAGATAAAATAACCACCTCTCTCAGTTTTTACAGAAAGGGCACTAATTGGTAATATGAATACATATGAAAGTATAAAACTCATTAGTAAACCTATGGAGAGAGTTATATTCAGAATGATCTAAGATTGTAATGGTGGTGGATAAACCATTCATAACTATATTATAAGGATTTAAAACAAAAGTATTAAATAACTATCAGTTCAGTTCAGTCACTCAGTTGTATCTGACCCTTTGAGACCCCATGGACTGCAACATGTCAGGGCTCCATGTCCATCACCAACCCCTGGAGTTTACTCAAACTCATGTCCATTGAGTCAGTGATGCCATCCAGCCATCTCACCCTCTGTGGTCCCCTTCTCCTCCTGCTTTCAATATTTTCCAGCATCAGGGTCTTTTCAAATGAGTCAGTTCTTCACATGAGGTGGCCAAAGTATTGGAGTTTCAGCTTCAACATCAGTCCTTTCAATGAACATTCAGGACCGATTTCCTTTAGGATGGACTGGTTGGATCTCCTGGCAGTTCAAGGGACTCTCAAGAGTCTTCTCCAACACCACAATTCAAAAGCATTAATTCTTCAGCACTCGGCTTTCTTTACAGTCCAACTCTCACATCCATACATGACCACTGGAAAAACCATAGCTTTGACTAGACGGACCTTTGTTGGCAAAATAATGTCTCTGCTTTTTAATATGCTATCTAGATTGGTCATAACTTTTCTTCCAAAGAGTAACCATCTTTTTACTTCATGGCTGCAGTCACCATCTGCAGTGATTTTGGAGCCCAAAAAATAAAGTCTGCCACTGTTTCCCCATCTATTTACCATGAAGTGATGGGACAAGATGCCATGATCTTTGTTTTCTGAATGTTGAGCTTTAAGCCAACTTTTTCCACTCTCCTCTTTCACTTTCATGAAGAGGCTCTTTAGTTCTTCTTTGCTTTCTGCCATTTTCTTTTTATTGTATTTACTACAATAATTTGCTTGTAAATACAATAAAAAGATGTAAACTGTGATATCAAAAACAAAATATTGGAGGAAAGTTTAAAAATATTGAGCTTTTATTACATGTAAGGTTAAAATGTTATCACCTAAGACGTTTTAGGTAAACTACATGGTACCACAAAACAGAAATCTATACTAAATATACAAAAGATAAAGATAAATGAGTCAAAACATACCACTCTAGAAAATCATCAAATCACAAAAAAGGAAGGACGAATGAAAGAAGGGAAAAAAGAAACTGTAAAACAGTTAGAAGATAATGAAGAAAAAGGCAAAGTAAGTCTACATCTACCACTAATTACTTTCAATATAAATAAAATAATTTCTCCATTCAAAAGACACAGAGTGGCTGAAAGAATGAAAAAACAATACCCAACCA
Organism: Cephalophus harveyi; assembly: GCA_006410635.1. Taxonomy (NCBI): domain Eukaryota; kingdom Metazoa; phylum Chordata; class Mammalia; order Artiodactyla; family Bovidae; genus Cephalophus; species Cephalophus harveyi. The sequence continues at coordinate 28,412 of SJYT01025979.1, forward strand.
TATTCTGCCTACAAGAAACTTTCAAACTTTAAGGATATATATAGACTAAAAATGAATAGATAGAATAGAATATTGCATGCAACTGGAAACCAAAAGAAAGCTGGGTGATTTTTATCAGACAAAAGACTTTAAGTCCAAAATTGTAACAAGAAAAAAAGTAAAGGGATTGCTTCATTAAGAGGAAATAACAGTTGTAAATATCTACGCACCCAAAACTGAAGTGCCTAAATACATAAAGCAAATACTAACAGATCTGAAACAAGAAACAGACAATAATAATAAAAGTAAAGGACCTTAGTATCACACATTCAACAATGGGCAGATCTTCCAAACAGAAAATAAGGAAATAGAAGACTTAAACTACACACTGGACTAGATAGACTTAACAGACTGCTAACAGACTGCTAACTACTAACAGAATGCTCCATCAAACAGCATAAAAACACACATTCTCTTCAAGACCACATGGAACATTCTCCAGGATACAGGATAGGCCACAAAACAAGTCTTAACAAATTTTTAAAAATTGAAATCACATCAAGTATCTTTTTTTTTTTTTAACCACAGCAGTGTAAAAATAGAAATAGGGGACCCATGTACACCGATGGCTGATTCATGTCAATGTATGGCAAATACCACTACAATATTGTAAAGTAATTAGCCTCCAATTAAAATAAATTAATTTAAAAATAAATTTTAAAAAAGAAATCAAATATAAGAAGAAAACTAGAAAATTCACAAATATGTGGGAACAATCAGCATGCTTCTGAATAACCAGTGGATCACAGAAGAAAAGGAGAGAAATCCAAAAATATCTTGCAATGAATGAAAATAAGAACACAACATACAAAAATGTATCAGTTGCAGCAGTAGCAGGTCAAGAGAAGCTTATAGCAATAAACACATTAGGATAAAACAAAGATCTCAAACGATTAATCTAACATCACACCATAAGTAAGTAGTAAATGGACAAAATAAACCAAAAGTTAGCAAGGAGTGTGTTATGTGTGTGTGTTAGTTGCTCAGTCGTGCCCGACTCTTTGCGACCCCATGGACTGCAATCCACCAGGTTCCTCTGTCCATGAGATTTTCCAGGCAAGGATACTGGAGTGGGTTGCCATTTCCTTCTCCAGGGGATCTTCCCAACCCAGGGATCGAACCCAGGTCTCCTGCACTGCAGGCAAATTCTTTACTGACTGAGCTACAAGAGAAGCCTAGCAAGGAGTACAGTAACAAAATATCAAAACAGAAATGAATTAAATAGAGGCCAAAAGACAATAGAAAATATCAATAAAAAAACTAAGATGTTTTTAAGAGAAGACAAACAAATTGACAAATATTTAACTAGACAAATGAAGAAGAAAAAAAGATTTAAATAAAACTGGAAATGAAAGAGGAGACATTACAACTTATAACTAAGAAATACTAAGGATCATGCGAAACTATTATGAACAATTTACATCAACAAATCAAATAACTTTAAAGAAATGGATGTATTCCTAAAAACATATAAATTACCAAGACTAAAGCATGAAGAAATAGAAAATCTAAACAGATAATTTAGTAGTAAGAAGACTGAATTAACAGTGAAAAACCTCTAACAAAAAAAAATCCAGGACAAGATGACTTCACTGATGAATTCTACCAAACATTTAAAGAATCAAAACTAATGCTTTTCAAACTCTTCCAAAAAACAGAAGAGGATAGAACAGTGTCAGATTTAACTTAGGAGGTCAGCATTACTCTGATACCAAAACCAGAAAAGGAGATTGTAAGAAGAGAAAATTACAAGCCATTATTTCTGATGAACACAGATGCAAAAATGCTCAAAAATATGAACAACCCAAATTCAACAATGCATTAAAAGGATCATATACTATTGTCACTTGGGATTTATCCCAGGGATGCAAGGAGTTTCAGTATATGCAAACCCACAAGTGTGACACACCACACAAACAAAATGAAGGGTAAAAAGAAATCACATGATCACCTCAGTAGACTCAGGAAAAAAATCTGACAAAATCCAACATCCATACATGAATAAAACTCAATAACATAGGCCATATGTGACATAATAACATAATAAAGGTTATATATCACAAGACCACAGCTAACATCATACTCATTAGTAAAAAGCTAAAAGTTTTTCCTCCAAGACCTGAAATAAGACCAAGTTGGTCATTCTCTCTGCTTCTATTTACTATAACACTGGAAGTTCCAGCCAGAGCAATTAGGCAAGAATAATAAATGCAATCTATCCAAACTGAAAAAGAAGAAGTAAAATAGTCTGTTACAGATGGCAAGATACCATGTATACATAAAGCCTAGAGCTGCAACCAAAAACTATTAGAACTAATAAAATAATTCAGTAAAGTTGCAGGATACAAAATCAAAATGCAAAAATCGGTTGTATTTCTGTACACTAACAATAAACCAGCAGAAAGTGAAATCAGCAAAACAATCCAATTTGCAATAGCATCTTAAAGAATAAAACACTCAGGAATCAAATCAATCAAGTAGGTTAAAAAATCTATACACTGAAAATTATAAGACATTCATGAAATAAACTGAAAAAGACACATCCCATGTCCACAGACTGGAACCGTTAATATTGTTAAAATGTTCATGTATACTATCATGTAAGAACGAAGCACCAGCCTATGTTCGATACAGGATACAGGATGCTTGGGGCTGGTGCACGGGGATGATCCAGAGAGAGGATATGGGGTGAGATGTGGGAGGGGGATTCAGAATTGGGAGCTCGTATACACCCGTGGTGGATTCATGTCAATGTATGGCAAAACCAATACAGTATTGTAAAGTAAAATAAAGTAAAAATAAAAGTGAAAAAAAAATGTTCATACTACTGAAAGCAATTTGGAGATTCAATGGAATCTCTATCAAAATTCCTCTGGCATTTTTCAGAGAAATAGAAAAAATAGACTACAATTTGTATGGAATCATAAGAGAACCTGCATAGCCAAGACAACCATCAGAGACAAGAATAATGTTGCAGGTGCTCCAATTCCTCCTCCTTTTTTATAGCTTTCTCCATTTCAAGTAAAGGCAGCCTCTTGTTTCCAGTTATTCTTCAGGTCACAGGTCTTGGAGTCACACTTGCTCTTCTTTTGCTTCTGATCTCCAATCTTTCAATAATTACCATAAGTTCTATCTTCAAAATATTTCTAGAACTCTCATTCTCACTGCTTCATTGTTGCTTCTATTCATACTCTTTGACTTTCTGGTCCTTCTTTTTAAAACCTTATTTCATAGAAATAACATATGTGTTGTTTATCCATTCACCTGTTGATGGACATTTGGGTTGTTTTGCAGAATTGTTATGGCAAAAGGAAACTGAGTTGGAAATAAAGAGATGTCTATGATTCTTTATTAATTGCAAAAAGTAAATGTCAGAATGGTCCAGTTTGATTAAATTTGTGTAAAATCAAACAGCAATAAATGTGTATATGTATAAAAAAATAAAATATGTTTGATATTTCCTGAGTATTCATTAGAAAGACGGATGCTAAAGCTGAAGCTCCAATACTTTGGCCACCTGACGTGAAGAGTTGACTCATTAGAAAAGACCCTGATGCTGGGAAAGATCAAAGGCAGGAGGAGAAGGAGACAACAGAGGACGAGATGGTTGGATGGCATCACCGGCTCAATGGACATGAGTTTGAGCAAGCTCTGGGAGATGGTGAAGGACAGGGAAGCCTATCCATGGGGTTGCAAAGAGCTAGAGATGACTGAGAGACTGAACAACAACTGTGGTAATCAAAACACTTCAATAGTTTATTATCTACACTGAGAAAGCATCAGTCATTATAGGAATCTATATACTCTGCCTACTTTTACTCACTCTCTTAAAACTCCCAACTCCTCACCTCTGTGACTTCACGTCCTACCTTTTCCTCTTTCTCACTCTGATCCTAACCTGGTGACAATCCGCAAGCAATGATCCCTGACAGAGTCCCCATGCTTACACTCTCCTCAGCCTGGATATCTTCTCCATAATGCCTGCATGTCATGCTTCAGGTCTTTACTCTTTGTGTCTCTTTTTCTGTCAGGACTCTCTGACCACATAAAATTGCTGTCTTCCCACTTCCTATCCCCCCCTCTCTCTACACTCTATCCTTTAGCATTTTTTACTCTCTAATATGCAATGTAAGCTTATTTATTCAGTTTACAAGGATTTCTGGTCATTTTAACCACCCCCTAAATATTCCTAATGCAGAGGTTTTGGCACATTGTACATACACAGTAAATATCTGTTGAAGAAAATGCCATGTTATAAGTACTTAAGAAGAGTAAGGAAGTTTTTATTTTTTAAAGTATGGAATCATATCTTGAAAACTTTAGAAAAGGCTTGAAAGGATCAGTTGCATTTGAACTGAGATTAGATGCCAAGTTAGATTTGGCTATGTGGACATGGAGGTGATACTCTGCAGATGGAGATGATTGTGCATGCAGAATAAAAGATCTGGGAAAATAGAAGATGCAACAAGAATGTTGTTACTAACTTGGCTAGAACATACAAGGCATGAAAAGAAGACCAAGCAGGTAATTTGAGGCATGCACTATAAGCCTGCAGCTTACTTGAGTTCTGAAGGGAGCAACGTAGCTCTCCCCTTCCCTGGACAAACAGGCAGATCTTTGCCAGTTCCCATTTAGATATGAAATTTATACTAGGAAGTTAAATGCAAAGGGTATAACAACTTTCTCTTCCAAAATTCTGCCAGTGACAGTTTTTCTGCTTATCTGGCTGGCTGAGGGAAAATTGAATCAATAAACTTCATTTCTTACTGAGGTGGACCAAGTAATTTTTCCACATATTTAGGGAATATAAATTTCAGGTCCAGAATTTTCAAACTATACACTATTTTAAATAAGCCAGCAAAGAATGATAATGACAGAAAAGTAAAATATTTTTCTCAAAGAGATTTTACATATAAATACTTCACTAAAATTGTTCTTCTATACTTAGGACCTGAATTTGAACTTGGGAAAAACAATCAGTCAACTAATATAATATGATTTAAGCAGAAATATTCAAGCAAGAAATTCTCATCAGCAACAATCTTGCCTCTTTATCTCTGCTGGCTCTATAAGCAAAGTTATAGCCTTAATTCTTTAGGACCTCTGAAGGCACTCCCTCTAACAAAATTATTTTTCCTTTGCACTCATCTTTCTTAGCTGTTATAAACAGAGACCCTAACTTCCATCACTTCCTGAATTTGATCTCTCTCACCATATTTTAAAGCTCAGAGATAAATACGGTCATAATGAATCATAAAACATAACTACTGTCAAAAGCAAACACTGGTAAGATGACCAAACAAAATGAGAATATCAAATGGCAGGTGCTTCAAAATAGCACTTCAGAACTATATATGTGACTAGCTGAGTCTTTTATTTACTTGAAAATAAAATTCATCAAGAAGCAATTTACCTGGCGTGTGTTGATCTATCATATACTGTAGATTCTTTTAGCATTAACTCCTATAGTTAAAGACATGAAAGTGAAAGTGAACATGTTACTCAGTCATGTCCAGTTCTTTGCGATCCCATGGACTGTAGCCCACCAAGCTCTTCTGTCCATGGGATTCTCCAGGCAAGAATACTGGAGCGAATAACCATTCCCTTCTCCAGTGGATCTTTCCAATCCAGAGATCAAACCCAGGTCTCCTGCATTGCAGGCAGATTCTTAACCATCTAAGCCACCAGGGAATCCCAAGTTAATGGTATAAATAATAATTACTGTTATAAAAATGAATTATTTATTAAGCACCTACTACATACCAGGAACTTTATATGCATTATCTGATATATTCCCCACAATGTCCCTCTGAGATAGGATATACTATAACTCTTAATTGATAGGTGAAGGAAAAGAGGCAAAGTGAATGTTAAGTTACTCAAAATCACAAAGCAATTGAAGCGTCAGAACCAGAGTTCAAACAAAAGACATCTGATCAAAGCAATCTAACTGCAGATTATGTACTTTTAGCCATTCCACAATTCTGCCTATTTTCTCTGATATATAGTTTCTTGGGTTATTGAAAAGCAAAAGTGGGAGCTAGCATTAATTAAGCATCTATATGTCAGATAGTGTGCATTATTCCCTCTAATCTTTGTAAAAGTCATACAAATTCAGTAGTCCTCAGAGAAGGGAAGGAAGGCTGAGAGAGGTCATTTTACTTGTCCAAAGTCCTTCCCACTTCAAAGACTGGAGTCCTATTTTCCTTTAAAAAACTGGAATACTGTCATTCAATCATTAATATTTGGAAAGCATAATTCTACAAAATCAAAAAATTCATTTTATTTACTTAGTGAAAACATGACCAAATTAGGAAAGATAAAAATAACAACACATTCAATTATCTCTCTCATTTTACAGGTCCAGCTCAAATGCCAGTTCCCTCATGAAGTATTCCTCAATTCGCTGATTCCCAAGCCTAAATTTATTTCAATTCGATTAGAGAGAAACAAGTCTAACAGATTGGGGAACAGATGTGTGAATTGTTAAATCACTGTTGCTTGCACTAGGAGTCAGACCTATTACACCTGCTATTTGTAAAACCCCTAGCCCTTAAATTCCAATTCTCATGACACATATTCTGCTTAGTAGCAGCATTATCATTGTAGTTGCATTATCCTCTTTCCAGATGAAAAAATCAGAGCAAAGGGTGTTTTATTCTCATTTACTTTTTTATCTTTTAGAGTATTTGGAATAGTGTCTGACATATTACACATGCTTGATAATGCTTATAATCTTGGTTCTAATGAGAAGTTCATTAACTTGATTAATATTTATTTAATTTAATAATCTTTAAATGCCTAAAATGAGTAACACCACTCTCCCAGTTTAGATAGCTGAGAATAATTTCTAGATAGTTTCAATGAGTTTCTCATGATCTCATGAAAGAAAAGGAAAAAAGCTTCAAAGATGAAGTAACAGAATTACAAAATATTATGTATGTCATAGCCTGATGAGGGCATGAATTAAGCCCTTGTTCTGGAATTATCTGAGCAAAGACCATGGATGAGAACTAGCATAGCCTATTCCAGTGACAGTTGTATGAATAAAGAGTACATGAGAAGGGGGGAGAATAGAAGATGATATCACTTGAGTGATAGGATAAGGAGTGTGTAATTGATTCTAATTACAATAAGAAGCCGGAGAAGGCAATGGCAACCCATTCCAGTACTCTTGCCTGGAAAATCCCATGGACGGAGGAGCCTGGAAGGCTGCAGCCCATGGGGTCGCGAAGAGTTGGACACAACTGAGCGACTTCACTTTCACTTTTCACTTTCATGCATTGGAAAAGGAAATGGCAACCCACTCCGTTGTTCTTGCCTGGAGAATCCCAGGGACGGGGGAGCGTGGTGGGCTGCCGTCTTTGGGGTCACACAGAGTCGGACAAGACTGAAGCGACAGCAGCACCAACAACAATAAGAAGCGAGTGGAAGGCTTATACTTGAAAAAAGATTTCAGCCTTAAAAAAGAAGCAAATTCTTCACTTTGTGAATATTGATGAACCTGGGCTTCCCTGGTGGCTCAGAGGTTAAAGCATCTGCCTCCAATGCGGGAGACCTTGGTTCGATCCCTGGGTTGGGAAGATACCCTGGAGAAGGAAATGGCAATCCACTCCAGTATTCTTGCCTGGAGAATCCCATGGACAGAGAAGCCTAGTAGGTTAGAGTCCACGGGGTCGCAAAGAGTCGGACACGACTGAGTGACTTCACCTTCACCTTGGAGAACATTATGCTAAGTGAAATAATCCAAATAGAGAGATAAATAGTGATCTTGAAACTGAGCAAGACCTATGGTCTTTGCCTCTCATGTCTCTCAAGTAAGAAAATGCAGAAACAAAGGAAAACAGTCAAAAGGGACCAAAAAATAATAGCTTAGTCATTAAGCATAGTTAAAGACCTTAAGTTCCTTCTCAGCGGCTATAGATAATCTTTGGAGCAGAAGCCTGTGAGTTGTCTTGTAGACACTGAAACCCCCACCAGGTGGAAGAAGTTAACTACATGATGACCAAATTGTAGCCATGACATGAGCTGCCACAATTCCAAGAACTGGCCTCAAGGAAATGGAAAAAACAACCTTGGAACTGAAGACTAACTGTACTTAAAAAAATCAAGGTGATGCTGATCAGACCACCACATGACCATTTCAAGATGACCATCAGAGCTGATTGTGCTGTTTCTGCATGTAGCCCCCTCCCTCCATCTATAAAAGCTCTTGCCCGGGTCAGGGGAGGGAATCGGCCTTCCTGCTCCCCCACCTCCACCTCAGTTGCTGGCGTCCAAATTGAAGTAAACTTTTCTTTCCACCAACCTTGCCTCTTTATTGGCTTTAGAGCCATGAGCACACAGACCCCACTCTGGGCAACAATCTCACTTGTACGTGGAATCTAAAATAGTTAAATTTATAGAAGTAGGCGACAGGGGCTGCTTGGGGCAGGGAGAGAGGGATATAGAATCATCAAAGGGCAAAAAGCTTCAGTTATGCAAGAGGAATAAATTCTGGAGAGCTAATGTGATATGTAAAGATACAGTTAAAAGTCTTAGTTGACTCTTTTAAGAATTTATTTCTACTAGTCAGTGTAACCGGAGAAGGCAATAGCAAGCCACTCCAGTACTCTTGCCTAGAAAATCCCATGGATGGAGGAGCCTGGTAGGCTGCAGTCCATGGGGTCGCTAGGAGTCGGTCGCGAGTGAGCGACTTCACTTTCACTTTTCGCTTTCACACAATGGAGAAGGAAACGGCAACCCACTCCAGTGTTCTTGCCTGGAGAATCCCAGGGACGGGGGAGCCTGGTGGGCTGCCGTCTATGGGGTCGCACAGAGTCGGACACGACTGAAGCGACTTAGCAGCAATGTGATATGGTGACTATAGTTAACAAGAGTGTATTGTATACTTGAGATTTGATAAGGGGGAGGGGTAGATCTTAACTATTCTGGAAGGAAGGAAGGAAAGAAGAAGAAAGGAAGGGTGAAATGGCAACTATGTGAGGTGAGTGAGTGAAGTCGCTCAGTTGAGTCTGACACTTTGCAACCCCATGGACTGCAGCATGCCAGGCCTCCCTGTCCTCAATTATAACTCAAGGGACAGTGAGATTCAGACTTGCCAGTGCATTTGCTGTGGGTGTGAGTGAAAAACATGAGATTTAGAGGCAGGTTTATCTTACTCTAAAGTTTACAACATTTCCACATCTCCATATCCTCTCCTGTGGTAGCTTTATTAACTTTTATAAAAAGGCAGGGTAAAACTTTTAAGCTTGGCATTTCTTCCAGCTCCTTCATTGCTTTAAGATTTACCATTCTTATCATTCTAAACACTAACTGCAGGTTTAGAAAATGTGATTATTCATTTAAAAAATAACAAGAGAATGCATGAACGCATGGAAATTAACATGTATAAGAGAAAATAAATGATCTCTTTCAGATTTGACATTGGCCATGTAAGTATACATACAGAGTGAATGAGATTACTTTAAACAAGACAGAATGTATGCAACCTGTTTCTTTCTTTCTTTTTTTTTTTTTGTATATTAATGGATTGACTAATTAATTTATTTTTTTTATTTAACTTTACAATACTGTATTGGTTTTGCCATACATCAACATGAATCCACCACGGGTGTACATGAGTTCCCACTCCTGAACCCCCCTCCCACCTCCCTCCCCAAACCATCTCTCTGGGTCATCCCAGTGCACCAGCCCCAAGCATCCTGTATCCTCCATTGAACCTAGACGGGCAATTTGTTTCTTACATGATATTATACATGTTTCAATGCCATTCTCCCAAATCATCCCACCTTCTTCCTCTCCCACAGAGTCCAGAAGTCTGTTCTATACATCTGTGTCTCTTTTGCTCTCTCGCATACAGGGTTATCGTTACCATCTTTCTAAATTCCATATATATGGGTTAGTATAGTGTATTGGTGTTTTTCTTTCTGGTTTACTTCACTCTGTATGACTTCCCTGGTGGCTCAGAGGTTAAAGTGTCTGCCTGGAATGCAGGAGACCAGGGTTTGATCCCTGGGTCGGGAAGATCCCCTGGAGAAGGAAATGGCAACCCATTCCAGTACTCTTGCCAGGAGAATTCCATGGAGGGAGGAGCCTGGTAGGCTACAGTCCATGGGGTCGCAAAGAGTTGGACACGACTGAGCAACTTCACTTTTCACTCTGTATAATCAGCTCCAGTTTCATCCACCTCATTAGAACTGATTAAAATGTATTCTTTTTAATGGCTGAGTAATACTCCATTGTGTATATGTACCACTGCTTTCTTATCCATTCATCTGCTGATGTACATCTAGGTTGCTTCCATGTCCTGGCTATTATAAACAGTGTTGGGATGAACATTGGGGTACACGTGTCTCTTTCAACTCTGGTTTCCTCGGTGTGTATGCCCAAAAGTGGGATTGCTGGGTCATAAGGCAGTTCTATTTCCAGTTTTTTAAGGAATCTCCACACTGTTCTCCATAGTGGTTGTACTAGTTTGCATTCCCACCAACAGTGTAAGAGGGTTCCCTTTTCTCCACACCCTCTCCAGCATTTATTGCTTGTAGGCTTTTGGATTGCAGCCATTCTGACTGGTGTGAAATGGTACCTCATTGTGGTCTTGATTTGCATTTCTCTGATAATGAGTGATGTTGAGCATCTTTTCATGTGTTTGTTAGCCATCCGTATGTCTTCTTTGGAGAAATGTCTGTTTAGTTCTTTGGCCCATTTTTTGATTGGGTCGTTTATTTTTCTGGAATTGAGCTGCATGAGTTGCTTGTATATTTTTGAGATTAGTTGTTTGTCAGTTGCTTCATTTGCTATTGTTTTCTCCCATTCAGAAGGCTGTCTTTTTACCTTGCTTATAGTTTCCTTTGTTGTGCAGAAGCTTTTAATTTTAATTAGATCCCATTTGTTTATTTTTGCTTTTATTTCCAGTATTCTGGGAGGTGGATCATAGAGGATCCTGCTGTGATTTATGTCGGAAAGTGTTTTGCCTATGTTCTCCTCTAGGAGTTTTATAGTTTCTGGTCTTACGTTTAGATCTTTAATCCATTTTGAGTTTATTTTTGTGTGTGGTGTTAGAAAGTGATCTAGTTTCATTCTTCTACAAGTGGTTGACCAGTTTTCCCAGCACCACTTGTTAAAGAGATTGTCTTTACTCCATTGTATATTCTTGCCTCCTTTGTCGAAGATAAGGTGTCCATAGGTGTGTGGATTTATCTCTGGGCTTTCTATTTTGTTCCATTGATCTATATTTCTGTCTTTGTGCCAGTACCATACTGTCTTGATGACTGTGGCTTTGTAGTAGAGCTTGAAGTCAGGCAGGTTGATTCCTCCAGTTCCATTCTTCTTTCTCAAGATTGCTTTGGCTATTCGAGGTTTTTTGTATTTCCATACAAATTGTGAAATTATTTGTTCTTGCTCTGTGAAAAATACCGCTGGTAGCTTGATAGGGATTGCATTGAATCTGTAGATTGCTTTGGGTAGTGTACTCATTTTCACTATATTGATACTTCTGATCCATGAACATGGTATATTTCTCCATCTATTAGTGTCCTCTCTGATTTCTTTCATCAGTGTTTTATAGTTTTCTATATATGTCTTTAGTTTCTTTAGGTAGATATATTCCCAAGTATTTTATTCTTTTCGTTGTAATGGTGAATGGAATTGTTTTCTTAATTTCTTTTTCTACTTTCTCATTATTAGTGTATAGGAATGCAAGGGATTTCTGTGTGTTGATTTTGTATCCTGCAACTTTACTATATTCATTGATTAGCTCTAGTAATTTTCTGGTGGAGTCTTTAGGATTTTCTATGTAGAGGATCATGTCATCTGCAAACAGTGAGAGTTTTACAATTTGGATTCCTTTTATTTCTTTTTCTGCCCTGATTGCTGTGGCCAAAACTTCCAGAACTATGTTGAATAGTAGTGGTGAAAGTGGGCACCCTTCTCTTGTTCCTGACCTTAGGGGAAATGCTTTCAGTTTTTCACCATTGAGGATAATGTTTGCTGTGGGGTTTGTCATATATAGCTTTTATTATGTTGAGGTATTTTCCTTCTATCCCTACTTTCTGGAGAGTTTTTATCATAAAAGGATGTTGAATTTTGTCAAAGGCTTTCTCTGCATCTATTGAGATAATCATATGGCTTTTATTTTTCAATTTGTTAATGTGGTGAATTACATTGATTGATTTGCAGATATTGAAGAATCCTTGCCTCCCTGGGATAAAGCCCACTTGGTCATGGTGTATGATCTTTTTAATGTGTTGTTGGATTCTGACTGCCAGAATTTTATTAAGGATTTTTGCATCTATGTTCATCAGTGATATTGGGCTGTAGTTTTCTTTTTCTTTTTTTGCATCTTTGTCAGGTTTTCCTATTAGGGTGATGGTGGCCTCATAGCTTTCTTTGTACAAATAACTTGCAGGATTCCAGACTTCTCCCTCATTGAAAGTTAATATAACCACAAAATTATTTTGAGTATCATTTCAAGGAACATTTGTTTGGCATCATTCTTTTCAAGAAATTATAATAAAGATAATGGCTAGAATAAATACTTCAAACATTTTATCTTTGAGAAAGAGCACACATTTTAAACATTTATTGATGAGGCGATATGAACTTTATTCCAGCAAGTTATGAATGGTAGAATTCCAGAAACTTGACTCATACTGGTAGAGACATACAAAGTACATTAATAATGTGAATTTATTAAACAGGAATTGTAATATTAAAGAGGAACTAGTGTCTGGACCCCACTTCCAGAGATTATGATTCAACTGTACTGAGATGAAGCCCATGCATCAGTACTTTAAATTGATTTCCTCAGATAATTGTAATGTACAAACAGGGCTGAAAACAGGGTCTCAACAGGAAACAAAGTATTGTTTCTTATTTTCCTGTAATATCTTAGAACAGAAACTCATCCCCATTTTTCAAGTTAAAAGAGTTCTCTTGCTCTGACAAAAGTCAGGAAGGAAGAGCCGTACATGGAAAATACAAAGGTTTTTTCTGTGTGCATGTGTGTGTGTGCGTGTGTATGACAGAGAAAGACAGAGAGATATTGCAACTCTGGTTTCTGTTAGGTAGGAATTTAGGCATGAGCAACCATGTGTTCCCTAGCCAAAAAAATGCTTCAACCTCTTCTCTGAACCCCACCCTAGATGTGCCAGAGTGTGGCCCATGAGAGTTCACAGATATTCTACAAAAAAAAAAAAAAAAAACGGAGACTTTTCCAGCTTCCACAGTCCCTAGGTTCACAGTGACTGCAAATTAACCACAAGGACCTCAACTCCAGCTCGTGTGCCCTGGATGTACAGCTGTGTCCTCAAGTGACCTTAGGCACCCAGGCACCTTGAGGATTCATAAATATTCTATATATACATACATCTTATTATTACAGAGTAAATTATGGGAAAGAAATGCCCAGTACAGCCTGTTGTTATGTAACTTGCAACTGTCCATCAAAACTGTCAATCCACACCCACCTAGGTGAATATGTAAAAGTCCTGTCTTGAAATGCCCCTACCTCGTCTTTCCAGTACCAGTGCCTTTCTTGGCCTGACCCACCTCCCCGTTGAGATGTTCCTTCTGTTCTTTCTTCAATAATCTTGCTTTTGCAACATATAAGACCTTAGATTCTTATTTGTGTCCTTACCGAGAACTGAAGCCTATGAGGAAGGGTCTTCTTTGATTCTCCCTATTTGGTAACAATTTCTATATTCTTGGTCAATTGAGTTGGGTGACCTGAAATTTAACTTGAAATAATATCTAATTAAATGAACCCACTCTTTCTAAGCTAGATAAATACTGCCTAGTATGGCAATATTTCTGCAAGACTGTTGTACTCTTGAAAATACTGTCCTTGAAGAAATGGGCCTGGGCTGTAGAGGAGAAAATGTTATGTTTAGAACACACTATTTTTCAGTCCAGTTTGTTTGCAACAGAGGCAGAGAGTTGCGGCAAAAGCCATTCTCTAAAGGAACAAATTGAAAAGTACTACAGAATTCAAGTAGTGACTACATAGTGAACTAACTATAGAATTTTCAGATATGTTTTGCTTTGAAGATATACTGACATCAAGGTCCCTTGAAAGAATATAATCATCCTTTTGAAATCATTTTTAATATATCCTATGTAATACAGATGTGTCATCTTTCCAAGACATTTTATTTCTCTCTGAAGTTTCCACTGAAAATTGACCTGAGCCAGAATCCATGTTAAATTATAAAAATGATTATATTTGACATCCTTGGGCATGTTAGAATTTGAAAAAAAAAATTGGATAATTCTACTTTATTAAAAGTATAATATACATTTTAGGATCTTTAAATGTTCACTTCATTCTAATTATGCTTCACCATCAACTGAATGGGCTACACAATTAAAATTGATCTACTGATGAACAGATTTGTCACTCAGAATTTAATATTTCAAGATTATGAAGATATTTTGAAAAAAGAACATTCCTTTCTTTTACTGGAAAGTAAAACTGTAATGGTATCATAAATGCAAGTTAAAAGTACTAGCTTCAATAATACAATAACAAAATCCTGAACTTCTGAACCTATTCTTACACTGTGTTAATTGTACAACATTGATGTTTAGTTGCCTCTGTCTACACACTCCACCAAGACAATCAAGAGAAGAAACAACAAGAGAATATCAAAACAGAAATCCCACTTCTACTCATAAGATGTTGAACTACATCTAGATAGTGGCTCATGCTTAGATCTACCAAAGGTCTTTCCATGCTCAGATCGCTCATAAATTGAGAGAATTGATACTGAAAGGCTTACCAAAGGTCCAGGTTCTTATTCAATTTATCCAAAAGAATTTGGGCAAGAAACACAAAACATCATGGACAAGTACACACACACACACACGCACATTGAAGCTGAGGGGCAAAGACAATAAACAAGCAGTTTATTCATGGCAGAAACAGCTTCCCAGGTGGCTCATGGTAGAGTCTGCTTGTCAATACAGGAGACACTGGAGTTGTGGATTTGATCCCTGGGTTGGGAAGATCTCCTGAAGGAGAAAATGGCAACCCATTCCCATATTCTTGCCTGGAAAATGCCATGGACAGAGGAGCCTGGTGGGCTACAGTCCATGGGGGTCACAAAGAGTTGAAAATAACTGAACACAGCACACAATAAATGTACCACATCTTCTTTATCCATTCATCTGTCATTGGGCATTAAACACTATAATCCAAACACTTTACCATCTTCCCCTTTCCTGATTGAATAATTTCTGGCTTATTGTTCTGTCTTCATATGGGAAATGTTTTATCTGGATCTTCTCCAACTGTATTATATCTGTATTTCTACTTTAGGGTGCAAAGAACAGAGTTTTACAAAAGTGCACAGAGGTTTTGTTCAAAGAAACTCCAAATTCTTATTGAAAAGTTAAAGTGTAAAAATAAAGATGGTACAGTTTCTGTAATATGTTTTATTAGTCTTGGTTCTAGGGTAAATTACTATCTGGGGTGGCTTTAGGGCTGAAATGTTGACATAAATTAATTAAATGCTTAAATTAAAATTTGCCACATGTAGAGTCAATTCCATCTTTATATAAAGATGCTGACCCTCCCTGATGCTTCAAGATATGTCAAGATTTTTTTGATAGTTGATGCCTACCACAAGAATACTGGGAAATTATATTAGAAAATAAGCAGTCATGCTGGACCATAGATCCTTGCTATGGCCTTTTGACTTAACCCTACAGGCATAGGGAGACATTGAAAATTTCTGTGCAAAGGAATACCTCGCTCAGAATTGAGCTTCCAAAAGATGACCGTTTAATCTGCCACCCTAACTGACAGAAGAAGTGAGAGACTAAAGAATAATGATAATGGTGATAACAATTAAGAAAACAAATGTAAATATGATATATTTTTGATGTAAGGGAAGAGAGGGCATTTATACTAACTTTGAGATTTTAAGCCTGAATGACTGGAGGTTTAATAAAGCCATTGAAACCAATAGGGAACATAAGAGGAGAAAGAAAAACAGGTTCCAAAGGGCAGAGAATGTAATTCAATTTGTAACACACTGGTGAGAGAGTTAATTCTTAGGTAACTTGTAAGAAGTCTGGGGTCCCCAAGGAGGAGAAAGGGGTCTGGGAATCTTAAGGAGGAGAAAAGGACAAACTTTTTTTCTACATTCCTGTATCTTAGGCACCTAAAACATTTTTTTCCTTAAGCCCAGAGCTGATGATTACACAACAAAACAACTTTTCTTAAACTAAACTCTATACAAATGTATCCTGCTAAAAGACATATTTTTCCTTCTTAAGAACCTTTTAACTAATCTTATTATCTTAAAATGTGTATTGTGGGAGAGGGTGTGGTAAGATATTTCTATTGTTAGTTCTAAACCTGTTATCTGAAAATGTATATTGTGGGAGTGGGTCAGCTAAGACCTTTACAAACTTTAGAAATTCTTTTGATTTAATGTAATCAGTTCAGTTCACTTCAGTAACTCAGTCCTGTCCCCCTCTTTGCGACCCCATGAATCACAGCACGCCAGGTGTCCCTGTCCATCACCAACTCCCAGAGTTTGCTCAAACTCATGTTCATCAAGTCAGTGATGCCATCCAGCCATCTCATCCTCTGTTGTCCCCTTCTCCTCCTCCCCCCCAATCCCTCCCAGCATCAGAGTCTTTTCCAGTGAGGCAACTCTTCCCATGAAGTGGCCAAAATATTGGAGTTTCAGCATTAGCATCAGTCCTTCCAAAGAACACCCAGGACTCATCTCCTTTAGAATGGACTGGTTGGATCTCCTTGCAGTCCAAGGGACTCTCAAGAGTCTTCTCCAACACCACAGTTCAAAAGCATCAATTCTTTGGCACTCAGCTTTCTTCACAGTCCAACTCTCACATCCATACATGACCACTGGAAAAACCATAGCCTTGACTAGACGGACCTTTGTTGGAAAAGTAATGTCTCTGCTTTTCAATATACTCTCTAGGTTGGTCATAAGTTTCTTTCCAAGGAGTAAGCATCTTTTAATTTCATGACTGCAATCACAATCTGCCACAATCTGCAGTGATTTTGGAGCCCCCCAAAAATAAAGTCTGACACTGTTTCCACTGTTTCCCCATCTATTTCCCATGAAGTGATGGGATCAGATGCCATGATCTTACTTTTCTGAATGTTGAGTTTTAAGCCAATTTTTTCACTGTCTTCTTTCACTTTCATCAAGAGGCTTTTGAGTTCCTCTTCACTTTCTGCCATAAGAAAGACTTTGATGCTGGGAGGGATTGGGGGCAGGAGGAGAAGGGGACGACCGAGGATGAGATGGCTGGATGGCATTACGGACTCGATGGATGCGAGTCTGAGTGAACTCCAGGAGTTGGTGATGGACAGGTAGGCCTGGCGTAATGCGATTCATGGGGTCGCAAAGAGTTGGACAGGACTGAGCGACTGAACTGAACTGAACTGAAGATGAGTGCAACTGTGTGGTAGTTTGAGCATTCTTTGGCATTACTTTTCTTTGGGATTGGAATGAAAACTGACCTTTTCCAGTCCTGTGGCCACTGCTGAGTTTTCCAAATTTGCTGGCATAGCAAGTGCAGCACTTTCACAGCATCATCTTTCAGGATTTGAAATAGATCAACTGGAATTCCATCACCTCCACTAGTTTTGTTCATAGTGATGCTTCCTAAGGCCCACTTGGCTTCACATTCCAGGATGTCTGGTTCTAGATGTGTGATCACACCATCGTGATTATCCGCATCTTGAAGATCTTTTTTGTACAGTTTTTCCGTGTATTCTTGCCACCTCTTCTTAATATCTTCTGCTTCTGTTAGGTCCATACCATTTCTGTTCTTTATCAAGCCCATCCTTGCAGGAAATGTTCCCTTGGTATCTCTAATTTTCTTGAAGAGATCTCTAGTCTTTCCCATTCTGTTCTTTTCCTCTATTTCTTTGCATTGATCGCTGAAGAAGGCTTTCTTATCTCTTCTTGCTATTCTTTGGATCTCTGCATTCAGATCTTTCCTTTTCTCCTTTGCTTTTCACCTCTCTTCTTTTCACAGCTATTTGTAAGGCCTCCTCAGACATCCATGTTGCTTTTTTAATAACCAATTGAAAATGCATATAGCTCCCTTGCTAAGACTAAAGAGGGGGGCACTCTCCATTCCCCTTCTGATATCTGTATCAGAAGCTTTTTCTGTCCTTTTTCACTGCAATAAAACTTCTGCCACACTGAAGCTCTAAGTAATCAAGCTTTGTCCCTGATCTGGAAGCTAAATCTTCTTTGGAGATCGTGAATTCAACACCATTCATCCTAAGGTATCATTGGGCCTGAGAGGCTCTAGATAGTCAATGTATACATGATAACTGACTGTTGAAAATAAATATCCACTAATAAAGTTGGTGTGAGGATTAAGTGGTATGTTGCATTAAGTGAAGTCTCTGGCAGGAAGTAATGTAAAATTTCCTTGGACTACAAGGAGATCCAACCAGTCCATCCTAAAGGAAATCAGTCATGAATATTCATTGGAAGGACTGATGTTGAAGCTGAAACTTCAATACTTTGGCCACCTGATGTGAAGAACTGACTCATTTGAAAAGACCCTGATGCTGGGAAAGATTGAGGGCAGGAGATGGGGATGACAGAGGATGAGAAGGTTGGATGGCATTACCGACTCAATGGACATGAGTTTGAGTAAACTCTGGGAGTTGGTGATGGACAGAGAGACCTGGTGTGCTGCAGTCCATGGGGTCGCAAAGAGGGGGACAGGACTGAGTGACTGAACTGAACTTAATGTAATAGGGGGGAAAGGGGCAGGGCACAACTTTTGAAAGAATGACATAGCCCAAGGACACAACATAAACCCATTAGAATCAGATGGGACCAAGAAGGCA
Source organism: Cephalophus harveyi (assembly GCA_006410635.1). Classification (NCBI taxonomy): domain Eukaryota; kingdom Metazoa; phylum Chordata; class Mammalia; order Artiodactyla; family Bovidae; genus Cephalophus; species Cephalophus harveyi. Next base: position 47,307 of record SJYT01025979.1, read on the forward strand.
GACAAGACTAGACCTTGATCCTGAATCAGAGAGTGAAATGACACACCAGAAGGTGCCATGACAGTTCCAAGGCACTGTCAAAAGACCAAGGAGTGGGCAGTGGCCCAAATCCTGAAAATCTCTGCCTCCTCTCAAAGATAGTTGGAATAATCCTCCCACTCATTAGCATATGAAATTACCCTGCCTATAAAAACTAACCACACCAAATTTCAGGGCTGCGCTCATCCTCAGCAATGGCCCACACTCTGTCTGTGGAATGTGCTTCTCTCTGTATCTGAATAAATCCACTTCTTACCTATCACTTTGTCTCTCACTGAATTCTTTCTGCAATGAGACATCAAGAACCTTAGCTTCATTAGGTCCTGAAACCAAATATCATGGGTTTTGGCTGGGTTCCAGTCCCAGCCACATGGGTACAAGTCCCAAGCAGGGTTTTAGCCAGATTTGAGTCCCAGTCATATGGGTTTGAGTCCTAAAGCAGGTTTTGTCTGTGTTTGAGTCCCACCACATGGGTTCAAGTTCCAATCTGTGGTAAATGGTTTCAGTAATAACACATAAATGGTATCTGCTATTACAATAGAGTTTCTAAAACTCGTTATCAGGATTTAACCAATAAAAAGCATTTTGTTCCATAAATTTTCATCAAGGTGAAGACTTACATTTCATAGAGATAAAATAGCTATCATTAATATTTTAATCATCTGTATTTTTCCCTCAGGACCAGAATCCTAGCATTTTATGAAATGAATATGATTCACTATACATTTTTTGAATTATTTATTTAAAATAGAGTTAAGATATCTCCAAAAATTCATGAAGGAAATAAAGCTTTATTTGGAAAAATAGCTTGACATTTTAAAGTAACAGAACCATTACTTAGGAATGGTTCTGAAATAGTAAAAGAGAGCTTCTTAGCATAAAGAGTTTCCAAAGACAAAAATATTAATACTTGTTTTTTAGAAAAGAACTTTCAGGTTTAAGATAGCAACGAAAATTTTCACTGCTACCCTCTCCTAAGGCAAATTATACCAAAACAATAAGAATAAGAAACAGATAGACAAGACATTTTAACAGAACTAGAAGATTAATAAACAAGATAAAGACACGCTTCATCTTTGCCAACTCCAGGAGACACATGTAATCCTCCAACAGAATATGCAGGATTTGAGAAAAGGAAAGTAAATACAGTGAGGAAAATGAAGCAATATAAAACCATCCAGATGTTGTATTCTGGGAAATGCAGATTTCAAGCAGCTGATTTTCAAAGTTTAGACCACTATGGATACAAAGTCAATGGGAAGAAGGATATAAAGATTGAAGCAGACATTAATAAACTAGAAAAAAGGAAACTAGCAAAACTAAGCTTGTAGATTGATAAAAGAGACAAAATACTGTGCATTTATTCATGGAAATAAGGAGGAAAATATGTACATAACATAAGAAATGGTAACAGGTAAATAATGACAGACATAAAGAAAATTAGAATAATTTGAGATTGTTGTTGTTGTTCAGTCCCTAAGTAGTGTCCGACTCTTGTGACCCCACAGACTTGTAGCATGCCAGGCTCCCCTGTCCTTCACTATCTCCTAGAGTTTGCTCAGGTTCATGTCCATTGAACCATCCAATCATCTTATCCTGTCATCTCTTTCTCCTTTGGCCTTAGATCTTTCCCAGCATCAGGGTGTTTTCCAATGAGTGGGCTGTTTGCATCAATGACTCTTCTGAGATTACATTGCTCAAATCTACATGGATGGGATTTAGACCATACATGAAAATAATGATTTCTAAGAAAAATATAAACTAATAAAGTTCCTTCAGGATGTAAGAAACTCCAAATTATTTAATTGACAATGGAGAAGGAAGAACTTTGTCAGGGAGATACAATTCAAAAGCCTTTACATATAGACTAGAATATTTTGCAGCACAATGCTAGATTTAGTCCATGCTAAAGATCAGTCCTGGGTGTTCATTGGAAGGACTGATGCTGAAGCTGAAACTCCAATACTTTGGCCACCTCATGCAAAGAATTGACTCATTTGAAAAGACCCTGATGCTGGGAGGGATTGGGGGCAGGAGGAGAAGGGGACAACAGAGGATGAGATGGCTGGATGGCATCACCGACTCAATGCACATGAGTTTGGGTGAACTCTGGGAGTTGGTGATGAACAGGGAGGCCTGGCATGCTGCAATTCATGGGGTCACAAAGAGTCAGACATGATTGAGCGACTGAACTGACTGACTGACTGACCAAATTTTAAAAGGCACACTAGATTCCTAGCAATTCTACCTCAAGAAATTTGCTCTTCTGCTATAGTTGCTATTTGTAAATGGAAATATTTATTAGAGTGTTTACTGTGGCATTGTTCAGTTAAACAGGGAGACCTGGCATGCTGCAATTCATGGGGTCACAAAGAGTCAGACATGATTGAGCGACTGAACTGACTGACTGACTGACCAAATTTTAAAAGGCACACTAGATTCCTAGCAATTCTACCTCAAGAAATTTGCTCTTCTGCTATAGTTGCTATTTGTAAATGGAAATATTTATTAGAGTGTTTACTGTGGCATTGTTCAGTTCAGTTCGGTTCAGTCGCTCAGTCGTGTCCATTGTTAACAGCAGTGAAAGACTGACAGTATCTAATAGGACACTGGTTAGGTAAATTATAGTATAGACACACAATGAAATATTAAGGAGTTGTTAAAAAAAAGCAGCAACTTTCCAAGATGTATTATAAATGTAACAAGCCAAATACATATGTGTATTTGTAGTAAGAACGTATACAGAGATAGACACTCATGATGATACATGCCAAAAATACCTTTGAAAAGATAGCAAGAAACTATCGGGTTGTGGGGGGCTGACTAGCACATAAGAAAAGAAACATTTAATTGTAAAACTTTGGAACCTCTCCATTCTTTTGACAATGTGCTTGTATAACTTTAGGAATTTTTAAAGATTGGTATCTCAAGTTGAATATATTTTTTGACTAAATCTTCAGTTAAGAAAATGTATAAAGGTAAAAAAAAAAGTAGAAATAATTCAGGTTTCTCCAGCGGAGATGCTTTTCTGACCACAATATGATATTTGAAATGTTCATTTCTGGTCAACAAAGAAACAGTATTTTCTTTTATGTATTCATCTGAACACACATGAAATTTCTCTGTTCTGTGTAATTTTACCTCAGTAATCTGTACAAAACTCTAAGAGGTCTATTAAGGGGTGTCTTGCTGAGTCACACAAAGCTTTTTACCTAACTCCCCAGACACTAAACAAAGCACCATGCCCACAGCCCCAGCACAGCAACTGGCCTAGGTCCCCAGTAAGTGGTAAGTTAGAATGATAATCATGCTACACTTGACTGGCCACACACTATGTCCTAAGCGTGCCCAGAACTTTACAGTCTCTTAATCCTTTCAATTATTCTGAAATTCCTTGCATTTTTACTGATGAAAGAACTAGCACTCAGGGAAATCCAGGTGTGTCCAATGCCATTAGGACAAGGTTGAAGCCGAATGAAAACCAGATCTGGCTATTGGAGGCCAGTCCTCTTCCAACCACCTTGCCCTAGGTCTCCATTTATTAGCTCCCAAAACACATCATTTTATTCCCAGAATCTCCAGTTCATCCTTAGTAATAATGTCCTCCCTGGACATGACTTTCCTGTGTAAACCTAAGCCCTCATAGATGTTTTAGAGAATAGATATTTTCCTCCAGGTCAGTAAAGGCTAACAAACAAAACACCAAACCCAAGGAGTGGGTTCCCTGGTTACGCCTCTCTCCTCACTTATCTCTATTAACACGAAATACACACACACACACCCCACAATTCACCTATCCGAAGCTCCATTCTATTCTACAAAGCCAGACTATAGGACTGACTTTAGATTGGACTGTAAAAGAACTTTCACACTTTCATATTGTCTGTGCTTATATCCTAAATGATTCGAATCCCTTCCTTCTGCTCAAGTGGCTACAGCCCTTCTCATTAAAACTCATTCTCATAGCTTACATTTGTGATCAGAGGAAAATATTCATAGGAACATATACTTGAGTTTTTCTATTTGAGTACCCTACAATTTCAATAGAAATCATAGTGGGATAAGTGGTTTGGTTAAGGTCGGACTAAACATTTACTGTAGGACTTCTCAGAATCTTTAAGTTACTGATGTGCATTGCAAGGAGGAGGCAAGAGCAAGCAATAGTTTCCAAGTTTAATGATCACATATTCCAAAGAAATCTGTTCTAAGAATTTAAGGGCTCTAAACTTCTGTTCTTCAAAGTGAGGTACTAAGAACTGACATAAGAATACACTTCAGAAGTTATTTTTCTTTAGGGTTAAGCTTAGGATTTATCCACTTGAACATATTTACAGATATGTATAAACATCTTAAGACAAATGAGAAACATGAGGCTTTCATCTAAAATATTCAGTAGAAAAACACTTAATGGATAAAGGGGAAATTAGATCTTACCCACAACCTTGAAATTAGTGAAGTAAACATCCCCACTTATAAGACCGAAACACTTTTTCTCTCTTTATCAAGTGGTTCAAGTTTTCCTCAACCCATCCCTGTCTTTACTCTGTGTAATTATTTTATTATTCTCATTCATAATTGAGAAAAAAATTAAATCCTAAGATCTTAAGAAAAAAGAAAAAAGTTGAAATTCTATTAAGACACATTCAACTTAGTTTCAGAGGTAAATTATTCCAATTACAAGTTAAGGAAAAATCAGAGGAATAAATTTTACAAAAATATTCGAACATATTTCTGAACATGGAAACATGACTGGTAAAGTGCAGGCAATTCTTACACAAATTCATTAACACCAGAGGAAAAGCCTTTTCAATGTGAGACCAGTACTTCTCAAATTAATATTCATGGGCTTCAGTATAGGGAAAATCTGGGGAAATGCTGATTCAGTAGGTCTGAGGTTGAGCCTGAGGATTTTGCATTTCTTGTCTTCTCCCAGGTGACACTATGTGCTCGTCTGCAGACATACTTTGAATTGCAAGGTTTGAAAGTGCATTTTAATTGTAACTCTTGCTCAGAAGGGCTCTCATCTCATGAAAGCTTATTGATATGGACGTACTGTCTATTAATTTGATTAGGTGGTGTTAAACAAAAATGCACACCCAGAATTGACACAGGACTCTTTTGCTTTATAAAGGAAATCCAGCATTTTAGAAAAATAGCTCAAGACAAGAAAGCAGCAGTTTTGCTCTACACACTGAGCTCATTTGGGTGCTTTTAACTGACATGCAGTGGGAGACTGAATATCCCTAAAGGGCTCCTGTTAATTAAGAACTGCAGACTGTTCAATGACATCCCTTCCCCTCTTAGCGCCCTGTTTGGGCCACCAGCCAAGAATTAAAGAGTCACAGGAAAGATGCCAGACAGTGAGGAATGACTTGAGCAGCACCAGATTTGATGATGTGAATATACTTTTTACTGGTTATCAAAAGATGCTATCTATTATCATAGCAAACATATTCAGTTCTACCCTCTCTGCTGGACTTTCTTTTCCTCTGCCTCTCTTCTAAATTACCCCAGTGGAGGTTGACTGCAGCAATCTTTCAAGTAGATTGCATAATGTTTCCATGTTGCTAACTTGCTCCCTTGTCTCCTATTTGAATATATTTTTTATTCTCTTGATGAATACACTTGATTTTAGAAATGTGTTGCCTTAAAGCTATGTTATACATGTCTTGCAAAATGCTTGCTCAAGACTATTGATTTCTGAAATTGCCAGGCGATAGCCAACAGCATCCACTTCTAATGCTACTGTGATTTCAGTGGCATACAATGTCATGTTATCAAAAACCTTTTACTCATATGTGCAGAATGTGTACCTGAGTGACACTGATTAAGTACCTGGGCCATTGAGTTTTTCTAAATGAAGGCAGCCACTTCCTCCCTTGGTACCAAGGAAATGGCTGCCTCCACCTCAGGTGTCTCTTTCATTTTTGCTTTTACAGCGTTTTCATTTTACATGGTGCAGCTAAGTAGAGCTCAATCCTGTTACCACAAACTCTGACAAAGATCTTCTTTCCTTATTACTGTGACTGGACTACAAGTTGCCCTGCAGGGATGTCGTTGCAGTAAGAGTGCCATCCCCTGGTTCCACTTACATTTGGTTATTCAGATATTTTTGTTGCAATGGGATTTGCTCTAACAAGATTTCACCTGAGAGACCCCCACACCGGGGGCCCCAGTGTTGTTGTGAGCTGTGGTGAATACCATCAGTTGCATAGCACTCTATCTCTAATCCTCTTGGTTCCACTAAGTGAATTTGTGGCAAAGCTAACTTTTAATCTTCAAAAGGAAGCTATTTACTTCCCAGAACTGTTTTACTAGATTTACAGAAATGCACCAATTACTTCCGCCTTTAGAGCATGAACAATTTGACAACATCAACTCAAATTTTTTTGCACTCTCTTACTCCCAAGACTAATAGAGTTTGAAAAAAAAAAAAAAAACAGTGATAAATAACCCTCAGGATTCTGAAAGCCACCGAAGCAAGGATTTGTAACTTCCAAAGCGGAGAGAATCCTAGATAAGAAGAGGCACAATGAAGACACTTTTATCTTTCTTAACGTTTTTAAAAATTATTGTTTCTCCATGTAAGTAATTTTCAAGCAAGTTTTTTTCATTTATTTCATGATAGACCCTTTCACTACCAGAATCAGCATAATGGTTTTCTTACAATCAAGAAAAGAAATGTAACATTTCATTCTGTCAAGACTTGGTAAATAATGAGAACAAACACAAAGAATGGATATTTGAAGCAACAGATTGATTCCTAGATTGTATATCCTCTACTTTGATTTACTCCTCCTTTTTAACACTAGAAAACTTCTCTGGGACACCAAGTAGTAGCATTAAGAGGGCGTGCTCAGTCAGTTCAGTCATGTTCAATTCTTTGCAACCCTATGGACTGTAGCCCACCAGGCTCCTCTGTCCATGGGATTCTCCAGGCAAGAATCCTAGAACAGGTTGCCATGCCCTCCTCCAGGAGATCTTCCTGACCCAGGGATCGAACCCATGCCTCTTATGTCTCCTGCATTGGCTGCTGCAGCTAAGTTGCTTCAGTTGTGTCTGACTCTGTGCAACCCCATAGATGGCAGCCCACCATGCTCCCCCATCCCTGAGATTCTCCAGGCAAGAACACTGGAGTGGGTTGCCATTTCCTTCTCCAATGCATGAAAGTGAAAAGTGAAAGTGAAGTCACTCAGTCATGTCCGACTCTTCATGACCCCATGGACTGCAGCCCACCAGGCTCCTCCATCCATGGGATTTTCCAGGCAAGAGTATTGGAGTGGGGTGCCATTGGGTTCTTTACCACTAGCACTACCTAGGAAGCCAGCCCATTAAGAGTAATGATGTTCATAAGAATTTATTGAGTGCTTACTACATGCTAGACATTTTACATGATTTATCTAACTTAATATTTACAATCTCCGTAAGTACCAATATTATTGTTGTTTTACCAATGAGAAAACAAAAGCATAAGAGATTAAGTAGCTTGTCAAAGGTCATTGACACATTTAGCCTTTGAATTCAGTTTACCTGAGCCCTTACCCATAACATATTCCTTCCATCTGAATGCTGTCTGCAATAGAGAGAGACAGTAGAAAGATGGCTAGTTTGCATGAGCTACTCAGTTGCCTTCAACACCAATTACCTCCCTGGGTTTGACTTCTTGGATACTGAGTTGCTGTTTCCTGACTAACTCAGGTGCATTCTTTCATTGCCAGCAGCCAGAGCCAGGGCTGAGATGTACCAGATCCAAACCTCAACCCTCTGTCTGCATCACAGAGGTCTGCTCTCAAGGTCATGATAAGACTCAGAAAGGCTCAGGACACCTGAGAGAATGTTGCTCATAATTTAAACTACAATCATCAATTAGAAAAAAGAACATGTTTTGACTAGTTTATCAAATGTGTATAAGTCTACAGCACTTACTCCCAATGTATGTTTGCTGGAAAGTCACACTTCATTTTGCTGAGCGACTTCCTTGTTCTGGCCTTCAGCTCTTCCTCCCACCCTCCCTCTCCAGACTTCTAGTGAGACAGATGTACACTAGAATAGCCTTCCAGATCTTTCCAGCATGGATATCTGTGGAATCCTGAAAAGGTTGTCTTATTCCACATGAGCAGGTTTCATTCACACCCGGGAAGACAGGATGGTAGGTCCCTCCAAACAAGGTGGCATGTGCCTCAGAGGGTGTAGGGATGAAGAAGGCAAATTTTCCTCCCTTTGTTGCACAGCTCAGACTGTCTCCTTTGGGATGGAATAAGCAGTTGTTCACCCTCAAGCTTAAAATTAGAAATATTTCTTTCCCCAACAGTTTCTGAGTGACTGCCAGAGCTTGACACTAGTGGGTTTCTCTTATGGTATTTTCCTTCATTTTTGAGGATGAAACAATCCATCCTCCAATCTGCTCCTCTGACTACTTCACCACAAATGGAATGCAAAAGTAAGAAGTCAAGAGATACCCGGAATAACAGGCAAGATTGGCCTTGGAGTACCAAATGAAGCAGTGTAAAGGCTGACAGAGTCATTTCAGGGAATACATCGGTCATAGTAAATATCCTTTTCCAACAATGCAACAATCAACTCTTCACATGGACATCACCAGATTGATTATATTCTTTGCAGCCAAAGATGGAGAAGCTCTATACAGTCAGCAAAAACAAGACAGGGAACTGACTGTGGCTCAGATCATGAACTCCTTATTGCCAAATACAGACTTAAATTGAAGAAAGTAGAGAAAACCACTAAACCTTTCAGGTATGACCTGAATCCCTTATGATTATACAGTGGAAGTGACAAATAGATTCAAGGGATTGGATCTGATAGACAGAGTGCCTGAAGAACTATGGATAGAGACTCACAACATTATATAGGAAGCAGGGATCAAGACCATCACCAAGAAAAAGAAATGCAAAAAAGGGAAAATAGTTGTCTGAGGAGGCTTTACAAATAGCTGTGAAAAGAGGAGAAGCTAAAGGCAAAGGAGAAAAGGAAAGATATACTCATCTGAATGCAGAGTTCCAAGGAATAACTAGGAGAGATAAAGCCTTCCACAGTGATCAATGCAAAGAAATAGAGGAAAACAATAGAATGGGAAAGACTAGAGATATCTTCAAGAAAATTAAGATACGAAGGGAACATTTCATGCAAAGATGGGCTCGATAAAGGGCAGAAATGGTATGGGCCTAACAGAAGCAAAAGATAGTAAAAAGTGGTGGCAAGAATACACAGAAGAACTGTACAAAAAAGATCTTCATGACCCAGATAATTACTCACCTAGGGCCAGACATCCTGGAATGTGAAGTCAAGTGGGCCTTAGAAAGCATCACTATGAACAAAGCTAGTGGAGGTGATGGAATTCCAGTTGAGCTATTTCAAATCTTAAAAGATGATGCTGTGAAAGTGCTGCAGTCAATATGCCAGCAAATTTGGAAAACTCAGCAGTGGCCACAGGACTGGAAAAGGTCAGTTTTCATTCATATCCCAAAGAAAGGCAATGCCAAAAAATGTTCAAACTACTGCACAATTGCACTCATCTCACATGCTAGCAAAGTAATGCTCAAAATTCTCCAAGCCAGGATTCAACAGTACATGAACCTTGAATTTCCAGATGTTCAAGCTGGTTTTAGAAAAGGCAGAGGAACCAGAGATCAAATTGCCAACATCTGCTGGATCATCAAAAAAGAAAGAGAGTTCCAGAAAAACATCTATTTCTGCTTTATTGACTATGTCAAAGCCTTCGACTGTATGGACCACAACAAGCTCTGGAAAATTCTTCAAGAGGTGGGAATACCAGACCACCTAACCTGCCTCTTGAGAAATCTGTATGTAGGTCAAGAAGTAACAGTTAGAACTAGACAGGAGACATCTAACTGGTTCCAAATCGGGAAAGGAGTTTGTGTATGGTGTATTTAACATGCAGAGTACATCATGAGAAACGCTGGACTGGATGAAGCACAAGCTGTAATCAACATTGCTGGGAGCAATATCAATCACCTCAGATATGCAGATGACACCACCATTATGGCAGAAAGCGAAGAAGAACTAAAGAGCCTCTTGATGAAATTGAAAGAGGAGAGTGAAAGTGTTGGCATTAAATTCAACATTCAGAAAACTAAGATCACGGCATCAGGTCCCATCACTTCATGGCAAATAGATGGAGAAACTGGAAACAGTGGCTGGCTTTATTTTGGGGGGCTCCAAAATCACTGCAGATGGTGACTGCAGCCATGAAATTAAAAGATGTTTGCTCCTTGAAACAAAAGTTATGACCAACCTAGACAGCATGTTAAAAATCAGAGACATTTTTTGCCCACAAAGGTCCATCTAGTCAAAGCTATGGTTATTCCAGTAGTCGTGTATGGATGTGAGAGTTGGACTATAAAGAAAGCTGACCACTGAAGAATTGATGCTTTTGAACTGTGGTGATGGAGAAGTCTCTTGAGAGTGGCCCTTGGACTGCAAGGAGATCCAACCAGTCCATCCTAAAGGAAATTAGTCCTGAATGTTCATGGGAAGGACTGATGCTGAAGCTGAAACTCCAATACTTTGGCTGCCTGATGCAAAGAGCTGACTCATTGGTAAAGATTCTGATGCTGGAAAAGTTTGAAGGCAGGAGGACTAGGGGACAACAGAGGATGAGATGGCTGGATGGCATCACTGACTCAATGGACATGAGTTTGAGTAAACTCTTGAAGTTGGTGATGGACAAAGAAGCCTGGCTTGCTGCCGTTCATGGGGTCGCAAAGAGTTGGACAAGACTGAGCAACTGAACTGAACTGATACTTATTTGATCATTAAAACTCTTATTTTCCTTTTAAAGTAGAATATTCCATTCAACACTGTAGTAGGTGAAATACTGATCAAGTTCAATCAGTTTGTACTTAATGAAACTGAGGCAACAGAGCTGCACTGACTCACCCAAGTTCCTACAGTTCGGTCAAAGAATCAGACTTGCAGTCCAATATTCTTTAAGAAGCCACAGTTAAAAATCATATCAGATAAAATGTTTAAACCTATTTCTTATTGATAGTAAGAAGTATTTGTCTATCATATTAATATGAATCTATAGATTGATAAAATAATCTTATTCCATTTTTGTCTTGCCAATAACATGATATTTCCCCTACCTGTCTGTTTGCATCAACACATATTGAATGTGCCACATGCTGTTAGCATCTGTGTATTATTGTGCTTCTGATTGGTTTACACCTGGCTAGTTGTATCTCCACAATTTTCTTCCAACATCCAACTTTCATCTTTTGATGGATCTTTAGTAGTTTTCATCTCAGTTAAAATGTCATCACTGGACTTCTCTGGTGGTCCAGTGGTTAGGACTCTGTGCTTCCACTGCAGGGGGCACGGGCTGGATCCCTGGTTGGGGAACTGAGATTCCCCCACGCCACATGGTACAGCCAAAAAAAAAAAAAAAAAAGCCATCACTGATTGGATATTCTTGTATCCTATGGGTGCATGGCTGCAGATTGAATAGTTCTGAGATTTGTTTAAAAGACTATCATGCAACCTTCTCCATGAATGTTCAATTAGCTTCAAACAACAACTTCTAGTAGACAACTTCGATTTGATTTATACCGTACTCTTGAAGCATACAGGAAAGGCACACAATTATGAGGATATTTATTGATTCTTAAACTATTAGAATTGGAATGGACTTCAATTGAATGCCTCACTGAGTGCAAGAATCTGCTTTAATATTTCAACCTGATAAAGCCTCCTCCCTTAATGGAAATATCCAGTGATAAGGACTCAGATATTGTTTTTAAAAAGCTAATTCCATATTAGAAAGCTATGTTAGAATTTTCATCCTCATGTTGGGTTGAAAAGTATATTACTTAATCCTTCTCTTCTCTGGAGAAGAAAAGAAAAAAGACAAGAAAAAGACTTTATCCCTTATTCTTCAAATGGAATGCACTGAACTTGAAAATGTTAAATATGAAAACCCATGAAACATCAGGTGGATGCTTTTCAATCCCAGTGGCTACATCTGATGGAGTTTTGTAGTGAAAGACAAGTATTAAGCATAAAGGAGAAAGTTTTGAGTAAAGGACGAAGCAATCTGATTTTTTTTTTAAGTTTTTAACATATGCATGATACTATGTATAAAATAGGTAGCTAGTGAGAAACTACTAACTGCTAACTACTGTATAGCACAGGGAACTCAGGTCTCTAGGATAACTTAAATGGAAAGAAAATCCAAAAAATGGGAGGGGGGTATACGCATTGTATAGCTGATTCAATTCTCTGTACAGTAGAAACTAACACAATACAGTAAAGCAACTATACTCTAATAAAAATTAAAAAATAGAGTACACAGCCTTTTGAGAGCTGTAACCCTCTAATATAGTCAATGCAAACATTTGTTGCACATGATGATTTTTTTCCGTCTCTGTTCCTGTTTGTAACACTTGTTTCCACTATTATATCCCATAATGCAACTAGCTTACTCCCCATTTCCACAAGCAACAGTCTTATGTTGTGGAAGAAGATTCAAAGAGACACGGACAAAAGAAATCAAAGATGGGAGCATGACTCTGGCTCTGGATGGCTGCAAACTTTTAAAAGATTTAGATGATTTATACCCTCATTCTGGGTATAAATGTATATTCCTTTAGTCCTTCCTCTTTTTCCTAGAGAAAAAAAGGAAAAAAAAAAAATCCCTGACTCTTCTCACTGGCACATGTTTGAGATTGAAACATTAAAATGTAATTTTATCTACTTAGCATAATGCCTGTGGCTCAGAACTTTGTGGTCAACTGGAGGCAGACTCATATTTCACTTAACTCTTTGCCAAGTCATTTATCTTACTTTAGTTAAGAGATTGGTATATGTTATGTGAAGTCCAAGGTTGTGCTTTGAAATTCATCAACAGATATAATTCACCCGGTAGACTCTCCCCTGGACTTTGCATATGATTTTCAATTTATGCAGGTTCAAGTTCCTTTGCTGCTATTTTTTTTTCTTTTGTATGTCCCCATAAACAACAACAACAAATGGGCATTTAGAGATCATTTGGAAGAACATTCTTGTCTAATCATCATCACACTAACCCAGAAGTTCCCCGTCATCCACCCACCCGTCTAAGTGCACACACACTCACCAAACACAGACTCCATCTGTTTAAAATTCATCATAATACTTGCCAGAGATTTACAGAAATTTTAGAAGCATGAAAACATTGAATGTCAGTCCTGGAAGAAACTCTAGGAAGCATTTAGAATAATTAGTTCATTTCATAATTAAAGCCAAGAGAGATTAGGTGATTTATTTAATGCAATTTTTCTTAAATTCACTCATTTATTTTTTTCAAGAATCTGGTTGACGTTGACCCACTTCTCATCTCATATATTCCCCACGATTTTTTAATGTTTACTGATGTTAGCACAAAGATTGAATCTCAAGATTCTTTTAAAGTCCCAGGATTTAAACATACTCTATTCTTTAAAAAATTTCTCACTATCCTTGGATCTTCTGTTTCCTCTTAACGTGTGTCCTACTTAAGCCATGTTGAAAATCATCCCTTACTAGCAGAGGTGATAAAATATGAGCGTTGCTGCCATTCCATAATCGTCACTGCCTGCCTTATGAAGAAAATCCATTGCTCCCTTGTTATTATGCCTACCCTATGTCATGCTGTTTAAGCAACCTGAGTTGTTACATGTACAAATGCTATGACTACCTTACCACCACTCTTATGTGTTCAGGTTACTCTTTTCTGGCCATCCTAGGGCAGCACTTCCCAGAGCAGACTGCTGGCCTGTAAAAATGATCTGAGAATAAGATTTCTAAGGTCAAATAAATATGAGGATTACTGCATACTATACACTTCCCTAAGAAAATCACACTGCATATTAGCAAATGAGGGGATTCATTAAGTCTTATCCTAAAAACTCCAGATATAAAAATATATAATCTTACAAATTTCAGGAAAATCCCTACAGAAAATAAAAAATGTTTTAGCACACATTCCCCCCACATTTTGTTTATATTTCCTTTATAGCTGAACTTACTATAGAATTCACTTTATAAGCTTATTTATTGCCTTTAATACCTAGACTTTCTAAGTTTTGGAAAATTGGTTTACAATATTTTGATTTTTATTTCTTGTCCTTATTTAGCTATGTTTGCTCTTTAAAATATCTAACAGTATAACCGTATACCTATATTTTCCCTCAATTTCATGAAATAGACTTCATGGTATCTTGGAGATTATGACTGACTGCATACTGTCTTTCACTAGTCAATAGTGAAGTGTTTAATTTAAACATGCTTAAAATTTAAACATGTTTAAATGCCATGGAACCCCCTCTGTGTATTGAATTTGAGCAATTTAATTCAATTTTTTAATAGAAATAAATATGCTTATTGCTATATTTTTAAAAAAACACTCCAACTAATAAATTAACAAAAAAAATTTATATGGCAGAAGAACAGATGTGGTCCCAAACCAAATCAATACTCATTTTTACTGCTATTATGGCTAAACATCCATTGTACACTAGGAAGTGAGGACTACAAAAACATGCACAACCTGTGTTCCATTTTCTCTAAATCTTTTTTGTCTATTTGAAAATATGCTGACAAAACATATATTAACAACTCCATAAAAATATATAGAAGGGATGCTATGATATGATTTAAATGAATTGAATAATGAAATTAATTTATGTGGAAATCCTGGAACGAGGGAGCCTGGTGGGCTGCCGTCTATGGGGTCGCACAGAGTCGGACATTACTGAAGTGACTTAGCAGTAGCATCACAAACTTTCTTTTAAATTTCTAATAAAATTTTTTTCAAATACCTGATGAAAATGATAGAACAGATGACAAACGTTCAAATTTTAATATACATGATAAAGTCAGTGGAATGCTATCAATCTCTTAGTAGTACCCACATCTGGAGAAATGTTAATTTTGCAATATTTGTCAAGTTGTTTATTTCATTTAATTGCAATTTCCAGTCTGTCTCAGGAATCCATTTAGAAGATAGTTTCTCCCCAGTTGAGTCTTTCTGAATGGTTTATTAAAAATATTGGCACTAACTAAATAGAAGCTCTATTTAAAGGAATAATAATACTGAAAAGATTTTAAGAATATAAGTTAGAAGGTAAGTCAGAAACTCAGAACTGTAAAATAGAAAGCACAGCACTATGATAATAATAACTTTAAAGATGCACAAATGATGATTTGGGATTCTTACTAATCAATTCCTCTTTTTTGGTACAACTGCTATTCAGGCAATATTTTTTGGAGTCAGAAGTATCCAAAGGTAAACTACTACAGCTGTTGGTTAGCCACTAAGTGTCCAACTCTTGGATCCTGTGGACTGCAGCCCACCAGTCTCTTATGTCCATGAGATTTCCCAGACAAGAATACTCGAGTGGATTGCCATTTTATTCATCCAGGGGACCTTCCCAACCCGGGGATTGAACCTGTGTCTCCTTCATTGCAGGCAGATTCTTTACCCCTCAGCTACCAGAACTACTGCAGACAAATCACTTAATCTCTTATGGTAGGTATTAGTCACTAAGCCGGGTCCTACTCTTGCAACCCCATGGGAGGTAGCCTGCCAGGCTCCTCTGTCGATGGGATTCTCCAAGCAAGAATACTGGAGGGGGTTGCCATTTCCTTCTCCAGGGGATCTTCCTGACCCAGGCATCAAACCTGGGCCTCCTGCCTTGCAGGCAGATTCTTTACTGACTGAGCTATGAGGAAAGCTGTTAATCTCTTATACCTATAGGATTTTAAACATGTCAAATGAATATAATAAAAGTTTTTACTGTTGTTTCAGTCACTCAGTCGTGTCTGACTTTTTGCAGAGTCGCATCTGACTCCCCATGGACTGCAGCCTGCCAAGTTTCCCTATCTTTCACCATTTCCTGGGGTTTGCTCAAACTCATGTCCATCAAGTCGGTGATGCCATCCAACCACTTCATTCTCTGTTGTCTCCTTCTCCTCCTGCCTTCAATCTTTCCTAGCATCAGGGTCTTTTCAAATGATGTGATGACAATTATATGAGATATTTTAAGCAAAGTATTCAGAAAGCTCTTCATCAAAGGGCAACTATTAAGACTGTTTTAATACAACAAAGACAATGCCATAGACTTAGTATCTCTCGGCAATGCATTAGATAAGCTTTCTTATGATCCTTTGTGGACAAAATAAAATGTGAGCTGAATGACAGAACAAAGATACTGAGCACTTCCAGCCCCAAAGTGTTGATTCATGGATCACTGTGAAGCAGGCACACTGTAGATTCTGCCCTCTGTCCTTTACTATTTAATAATCTCATCAATAACAGTACAGAAAAACACAGACACACTTACCTAATTTATACATTGCATGCATGCATGCTCAGTCACTTGAGTCATACCTGACTCTTTGCAACCCCATGGATTGTAGCCCACCAGCCTCCTCTGTCCATGGGATTCTCCAGGCCAGAATGCTAGACTGGATTGCCATACCCTCCTTCAGGGAATCTTCCCAACCCAGGAATCAAACTCGCTTCTGCCTGCATCTACATCATTACAGGCATATTCTTTACCTACTGAGCCACCTGGGAAGCCCCAATTTATACATTAACCAACGTTAAGAGAAAGAAGTAAATATTAAATGAAGCATATGTGATCTCAATAAAGAGATAGTAAATAAACGTTATATGTGATAAAAGAGGATATGGACTGATCCTGAATGAAATTGTTTATAGCTAAAATGTGTATTATACATACACAACATGGGGGAGAACCTTACAGGAAAAAAAGCTCTCTGAGTACAACAAGTATATAAAGCACTCTACATATTTTTGGTTTGCAAATTGTATTACTTAGTGTAAGTTTAGAAAGCTGAGCACTGAAGAATTGATGCTTTTGAACTGTGGTGTTAGAGAAGACTCTTGAGAGTCCCTTGGACTGCAAGGAGATCCAGCCACTCAATCCTAACAGAGATCAGTCCTGAGTGTTCATTGGAAGGACTGATATTGAAGCTGAAACTCCAGTACTTTGGCCACCTGATGCGAAGTGCTGACTCATTTGAAAAGACCCTGATGCTGGGAAAGATTGAAGGCAGGAGGAGAAGGGGACAACAGAGGATGAGATGATTGGATGGCATCACCAATTCAATGGACAGGAGTTTGGGCAAACTCCTGGTTGGTGATGGACAGGGAGGCCTGGCGTGCTATAGTCCATGGGGATGCAAAGTTGGACACGACTGAGCGACTGAACTGAACTGAACTGAACTGGAGCATAAGTTTACCTATTGTAACAAACTGAACCAAAAACAAATAATAATTCAAATACAGTCCAAAATATGTGCTCCTAGTCAGTAGATGACTCTGTGATAAATCTTGAATCAGGGACTATTTTTTAAACAATGGATCTAAAATAATAGAGTACAACTTTACAGATAGGTTTTTCCATTGGCATATGTTAACAAGATACATTGTAAAGTCAAATCATATTAGTATGTGAAACCAATGGTTCCTAAATTTAGCAACACATTGGACTCACCTCAAGAGCTATCTAAGAAAATGTTTCCTGACAGCAATGAGGATGATAATATCACTAAAACCTAAAAGGACAGTTGGCAGTGTGTAATCATGACAAATAATGCAGACTCGATTATCGATCTCTTAATAAGAAGCAAGATGGGAGTGGCAACCAAGATGCTAGACCCACTGGAAGCTCTGGATATGACAGTACAGACATGACAGTCTACAGAATACAGTGCTTCAAGAGTGAAATGGGTGAGCTAACCGGAGAATTCTTAAGCGAGACAATGAATGGAAATCAAGAACTTGTTGCTGTTGTTTTAGTCACTAAGTTGCGCCTGACTCTTTTGTGACCCCACGGACTGTAGCCCGCCAGGCTCCCCTGTCCATGGGATTTCCCAGGTAAGCCACTTCCTATATAAGAATGGAAATCAAGAAAAAGCAATCCGAAATCTGAGAGTGACTGCTCCAATAGGGTGTCACAATCCCTGCTCAGTTTCTGCACTGCGGCCAGTATTTAGACCTGAAAGCCACCGCCTGGGGGAAAGTCCAAGTCCTCGGGAGAAAGGACTCTACAGCACCGCAGAAGGCCACGTGATGATGATTCTCCCGGTCCTTCCACAAAGGGCAGTATGGTCATTCCCGTGGGAGATGTACACCACACAATAGAGAATATCCAGGTACTTCAAAGACTATTGGAGATATGGTCCAAATTGACCCAAGGACCTGAAAAGGCCTCATCATCCTCCATTAGCATAATGGGGAAAAAGGTTTCTATGGGAATCACGTGAAGTCCTAGTATTTATCCAGGTCTTGGTGGGTCCATCAGGTGAACACCTACCTGGTGGTTATTTTCCTGGACTCCAAATAAATAGTTGGCATGAAAACACTTAATAGCTGGCAAAATCCCCATATTGGGTTCTTACTCAATGGTGTTGTGCCTAGTCGCTCAGCCGTGTCTTATTCTTTGCGACCCAACCCAGACCCACCCAGGCACTTCTGTTCATGGGGATTCTCCAGGCAAGAATACTGGAGTGGGTTGCCATGCCCTCCTCCAGGACTCTGAAAGGTAAGAGTTATTAAAATAGTGAAGTCAAGTGGAAACCTCACTTCTCGGCCAAGGTGTTAAATTAAAAATAAAGTTGTATCTCTGGAGAAATAGTATAAATGAATGTCATCTTAGCCACAGATGGGACACAGGGATGGTGCTCCCCAAAGAAACCCCACTTAATTCACCAGTCTTAGAAGTATTGATAGTGGAGAATTTTGTGGCATAGAATTTATGGTACCGTCCCAACAGGAAAATTAAAAGTGAGGTCTTTAGGGTTCTGGAGCACAACCATACAGCTTCAGCAGAAAATATGCATCACTGAATAAATCATCACTGCTATACTATTGGCTGCTGGTGGATAGAGGCCAGCCAGAACACGTAGCCAGAACTATAATAGCTGGATTTTTTACAGGCCCACTAGTCGTATGTTTGGGCAGGCTGGTAGTAATCCATCATCAAATTGAAATGGTATATAGAGAACTGGGTATAATAGGATCAGAGAGGTAAGTAAACTGCATAGACCCCATTGCTGTCTTTCAGTCGCCAAGTCATGTCCAACTCTGCGGCCCCATGGACTACAGCCTGCCATGCCTTACCATCTCTTGACATAGCCCCCCGTATCATCTGCTAAATCACTAGCTTCTCTCCCTCAGTTCACAACTGACAGGAGTGGAGAAAGAACAAGGTTGGTTCATAAAATGAGTCAGCTCTAATGTTGCTGTAAGCCAAAATTTTAGTTCTGCTGCAGTATAGCCTGCTCAGGGGTGTAAAACTGGCATCAGTAGGGACAGTTGTCCCAAGTGTCAGTGCTTTGGGAAATGCATCTGGTCATCAATTTCCTGTATAGAAGATTGTCCTGAAATAAGAATATGTACAGATTTATGGACAATAGAAAATGGCTTGTCTTGTTGATCAGAGATGTGGAAGGAAAAAAGTTGAAAGAACGGAGACAAGAGACATAGATAATTTATGGGAATAAAGAAGATCTGAAGATCTTTGTGTCACATGCAATTTCCTGCAGGAAACATCCTCCCTCAGAAAAAGCAATAAATATCCAAGTAGACATGATGATTCAACCATCTGACGTTAACCAACCTGTGTCATCGTCTGCCCTAGCACTCACACTGTGGGAACACAGATGGAGTAATAATCACGAGGGAAGGGATAGAGATTTGTCTTTGAATCCAAAAGACACGATGGATTATCTAGCTTCTGCCACTACTAAATGCCCAACCTGCCATCTTGAGAGACCAAGACAGAGTTTCCAAATGAAACCATCCCTCTAGTAGGCCAACAGCTCCTTTGAGTCAAATTGATGACACTGAATTTTTTCTGCTTTGGAAGGGGCAGAGATTCATTAGCACATATACTCCTCTGTCTACAGTGACTAAACCAGCTCCACTGTCTCAGGGCTCAATGTTTGATTTTTCTGACATTGCATCCTATCAATCATTGCACTGGACCAAGCAACCCACTTACCTGTGTCATCGTCTGCCCTAGCACTCACACTGTGGGAACACAGATGGAGTAATAATCACGAGGGAAGGGATAGAGATTTGTCTTTGAATCCAAAAGACACGATGGATTATCTAGCTTCTGCCACTACTAAATGCCCAACCTGCCATCTTGAGAGACCAAGACAGAGTTTCCAAATGAAACCATCCCTCTAGTAGGCCAACAGCTCCTTTGAGTCAAATTGATGACACTGAATTTTTTCTGCTTTGGGAGGGGCAGAGATTCACTAGCACATATACTCCTCTGTCTACAGTGACTAAACCAGCTCCACTGTCTCAGGGCTCAATGTTTGATTTTTCTGACATTGCATCCTATCAATCATTGCACTGGACCAAGCAACCCACTTTACAGACCAGAAGGTGGACAAGAACGCATATGAACAGAGGCTCTACTGGTCCTATAACACAACACACCACCTAATAGTGCAACGGAATGGCCTTTTCAAGGCACAGGTTAGGGACCAACTTGGAGAAGATACCATGCAAGATAGAGAAATACTGCAAGAGTTGATGCTTTGGGGTCATGGTGCTGGACAAAACTCTTGGGAGTCTCTTGGACAGCAAGATCAAACCAGTCAATCCTAAAGGAAATAACCCTGAATATTCATTGGAAAGACTGATGTTGAAGCTGAAGCTCCAATACTTTGGCCACCTGATGCAAAGAGATGACTCACTGTAAAAGATTCTGTTGCTGGGAAAGGTTGAAGGCAAAAGGAGAAGGGGGCAGCAAAGGATGAGATGGTTAGATGGCGTGACCCTCTCAATGGGCATGACATTGAGCAAATTCCAGAAAATAGTGAAGGACAGAGGAGTACAGCAGGTTGCGATCCACGGGGCTGTGAAGAGTTGGACATGACTTAGCAATTGAACAACAACAAAAAAGTATGATCCTAAATCAACAATGCTTTGGGTTTTTTTTTTGTTGTTGTTGTTGTTTAACTGTTAAGTAGAATACTGAGGTGCAGGATTCTAGGGCTGGAAGTTGACAAAGCCCTGAGTAGCTTCACTTTCCATGGTCTACTTGGAGAATTTGGATTCCCATCCCTACAACACTATGCTCTGCAGATGTGAAGGTCCTGAGATTCACCAAAGGAAACATTTCTACTAAAGACACTGCAAGAGAGTAACATATAAGAAACAGAGACATCCTGGCAGAGAGAAATTACCCCAATCACAAGGAAGGTTATTATACAGCTGTTATTATACAATGGTGACTGGAAGGAGCATGTTTGGCCTGAGATGACTTATTGGAGATCTCTTGGTACCTCTTTTCCAGTTTTGATCATATATTGACAAATATATAGAAATCCATTGCAAAATGACTTTTGGTTAACAATGCACTTATGTCAGTACAGACTTTGCTCATCTCTTAAATATTTTTATAACCCAAACTTAGCCACAGGCTACTGTTGATCCCATTTAGGGGTGTCAGTCATGTTACTGTTGTCCCCATGTTTGTGCTTACGATAGATAAAGTGAAAAATTGGGAGCTCTGAGCTTCATTAAAGAAAGTCATCTTTGGACCATACAGTTCTGGTAGGACAGAGTAGGAGTGAAGCATAGATTCTACTGCCATCAAATGGCTCCTCATCTTTTACATCCAGAGCAACAAGGTGCCTCCACATGTAGCAAAGTTAGGGAATAAACCCCAAGAGGAGACAACATGTTGGCTGCTGCTGCTGCTGCTGCTAAGTCGCTTCAGTCATGTCCGACTCTGTGCGACCCCATAGATGGCAGCCCACCAGGCTCCCCTGTCCCTGGGATTCTCCAGGCAAGTACACTGGAGTGGGTTGCCATTTCCTTCTCCAATGCATGGAAGTGAAAAGTGAAAAGGAATTCGCTCAGTCATGTCCAACTGCTGTCTCTTATACACATCTTCTTATGATCCTTTGTGGACAAAATAAAATGTGAGCTGAATGACAGAACAAAGATACTGAGCACTTCCAGCCCCAAAGTGTTGATNGTGAAAAGTGAAAAGGAATTCGCTCAGTCATGTCCAACTGTTAGTGACCCCATGGACTGCAGCCTACGAGGATCCTCCGTCCATGGGATTTTCCAGGCAAGAGTACTGGAGTGGGGTGCCATTGCCTTCTCCGCCATGTTGGCTAGAGAACTCTAAAAGGAAAGAATACGTTTACTTCTATGAAATATTCTTGTTTTTCCAATATTTAATATGCTTTAAAGAAAGTTACCTCTTGCTCAGAGATGAAGAGGAAGAGTTTCTATGAAAACTCACCTCTCTCTACCTGACAATTACAATCTGCTCACCACTGGAGCTAATCTCACTGTGCCCTTTGATCCTGTTTATGCTGTGACATAAAAACCCACAGACCCTCAGGTCACCCACATCTTTTCCTCTCTATGCAAAAGAGGCTGCACCATCTCTCTCTTTCTCCTCTTTGTCTTCAAATCTTGAAACTTTCACCGTGCCTAGTGAAATTCATAGTCTATTAGCAGAAAAATCTGTTTCTTAGTGTCTCTAACTGAAACTTGGCTTTTCCCTGAGGAACTTACTCCCTCTCACATGAAGACTGTTTCTTTTTCATGACCTTGTAATCTTGGACTTAAAACTATTGACTTTTACCCACTTGCTCTCATGGGTGACGGTACCCTAACATTGCTGCTCTCTGTCTGAATAGTAATTGCCTGTTTACTTGTACGTTTCTCTCAGTCAAATGTAAACCCCTTGGTGTAAGAGATAGTGCCATATTCAGAGTTGTATTCCTATAATTGAAAATAGTACCTTGACCACCAAAAACCTCATATCTGTTGGAAGAAGCAATACATGGATAAATACATATAACAATAAAGATATTTCAAATCAGAAGAGTTTTGAAATGTATACTGATGATATTTTTATGTTTGTACCTTTAAATCTAGTATCCCACTTCAAAACTGTGTCCTAGGAAAAACTAAGAAAATGTATTCATATTTGTTCAAGATTTACATAAAGGACATTGGCTAAATTTATAATAAAAAGTCACTAGTTTTGTAAATTACTCTACATTTATACAATGGAACACTATGAAATCATTAAAGTAGTGTTTGTGAATAACAGTAAGAACTGTTCATTATGAACTCAATTAAAAAGTGAAATACTCCTAAAGGCTATTTCCCAACTTAAAAAAAAAAATCAAGACATTAACAAAAGTTAGTTAGCTCCATGTGGTAAAATGATTATAAATGATTCTTTTCCTCATTAAAATACATTTTACAAAATTTCTACAATGGATAAATCTCTCTTCTTCTGTGAAATTCAATTTCCTTACCAGCTAACCAAGAAAACTTTCTGCCACAATATTTTTTTTTTTTCACTACACAATGATACATAGTTCTACACTTTCAACGTAGAGGTGATTAATAGTCCTGCTCATAATATGTACCTTGCTGAGTAGCAGAAAGTGGACGAGGCTAGACTTAGGGAAACAGCCCCAAACAGGAAATATTCTCATACTGCACTATCCTACTCTGTTTCACATAACCTGAAATCACATTAAGGTTACATGTCCTAAGTGAAACATGAACGCAGCAGGACTGTAAGGCCCACTTGCAGATGTCTGATGATTTCAAAAGCAGAAAAGATAGATGTCCTGCCCAGGAACCAGTCATTTAACAGGGCAGAAGAGAGCCCTGATTCCCTATCCAACAGTTTGCTATGGAAGTTTTTATTCAATTGAGATTTGAGCCCTTCACATAGAAAAGTGAAGTAAGATGAATGACTGCCCTCACTCAACATGGGAAAATGATGTTCTCCTCTTCACTGTTTGGACTCAGGGTATGACTTTATAGCAGCTATTTCTCATCACACAAGTAAAATGCCATTCCAAAATATGTTTACAACAGAAATCTCTGTATCACAAAAATATTTTTCTGTCTGAAATTCCTACATTTTTAATCATTTCTATAAGAAACCCAAATTACCATGTCAATAATATAAAGTCTGATCATTTTATATTATTGTGGGTTCATTCACAGTGTGCTGTATATGTATTTTCTTTAGAAATATAGATTACACATTTTTCAGTTATCCACATTAATATGTAGCATGAGCAACAGCTGACTTCCCTGGTGGCTCAGTGGTAAAGAACACGCATGCAAATACAGGAGACTCAGGTTCGATCCCTGGGTTGGGAAGATCCCCTGGAGGAGGGCATGGCAACCCACTCCAGTATTCTTGCCTGGGAAATCCCATGGACAGAGGAGCCTGGTGGGCTACAGTCCATGGGTTGCAAAGAGTCATACACAGCTTAGCAACTAAATAAGTGAGCAGTAGCACCATCTATGAATGTGAAATGCAACAATATGAATCATTTTTTCAACATAACTGTAAAGATTTCTTGTTTATACTCCATTTCAATAATACTTTGTGTGAAATAATGAAGCAGCTAGACATCACTCCCATTTGGAGACTGGGAACACATTAGCAGTTAGATTCCACTCTGTCTTGTGGAAACCCATCCATAGGGTGGTTTGGTTCTTGTCCTTGCTTGTTTTCTGACTCCACAGCCTCTTAATCTTGCTCACTGTCATTTAAAGAACATTTCGGTTGATCACCTAAAGGACGGCAATTCACCTTTCAGGTCTTCATACCCATCCCTGTTTCTCAGGTTTTGTCATTACGGTGTAGCTACGGGAAGGGCATTGTTTTGGAAGCCATTTTGTCTGCAATAATAAATGAGTCCCTTTTATCACTGAAGAAAGCACACATTAGGAGCCTGCATCTGGTTCCATTCTGGATCGTGTGAGAGCTGCTTCCTCTGTGAGAGATTTCATGCAACACCTCCAAGCTCTGGTTTTCTCCTTCTACACTGGTAAAGCAGCCTTTGTGTCAGTTCAGTCTGATTGACTTATTTTTCACACTGTGGTTAGTTTCCTTTGCTGTGCTGTGCCAAGTCACTTCAGGTGTGTCCAACTTTCTGCGACCCAGTGGACTGCAGTCCATCAGGATCTTTCGTCCATGGGATTCTCCAGGCAGGAATACTGGAGTGGGCTGTTGTGCCCTTCTCCAGGGGATCTTGGCCACCCATCCCATCCAGGCCACCCAGCGATGGAACCAGAGTCTCTTGTGTCTCTTGCATTGGCAGGCAGGTTCTTTACCACTAGTGCCACCTGGGAAGTCCCTAGTTTCCTGATTCACTCCTAATAATTGTCAAGCACATTTTCATTGATGTAGAAGAGTAGATAAACCCCACACATGTGAGGAATTAACATAAAATATAGTCCTATCACTGTGAAGTTTATTCTGCAAACTCTTTCTTTTCCTAATTGATATTTTATATTTTGTGATCATTCAATGTTAAATATTTCACAGTTTACATAATTTCTTTTTATTCATTATTTATTGAGAAATGTGTTTATACTGTTATTTTGTCTTATGTCTTCTTTTGTTTTATAACTGAGATGCTTTGTGATCACTAATGGATTGAAACTCATCTCTTGAAATGCATCGAAACTTTCTCCATGTAGTGCCAATGGTCAGTTTTCATAAGCAATTCATTCACACTTGAGAAAAATGTTTTTCTTTAATTTTTGGATGTATTACCGTTACTCACAGAAACATCCTTAACAAAATCTGAGCAAATTAAATTCAATAATGCATTAAGTAGATCACAAGGTGTGATCGAGTGGGATTTAATCCAAGGATGCAGGATAGTTCAACATCTGCCAAAATGTGATACACTATATGAACAAAACTCACATGATGACCTCAACAGATGCAGAAAAAACATTTGACAAAACTCTATTTGTGATTAAGAAAAAATAAAAAAACTCCCAACAAAGTATGTATAGAGGGAAATAAGCTCAACATAATAAATGCCATATATAATGAGCCCAGGGCATCCCAGGTGGCAGTAGTGGTAAAGAGCCTGCATGCCAGTGCTGGAGACCTAAGAGACACTGGTTTGATCCCTGGGTTGTGAAGAACGGCCACCCATTCCAGTATTCTTGCCTGGAAAATGAGCCCACAGTTAACATCATATTCAAGGTCAGGAAAAAGACAAGTATGTTCACTGGTGCCACTTTTATCCAACATAGTACTGGAAGCACTAGCCAGAGCAATTAGGTGAGAACAAGAAGAGAGAGGCAAACAAATTAGAAAGAAAAAAATAAAACTGTCTCTACTTAAAGATGACGTTATTAATACATACAGAAAACCCCCCAAACCCCATCAAAAACTGGTAGATCTAATAGATTCATTCATTAAATTTGTAGGAAACAAAATGAATGTATAAAAATCAGTTATGTTTCTATACACTGATTAAGAAGCTATCAGAAAGATAAATTAAGAAAACAGTCCATTTACAATTTTGCATCAAAAAGAACAAAATACCTCTGAACAAATTTAATCAAGTAGATGAAAGACCTATACACTGAAAACAGTAAGACATTGATGAAAGAAATTGAACAAGACACAAATAAAGATAGTCTACACTCATTGATTGGAAGAATTACTATTGTTCAAAAATCCAAGCTACTCAAACTAATCTACACATTCAGTGTAATCGCGATAAAAATTTCACTGGCATTTTTCACAGAAGTAGAATTCTAAAATTTGTACAGAACCAAAAGAGACTGCAAATATCCAAAACCATCTTAGGAAAGATTTAATAAAGCTGGGGGTATCATTTCCTCTGATTTCAAACTGCTACAAGGGTACAGTATTCAAAGCATGACGGTATTGGCATAAAAACAAAGACCAATGGAACAGAATACAGAATCTAGAAATAAACCCACCCATATGTGGTCAATTCATTTATGACAAAGTGGTCAAGAATATACAAAGAGAAAACAACGATCTCTTCAACAAATGGTGTTGGAAAAATTGGACAGTCACATGTGAAAGAATGAAATTGGACCAGTATCTTAAAACATTCACAGATATTAATTCAAAGTGGACTAAAAACTTGAAACCATAAAACTCATAGAAGAAAACATAGGTGGTAAACTCCTTGATGTTTGCCTTGACAATGGTTTTCTTGGATCTGACTCCAAAAGCAAAGGTAATATAAGTGAATATTTTAAAATAGCATTGCATCAAACTAGCAAGCTTTTGCACAGCAAAGGGATTAACAAAATGAAAAGTCAACCTACTGAAAGGGAGAAAATGTTTGCAAATATGTCTGATAAGAAGTTAATATCCAAAATAAATTCTTTAAATTCCCACAGCTCAATTGTAAAATAATCCAACTGAAAAATGGGAAGATATCTGAGAAGACATTTTCCCAAAAAAGACATACAGATGGTCAACATATACATGAAAAGGTGCTCAACATTACTAATCTTCGGGGAAATGCAAACAAAACTACGTGAAATATCACCTCACACGTTAGAATGGCTAGTATTAAAAAGACAAGAAATAACAAATGTTGGCAAGGTTGAAGAAAAGGGAACTTTTGTGCACTGTTGGTGAGAATGTAAATTGGTGCAACCATTACAATATGGAGTGTCTTCAAAAAATTTAGAATGGAACTACCATATGATCCAACAGTAACACTCTGGGCATTTACCCAGGAGAAAATGAGACAGGAAATTGAAAACATATATGCACCTCAATGTTTATTGCAGTACTATATCAATAGCCAAATGTGGAAACAACATAGGTGTCTATCAACAGATGAATAGATAAATAAGAAGTGGCACACACACACACACAATGGAATACAACTCATCCATTAAAAAAGAAGAGCATCTTACCATTTGTGACAACAGAGATGGACCCTGAGGGCACCATGCTAAGTGAAATAAGTCAGTGAAAGATAAATACTGTATGTGTGTGTGTTCAGTCATACATGACTCTTTGCAGCCCCATGGACTATAGCCTGCCAGGCTCCTGTGTCCATGGAACTTTCCAGGCAAGAATACTGGAGTGGGTTGCCATTAACTACTCAGGGGATCTTCTTGACCTAGGGATCGAACCTGTGTCTCTTGCATTCCCTGCATCAGCAGGAGGATTCTTTACCACTAGCACCACCTGGGAATTCCCAAATACTATATGGTCTCACTTAAATGTGGAATCTAAAAAAGAAAGAAAGAAAATGAAGCTTATAGATACAGAGAACACATGGTTGCTGCCAGAGGTGAGGGTTAGGAGCTCAGTGAAATGGGTAAAGGGAGTCAAAGGGTAAATAAAAACTTACAGTTATAAAACTGATAAGTCATAGGAGGTAATATTCAGAGAAGGTGATGGCACCCCACTCCAGTACTCTTTCCTGGAAAATCTCATGGACACAGGAGCCTGGTAGGCTGCAGTCCATGGAGTCGTGAAGAGTCAGACACACGACTGAGCGACTTCACTTTCACTTTTCACTTTCATGCATTGGAGAAGGAAATGGCAAGCCACTCCAGTATTCTTGCCTGGAGAATCCCAGGGATGGGGGAGCCTGGTGGGCTGAGGTCTATGGGGTCAATGGATTGAAACTCATCTCTTGAAATGCATCGAAACTTGCTCCATGTAGTGCCAATGGTCAGTTTTCATAAGCAATTCATTCACACTTGAGAAAAATGTTTTTCTTTAATTTTTGGATGTATTACCGTTATTCACAGAAACATCCTTAACAAAATCTGAGCAAATTAAATTCAATAATGCATTAAGTAGATCACAAGGTGTGATCGAGTGGGATTTAATCCAAGGATGCAGGATAGTTCAACATCTGCCAAAATGTGATACACTATATGAACAAAACTCACATGATGACCTCAACAGATGCAGAAAAAACATTTGACAAAACTCTATTTGTGATTAAGAAAAAATAAAAAAACTCCCAACAAAGTATGTATAGAGGGAAATAAGCTCAACATAATAAATGCCATATATAATGAGCCCAGGGCATCCCAGGTGGCAGTAGTGGTAAAGAGCCTGCATGCCAGTGCTGGAGACCTAAGAGACACTGGTTTGATCCCTGGGTTGTGAAGAACGGCCACCCATTCCAGTATTCTTGCCTGGAAAATGAGCCCACAGTTAACATCATATTCAAGGTCAGGAAAAAGACAAGTATGTTCACTGGTGCCACTTTTATCCAACATAGTACTGGAAGCACTAGCCAGAGCAATTAGGTGAGAACAAGAAGAGAGAGGCAAACAAATTAGAAAGAAAAAAATAAAACTGTCTCTACTTAAAGATGACGTTATTAATACATACAGAAAACCCCCCAAACCCCATCAAAAACTGGTAGATCTAATAGATTCATTCATTAAATTTGTAGGAAACAAAATGAATGTATAAAAATCAGTTATGTTTCTATACACTGATTAAGAAGCTATCAGAAAGATAAATTAAGAAAACAGTCCATTTACAATTTTGCATCAAAAAGAACAAAATACCTCTGAACAAATTTAATCAAGTAGATGAAAGACCTATACACTGAAAACAGTAAGACATTGATGAAAGAAATTGAACAAGACACAAATAAAGATAGTCTACACTCATTGATTGGAAGAATTACTATTGTTCAAAAATCCAAGCTACTCAAACTAATCTACACATTCAGTGTAATCGCGATAAAAATTTCACTGGCATTTTTCACAGAAGTAGAATTCTAAAATTTGTACAGAACCAAAAGAGACTGCAAATATCCAAAACCATCTTAGGAAAGATTTAATAAAGCTGGGGGTATCATTTCCTCTGATTTCAAACTGCTACAAGGGTACAGTATTCAAAGCATGACGGTATTGGCATAAAAACAAAGACCAATGGAACAGAATACAGAATCTAGAAATAAACCCACCCATATGTGGTCAATTCATTTATGACAAAGTGGTCAAGAATATACAAAGAGAAAACAACGATCTCTTCAACAAATGGTGTTGGAAAAATTGGACAGTCACATGTGAAAGAATGAAATTGGACCAGTATCTTAAAACATTCACAGATATTAATTCAAAGTGGACTAAAAACTTGAAACCATAAAACTCATAGAAGAAAACATAGGTGGTAAACTCCTTGATGTTTGCCTTGACAATGGTTTTCTTGGATCTGACTCCAAAAGCAAAGGTAATATAAGTGAATATTTTAAAATAGCATTGCATCAAACTAGCAAGCTTTTGCACAGCAAAGGGATTAACAAAATGAAAAGTCAACCTACTGAAAGGGAGAAAATGTTTGCAAATATGTCTGATAAGAAGTTAATATCCAAAATAAATTCTTTAAATTCCCACAGCTCAATTGTAAAATAATCCAACTGAAAAATGGGAAGATATCTGAGAAGACATTTTCCCAAAAAAGACATACAGATGGTCAACATATACATGAAAAGGTGCTCAACATTACTAATCTTCGGGGAAATGCAAACAAAACTACGTGAAATATCACCTCACACGTTAGAATGGCTAGTATTAAAAAGACAAGAAATAACAAATGTTGGCAAGGTTGAAGAAAAGGGAACTTTTGTGCACTGTTGGTGAGAATGTAAATTGGTGCAACCATTACAATATGGAGTGTCTTCAAAAAATTTAGAATGGAACTACCATATGATCCAACAGTAACACTCTGGGCATTTACCCAGGAGAAAATGAGACAGGAAATTGAAAACATATATGCACCTCAATGTTTATTGCAGTACTATATCAATAGCCAAATGTGGAAACAACATAGGTGTCTATCAACAGATGAATAGATAAATAAGAAGTGGCACACACACACACACAATGGAATACAACTCATCCATTAAAAAAGAAGAGCATCTTACCATTTGTGACAACAGAGATGGACCCTGAGGGCACCATGCTAAGTGAAATAAGTCAGTGAAAGATAAATACTGTATGTGTGTGTGTTCAGTCATACATGACTCTTTGCAGCCCCATGGACTATAGCCTGCCAGGCTCCTGTGTCCATGGAACTTTCCAGGCAAGAATACTGGAGTGGGTTGCCATTAACTACTCAGGGGATCTTCTTGACCTAGGGATCGAACCTGTGTCTCTTGCATTCCCTGCATCAGCAGGAGGATTCTTTACCACTAGCACCACCTGGGAATTCCCAAATACTATATGGTCTCACTTAAATGTGGAATCTAAAAAAGAAAGAAAGAAAATGAAGCTTATAGATACAGAGAACACATGGTTGCTGCCAGAGGTGAGGGTTAGGAGCTCAGTGAAATGGGTAAAGGGAGTCAAAGGGTAAATAAAAACTTACAGTTATAAAACTGATAAGTCATAGGAGGTAATATTCAGAGAAGGTGATGGCACCCCACTCCAGTACTCTTTCCTGGAAAATCTCATGGACACAGGAGCCTGGTAGGCTGCAGTCCATGGAGTCGTGAAGAGTCAGACACACGACTGAGCGACTTCACTTTCACTTTTCACTTTCATGCATTGGAGAAGGAAATGGCAAGCCACTCCAGTATTCTTGCCTGGAGAATCCCAGGGATGGGGGAGCCTGGTGGGCTGAGGTCTATGGGGTCACACAGAATCAGACACAACTGAAGCGACTTAGCAGCAGCAGCAGCAGCAGCAGGAGGTAATATACAGTATGTATTACATATTTGAAGTTGCTGAGAGAGCTTCCCTGGTAGCTCAGACAGTAAAGAATCCTCCTGCAAGGCAGGAGACCTGAGTTCGATCCCCGGGTTGGGAAGATCCCTTGGAGGAGGGCACAGTAACCCACTCCATGTTCTTGCCTGGAGAATCTCCCCGGGCTATAGTACATGGGGTCGCAAAGAGTCAGAAGGACTGAGCAACTAAGCACAGTACAGAGAGTAGTCTGAAAAGTTCTCATCACAAGAAAATCTGTAGCCATGCATGGTAACAGATGTTAATTAGACTTATCATGGTGATTATTTCTCAATATATACAAAAATGGAATCATTATGATTTACCCCTGAAACGAATACAGAGTTATATGTAAAATATATCTCAATTTTAAAAGAAAAATTTAAGGTAATTCCCTTAATAAATCCAGTGGTTAGGACTTGGCATTTTTACTTTTGTGGGCCCAGGGTTCAATCTCTTATCTGGGAACTAAGATCCCCCAAGCTGCATGTAGCAGCCCCCAATTTTTTTTTTAAATAATAAAAAATGTTTGCAAGTAAAAAGACTTAATGGTTTCCTGGTGCTCTCCAAGGACTTCCCAGTTGGTTCAGTGGTAAAGAATCTGCCTGTCAAGCAGGAGACCTGGTTTCGATCCCTGGGTCAGGAAGATCCCCTAGAGAAGGAAGTGGCAACCCACTCCAGTATTCTTGCCTGGAGATTCCCATGGACAGAGGAGCTTGATGGACTACAGTCCATGGGGTCACAGAAGAGTTGGACATGGCTTAGCGGCTAAACAACAACAACGATGCTCTCAAAATTTAGATCAAAGTCTACTTTGCTGAGGAAAAGTACCTTCATCTTCTTTTCCTTATCACTTGAAAAATTGTGCTATAGATAATAAAGCTACCTGAACTAAATATTTTTAATGAATTAATTTATCATATTCATGTTTTATTTTAATAAAGGTGATTTACGGTGCTGAGCATAATTGAGTCAACTGGGGAATTGATAAGCTGATGCATATTCTTGTTCAGTTTAAAAGAAAAAGCAAAATCCATTGACACTTTCTAAGCTTTAAGAATTATCAGTTACAGTTTTAAGTGAAATGACACTTATTCAAGAGAAATTTAATTGTGCATTTGCTTTGGGTCAACCATTACATTAGACAAAAAGTCAACAAGATGGACATAATTGTCATTGCAGTATGTCGTTCTTCATTCTCAGATGCAGGGATTTCAAGCATGTTGAGTGCTCTGGCTACTATACTATTTCTCTGCTTCCTTTGAAAGCAACACTTCTCAAAGCAGTTGTTCATATGGTCGCCAAAATATCTGTTCTCATCCTCTGTTGTACCTACTCCAAAGAAGAGTTTACCTGTTACTTCAATAATGTTGGGACCACCAGTGATCTCTCCACTGCTAGACGCACTGGTCATTCCCAAATGATCGTACCTCATTTATTAGCATTTCCCACCGAGCCTTCCCATCTTCTTAAAACACTCATTTACTTGACTCTGATCACTACTCTTTTTAGCTTTCCTGCCTGGCTGGTGCTTCCTCATCTTTTTTTTTTCCCCCAGCAAGTAATTTTTTCTTTTCTTTTTTTTTCTCGACCTTTAACTGTTGAAATTACCCAGAGTTGAGTCACCAAACTTCACGTCTTTTCACCCTCCAGATGGTTTTAAATACCATCTGCATGCGTGTGTGCGTGCTAAGTCGCTTCAGTCATGTCTGACTCTTTGTGACCCTACGGATTGTAGCCTTCAAGATTTCTCTATTCATGGAATTTTCCAGGCAAGAATACTGGAATGGGCTGCCGTGCCAATTCAAATTCTTCACTTGGGTGTCCACTAGACATGTCAACGTGTCCAAAGCCTGAATTCCTGCTGGACATAGCCCCTCCCCCTCTGCTGTTCTGTAGTCTTCCCAACCCCAGGAAAGCCAAACTCCTTCTTTCCAGATACACAGGCCAGACCCCAGATTACTGTGGACTGCTTGTTTCTCTCACACTCTTTCACCAAATCCTGCTGACTTAAGACTTCCCGATGTGTCCAGAATTTGACTGCTGATCACTACCTTTCTTGTTCTTACCTGATCCCAACCCCCATCTTCTCAGATCTGGACTCTTTTAGCCCCTTTCTAACCAGTCTCCCTGTCTACCCTTTACCTACTTCGGTCAACATCGCAGAGGGAATCCTTCCTGTGTCTTTAGCATCTTAGAGTGAAGCCAAAGTCCTTAAATAGCAAGCCTCACCTCAACAGTCCATGCACTCTTATAACCATGCTGCTTATAACCATAGGAAGTAACATGTACTTACCATACCTTCTTCTTGTCTGCGCTCCACTCCCATCCCACTAGAATAAACTTCTAAGAACTGAAATCATGCCTGTCTCACCAAGACTTCCAGCTCCCAGCCCTGAACCACACACCAGGCATAGCCTGTGCATTCCGGCGCCACCTCGTGGCCATTCCTGAGACTGTACCTGCAGGATCTGGCCAGAACCCACAGCCAGCCCCTTCCCCTCCACCCAGTCCATCCCAGAGGTAAAGGCAAAAATTAAAATGACATCGCTTGTCCCCAAAAATCTCCCTTTCACTTTAACGCTCTCTGTCCTTTCCCTTGTTCATGCTGGTTCAGCCACACTGGGCTCAATGATGTTCCTAGAACCCGTTAAGAACATTTTTGGCCTCTAATCAATACTCTGCAATGACCTATATGGGAAAAATAATCTAAAAAAGAGTGGATCCATGTGCATGTGGACTTCCTAGGTGGCTCAGAGGTAAAGAATCTGCCTGCAATGAAGGAGATGTGGTTTCGGAAATACGGGTTCTATCCCTGAGTCAGGAAGATCCCTGGATGAGGAAATGGCAACCAACTCCAGGATTCTTATTGGGAAAATCCCAGGGACAGAGGACCCTGGTGGGCTACAGTACATGGGGTCGCAAAGAGTCTGGCATGACTGAGCGACTGAGCGTGGCATGACACATGTATATGTATAACCCATTCACTTTGCTTGGAGAAGGCGATGGCACCCCACTCCAGTACTCTTGCCTGGAAAATCCCATGGACGGAGGAGCCTGGTGGGCTGCAGTCCATGGGGTCGCGAAGAGTCGGACACGACTGAGCGACTTCCCTTTCACTCTTCCCTTTCATGCATTGGAGAGGGAAATGGCAACCCACTCCAGTGTTCTTGCCTGGAGAATCCCAGGGACGGGGGAGCCTGGTGGGCTGCCGCCTATGGGGTCACACAGAGTCGGACACGACTGAAGCGACTTAGCAGCAGCAGCAGCAGTATTCACTTTGCTGGACACCTGAAACTAGCAACATTGTAAATCAATAATTTTTTTAAAACGAACATTATTGCCTTAAGGCATTTATACTTGTTGCTTCCTCTGACTGGCCCACTTTCCCATTAGCCTCATGGCCAACCCTTGATTTACCCATAGATTCTCCTTAAAAAAATCGAATGAGTAAGGACTTCCCTGGTCCTCGACTTAAAGAGCCCTTCTATTATTATCTTGGCTCTCATCTCTCTAATCCTATTTCCTGTTTTCTCATGCTACTTATAACCATAGGAAGTAACACGTACTTACCAATTTACTTTCTTCTTGTCTGAGCTTCAATTCCATCCCACTAGAATAAACTTCCAAGAATTGAAATTATGTCCGTCATGTTCACTACTTTATCCCCAGGGCCTAGAACAGGGGTTGGAAAATACTAGGCACTCAGTAAATATTGAAAGACTGATTGAGCTTATAAAAGAGCATCATAAGATAAACAAGGAGGAAGAGGGCGTGGGAGGAACTGGGAGATTGGGATGGACGTATATACACTATTGACGCTATATATAAGACAGACAACTCGTGAGAGCCTGCAATATAGCACAGTGCTCTGTGGGACCTACATTGGAACGAAATCCAAGAATAAGGGATATCTGTATATGTATATGGAGAAGGCAATGGCACCCCACTCCAGTACTCTTGCCTGGAAAATCCCATGGACGGAGGAGCCTGGTGGGCTGCAGTCCATGAGGTCGCTGAGGGTCGGACATGACTGAGCGACTTCACTTTCACTTTTCACTTTCATGCATTGGAGAAGGAAATGGCAACCCACTCCAGTGTGATTGCCTTGAGAATTCCAGAGACGAATGGGGGAGCCTGGTGGGCTGAGGTCTGTGGGGTCGCACAGAGTCGGACACAACTGAAGCGACTTGGCAGCAGCAGCAGTAGTATATGTATTGATGATTCATCTTGCTGTTCAGTAGAAACTAACCCAGCATTGTACAGCAACCATACTCTAATAAAAATAGTTTAAAAATAATAAGCAAATGTAATGATAGTAAGTAAATAATAATGTAAGTAATAATAAGCAATACTTTGGCCACCTCATGCAAAGAACTGACTCACTGGAAAAGACCCTGATGTTGGGAAAGATTGAGGGCAGGAGGAGAAGGGGACGACAGAGGATGAGATGGCTGGATGGCATCACCGACTCAATGGACATGAGTTTGAGTGAACTCTGGGAGCTGGTGATGGACAGGGAGGCCTGGTGTGCTGTTGTTCATGGGCTCGCAAAGAGTCGGACACGACTGAGCAACTGAACTGAACTGAACTGAAGCAGATGTAGATTATTTTTGTAAAAAGAAAAAATGCTATGAAAAAATGAAACAGAGCCTGAGGGAACAAGATTTCTTGAGCAATCTGAAATCCAAACGTCAAGAACACAATTAGGAGTTTTCCACAAAAAGGGAAGAAGAGGGAGGGAAGAATTTAACCATAAAGAGAACATTGCCAAGACCCTAAATTTATTTGTTTACTCAACAAATATTTATTAAACAACTACAATGTACCAGGATGTGATCTGGGCATTTGGGACATAAGGAGTAAAGGAGAAAAGCCATATACAAATTAATATTTGGCAATTGGTCATTTAATAAAAGTTCTATAAGAACAACTTGGGATAGAGAATACAGAATGATGGGCGTGGGAAGAGAAGACCAGATATGGTGAGTTACACTTCTGAGGAGGTACAATTTAGGTAGAGACTAAAGTTCTGTCCTTGATGAAGTTCAAGGTTAGTTATTATCCGGAAAAAGGAAAAAAATGCTCATATTTATGATATTTTTACTTATTGCTATTTTATTGCTTGATCAGTCACTGAAAGACTTGCATTAAAAACCTCCTTCCCTTGGTGGATTTATAAGATCCCCACAGGAGATCTGCCAATTTTTGATTCCTGTATTTTGAGGGTGGGTTAAGTACATCTACATTTATGAATGGCTTATATTCTTGCCAAATTGAATCTTTTCTCCTTAAAAATAATTTTTTAAGTACAACATATTTTGCCTGATATTAATCTAAATACATCTACTTTTGGTAATATTTCCCAGGTACATTTGTTCTACAGTTGTACATTCTGCCTTTCTCTGTTCTTATGTTTTACATGCTTTCTATTTAACTTCATGAAATACATTACAGCTTGATTTCAAAGTATCCTATTTGAAATTTTTAATAGATGGAGATATTTAATCCATTTGCAATTATTATGATTATTATATATTTGAAATTGTCTTTTTCACTTTTTTTTTTCTA
>SJYT01025979.1:85926-102574 GCA_006410635.1 Cephalophus harveyi
TGTTAGCCTGCCTCTCTTTGATTGTATTTTAAATTTATCCTTTGTTTAAATATTTTAACCACAGTTATTTCATGTTTTAAATCTGATAATTTCTAATTATTTAAACATTGTTTTTCCAGTCCTGCTGTTTGTTATTTCTCACTCTTGCTTATGGTGAATTATTTTCGCATCTGTTTCATGATTTGAAATATAAAAGTCAGATTTTCATGGCTTTAATGTGTGAGAACCAGGAAAGGCCAGAGTTGAGTGCAAATTGCTCCCAAAGAGGTAGATTTCACCAGGCTTATCAGGGATTTAGCAAAGTAGGAGCACTCTGAATAATTTCTCATAGTGAGATTTCGTGTGTCACACAGGGAGACAAAGTTTTGTCTTGGTTACATGAGTACAAGCCCGTGCTTATGCTTTTCCCCACTTGGACCAAGTCCAACAAGGACAAGTTCTGTTACTATGTCCCTTTGTTATTTGCTGGATAGTTTTCTCAGTTTCACTAAGTCATAGACTTTGGCTATAAACAACATAAAGTAAGGGTTGCCTTCCCCT
Source organism: Cephalophus harveyi (assembly GCA_006410635.1). Classification (NCBI taxonomy): domain Eukaryota; kingdom Metazoa; phylum Chordata; class Mammalia; order Artiodactyla; family Bovidae; genus Cephalophus; species Cephalophus harveyi. The sequence goes on from SJYT01025979.1 coordinate 86,467, forward strand.
CACTTGCTTGGGTCAAATATTTTTTGTGTGTTTTCTTCAAAGACTTTAAAACCCAAAGATCTAAGTCTTTGCTATCACCAAATGTCCTCAAGGTAACGCAGCATTAGCTGTGATTTTGAAACTATTTTGTAGCTGTCCAGTCTTATTCAAGCCCCAGGTGACTCAGGCGTAAAGAATTGGCCTTCAGTGCAGCAGATGTGAGTTCGATCCCTGGGTTAGGAAGATGCCCTGGAGAAGCAAATGGCAATCTGCTCCAGGATTCTTGCCTGAGAAATCTCATGGACAGAGAAGCCTGGCGGACTACAGTCCATGGATCATAAAAAGAGTCAGACAGGACTTAGAGATTAAGCAGCAACAAAACAAGAATCTTATTCACTCTCTGAGGCTTTCTTCTTTTTCTTTTCAGAAACAGATTTGTATTTTAAATGTTGCATGCCGTTGCTTTTTTTCTTTTTAGCATGTTGGATGTTTTGTAACAGGAATATTTTTAGGTTGAATTGCTGAAAGCACAGATCTGCAACCCTGTGTAAATATAACACAAAGATAGAGATTAAAGATAAATAGAGTGACGTCACAGAAATCTGTTCCTTCTCAATGTAAAATGGAGGAAAGATTAGGCTCCTGTGCTTGACTCATGTACGCTGCTCTTCCCTTTCATTTCTTGGCATGAGGAAAAGAAGCAGAATAATTGTATCATTCAATTATTTTGAAACATAATTTATATATTACATGTATGTCAAGCAACAGAACCAGGTCACAAATATTACGAATGTCAACATATTTGATATTAAAAATAAGAAAAACAAGCTAAGGAAAATTAACAATAGTTTTACTTCTGCTTTGAATTCAAAAAGTCTAGCCTCCAAAAGAAAATCAGTAGAATGACTCCACAGGGATTCTCTCCTCAGTGCAAAATTCATAAACATTAAAACAACTTTGCTCTCTGTTATTTTCAATTAAGATATTTCAATATTTTGCCAAGATAAAAGATGACAAGTGTGTTTCTCTTGTTTACAGGGACAAAGAAAACAACTCTGGTATCAATTTTCTCCTCAAGAGGAAGCGTTTCCATTAAGCAAGCTAGGTTACCTTCAATCACAGTGACAGGACGAACGCTATTGATGTCTAGCAATTGACAGAACAAGCCTCAGAGATATGACAGGGATTTGCTACTCTAAATGACTTTCAATGCACACTTCAGTGCAAGATCATTTCTCTTCCTTACGGGTGTGGATTCTGATTTCATTCCCTGTTAAAACTAAGCAGAAATCACCCAAAATGCCTTGACACTCTTCCGGTTGCATTCGTGACAACAACAACAAAATTAGAAGAGTTTTTTTTTGTTTGTTTACATAGTTATACATATATATATATATATATATATGCACCTATATATAATAGTAATTATGGGCTTCCCTGGTGGCATAGATGGAGAATCCACCTTCAGTGCAGGAGATCCCAGTTCAATCCCTGGGTCAGGAAGATTCCCTGGAGAAGGGAATGGCAACCTACTAGTGTTCTTGCCTGGAGAATTCCAAGGACAGAGGAGCCTGGTGGACTGCGGTTCATGGGATCGCAAGGAATCAGACATGACTGAGTGACTATCACTTTCACGTACTTCATACACACACACACACATACATATACACACACATACATAATCAAATAGAGTGTTCTGAGTTTTTATTTCTTTTTACATAGTAACATATATATATACATATATATAATCAAATAGAGTGTTTTCTGAGTTTTTATTTCTTTGTTTGCATAGTAAAATGTATATACATATATAATCAAATACAGTGTTTTCTGTTTTTGCCAGTGTAAGGTAAAGAGAAATGAAATCTGAACCATCTTAATGTCTGTTGTAGAGATCAACATGAAATAACATGGAGAAGTAGAAATGTTGATTTGAATAACTGAATTGAATATGTTCTAACCTCATGTTCCTCAATTATAAAATGATTTTTAAAACTTAAAATACCTCACCGGTAGAACTGTGGTGAGAGTTAACTAGACAAAGCTCCTGGAGTGTAGGTTCCTATCAATTATCTTTATGTTTAAAAGGTGCATATGGAAGGGAAAATATAAACACACAGAGACACTCGCACATATACGTGTGTGTATTTATGTGTGTAGATCTATGTATATTTATATTTATGTATATATGTTTGTGGATGTGTGTGTGTCCTCTCAGGAAACATTTCACAAAGAAGTGTTCAACAAGTCATGATTTCAACAAGGCAGTATTTAGTGTGTGTGTGTGTGTGTGTATAGATCTATGTATATTTATATTTATGTATATATGTTTGTGGATGTGTGTGTGTCCTCTCAGGAAACATTTCACAAAGAAGTGTTCAACAAGTCATGATAGAGCTCGTAAACAAAAAATTGGAATTACTATGAACAAATTATTCTTTGAGGAAGGGATGCTCAGCCTGTTTCTTTCCATCGTTGGAAAGAAACGACTTCAGTTCTGATGAAAAATAGAAAACATATTGGTGACAGACAGCGTGGGGAAGAAGCTGAACTCCAAAAGGAGGATTTGGGGTAAGGCAGGAAAGAAGACACACAGGCAGTATTTAGTGTGTGTGTGTGTGTGTGTGTGTGTGTGCACGCTCAGTCACTCAGTCACGTCCAGCTCTTTGTGATCTCATGGACGTAGTGCACTAGGCTCCCCTGACCGTAGAATTTTTCCATGAATACCAGCTGCAGCATAATGAAGCCTACACAAACCATCCTGAGATGGCATTTTGTGACTGAGGAGTACTTGAAGGTATTTCAACTTCTGTGACTGTTGATGTCTACCCAATCCAGGTATATAATGACCAATGTCTGAAGACAGTTTGAACTGGAGCCTTTATAAAACAACAAAAGCATGTATTAAAAAGTCTATTCAATAAGAACTATACACTGTTCATTACTGATATGATGATCGAAGCATAATTCTATAGAAGGAACTGCAAAACCTATCAGTGAGGCTTTGATCTAAGCATCCCATCTCTCCTCTCCAAGAACATATGAAGATACCTTGTGTCTCAAGCTCAGATGCACACAGGGGCCATACAGATAATATAAGCATATAAATGGGACAAGTATAAGACAGTTGAAAATGATATAATAAACTAGGAGTATTAGCATCACACAAAAGCATTCATTTTCAAGTTTTATGAAACCTGTGGTGGTCAAGCTGCACATCTCAAGTGTGAAAGTGAAAGTGAAGTCGCTCAGTCGTGTCCAACTCTTTGCGACCCCATGGACTGTAGCCTACCAGGCTCCTCGGTCCAAGGGATTTTCCAGGCAATATTACTGGAGTGGATTGCCATTTCCTTCTCCAGGGGATCTTCCCGACCCAGGGATCGAACCCGGGTCTTCCACATTGTAGACAGACCCTTTGCCGTCTGAGCCACCAGGGAAGTCCTTCTTGTGTCTCAGGTGTGGAGCACCATCAATTGTTAGCCTGGTTTATCCAAACAGAGCTAGATTATCCTGTTCAACTGACCTTCCCACATCCCACCCTTTTCTTCCTATAGGTTATCTTCCTGTGAGAGGGTCACCCCTTTTATCTAAGGCATTTGTAACTAATCTGAAAGTAGTTTGCTTCTGTTTGCAGCTGCCAGAAGTTTATTATTCGGTAACTTTTTCTCCAGTAGCTGTAGTTTTTTATTGACTGCTCAGTCACTCAGCCGTGTTTGACTCTTTGCATCCCCATGCACTGTAGCTCACCAGGCTCTTCGGTCCATGGAATTCTCCAGGCAAGAATACTGGAGCGAGTTGCCATTTCCTACTCCAGGAGATTTTCCTGACCCAGGCAGTTTTTTAGTTAACTGTGAACAATTTCTATTTCTTTATGCATTTTTTTTTCTGCTAACACTGTTATCTGTCTCCATGTCTCCTTATGACTTCTTCAGAACCAGCAGCACCAGAGCCATTCTATTTAAAAGAGAAACAAGGACTTTCCAGGTGGTCTAGTGGTTAAGAATCTGCCTGCCAATGCAGGGGACATGGACTTGATCCCTGGTCCAGGAGGCTTCTGCATGCCACAGGACAATAATGCCCGTGAGCTGCAACTGCTAAAGGCCTAGAGCCTGTGCTCTGCAATGAGAGAAGACACTGCAACGAGAAGCCCAAGTGCCACAACTAGAAAGCAGCCCCACTCACCATCACTAGAGAGAAGCGCACAAGCAAAGACAAAATACAGCCATAAATAAATAAGCAAACAACTTTCCTAATTTGATCACAACTCCATCCCAAACCAGCACCTTCACCCACACCCCTTGCACAAAACTGTTCATCATGCAATGCTTTTCTTTGCTTTAGTGTTATCATCCATTCTTGTTAGCCCATAGTGGTTAGATAGCTTCTAAGAGAAGGAATTAGATCTGCCATATTTTTATAAAAGTGTGGTCCTCTTAAGCAAGCAGAGCAGTCTCCAACCAAATCAAGCAACAGAGCATCCAAGTTCCCCTTGCTAATATCTAGACTCCTATATGAAAGCTAAATATTTTCCCAGACAGATGAGAAAGAGATAACTTTATTTGAGCACAGAAGACCTAGACATGAAAGCATGGCAGGGTTTGTAAAGAGACTGGAAAATATTGCTGTGGGGTATTATAGGGTTTTAAAATGAATTTTTTGGTTCAAAGGAGCTGGTGTTCATGGATTTTGTTTTTATTTTACTAAAACTTCTTATCTTTCAGAATTTTCAGGTCACAGGAATATCAGGAGATGAGATTTCTGTCAGCCTCTGAATGGGGCAAAGAACAACACGTAAGACCTTGACAAAGGAATAAGGGCTGTCTATCTGTGCCATGAACATTTCTAACACCAGTCAGTCCACAGAAGAGGTCTAGGGAGTTATTTCACTCAGCTAAAATAGTTCCTTTTTCTAATACAATAAGCAAAACAACTCAACTAATTCTCTCATAAACTGACACCAATTTACATGCTGCCCACTCCAGTATTATTGCCTGGAGAATTCCATGGACGGAGTAGCCTGGTGGGCTCAGAACCCATGGGGTAGCAAAGAGTCAGACACAGCTGAGTGACTAACACATTGGGCTTCCTTAGTGGCTCAGACGGTAAAAGAATCTGCCTGCAATGCAGAAAACTCGAGTTTGATTCCTGGGCCAGGAAGATCCTTGGAGTGATGAATGGCAACCCACTCCACTATTCTTGCCTGGAGAATTCCATAGGCAAAAGTGCCTGGCAGGCTATAGTCCATGGGGTCACAAAAGAGTCAAATACGACAGAGCAACTAACAGGATTAATGTAGAGATAGAAGAAATAGTAACCCCGGAGACCAAAAGAACTTTAACATGTCTTGTCTAAATGCCATTTAGAATTTCCCTTGGTGAACTAACCTACAGAGAGCAAGTAAGAATCAAGATTAATATTTCAAGTACAATCTGAGTAATTATTTTCATCTTTTTTTAGTGTGTCCATAGTTTTAGCTATTTAAAGATAAACAAAGTTGAAACTGCCTCAGATTGACAATTTTTTTTCTAAAGTTTTGTTTTCCTCCAAACCATTCAATTTAAATGTTCTTTATTTTTTTTTTTTTCATTTTGGCATAATCACAATAGGCTTATACACACAGAGATTAAACAGCAAATGGAAAATCTACATTTAGATGGAACTAGCTCCTAAAGTCACAAACACTTATAGCATACCTTTGCCTAGTTTTCATTGGAACTAAAGCTATTTCAACTTCACAGCTTCCAACACTAGTGTAAATTGCTCCAGGGGTTCTTATCGTGAGACCTACCATCTTAAAACCACTTACTATTAGTTATTCAGAATTTCTTTTTGAGAGATGCCTGTTTTTTTTAGATAGTATTTGCTTTAGACAGACACTAAATAGCAATATAGTTGTTCATTCTTTCATTTATACTTCCTCTCATTAATTATTTTCTATTGGAGAAGCATTGTTTCTCAACAACATCGCCGCTTTACAATGTCGTGTTAGTTTCCATTGTACAGAAAAGTGAATTATACGTGCTATATGTTTACACATATCCCCCATATTTTGGATTCATTCACATTTTTTACAAACATTTTGTGTGACCTCATTAAGTGCTAGTCACAGTGCTGGGAATACAAATATGAAAAAGAATAAAAAACAGCCTCGTATAATTAAGAACATGTCCTTCCTGTTTCTATTTCATGTCATATATTGAAAAAAAGAAGCAGTTTTTTCTTCCCGTTCTTCCTTTCCTTTCCATCATCTCTCTCTCTTTTTCTTATTCATTTTTTTTCCACTCAACAAACTTTAGTCATCAGGCTGTACACCTTTAAGTTATAGAGTGTGATATGTCGATTACATCTCAATGAAATTGGAAGAAAACAAAAGCAAAAAAAGCAATAACTATGAGGAGTCCGCAGTGTATCAGACATTGTCCTAGCCACTGGGTCACCTTCAGGGTAAAAACAAATCCCAGTTTTCATGGAACTTTCAGGTCGGGGGAGACAATAAGTATACAAGCGTTGGCTCACATAAGCATATACTAGACTATCCCTATAAAAGCAGTAAGCAGAGAACTCTGTCAGAGGAGAATGAGGGCTCTAATTTGAATATAGTGAAGGTCTGTCCGACGAGAAATTTAGGCTAGGATTTGAAGAGACAGAACCAGTCTTAGAGAGGAATGAGGAATGAATAGTCAAGCTTTCCAGGCAGAAGAAAAGGCAGCAAACAAAGCACTGAGGGAGGAAAAAATCTGACATGTTTAAGAATCTGAAAGCAGAGAAAGACTGAGCATAGGGCCCCCACTTGCATTCTCAGAGGCAAACGTCACGTGGTAGGGAGATATGTAGGCTCCAACTAGAAACTTAGATTTTATTCTAATAGATATAAAGCTATTTAAGGAGGTCAAGCATGAAACCAATCATTTTTATTAATAATAACATCAATAATAATAATAACATCAGCTCACATTTTTATAGCACTTGCCACATATTGGCAAGACGTGGAAAGGCAATTTACTGCTGAACCGTTTCTTTGAATAGTGTATTATCAGAATACTAAACTAGAAAGTAATGGTATGAGAAAGGAGAAAAAATACTTTCCACTTTTTTTTTTTAAACATTTACCAGCACATTGCTTTAACCCTTTTCAGTTAGACAAAGCTCGCCACTGGTCAACGGTGTGACTGTGAGGATAATACTTTTACGTGTGATAGTCTTGTGACCACAGGGACAGTACAGATATCATGGGAATATAGAGTCAGGCATTACAGTTCTCAAATCCCCCTCCATACACACACACACACACACACACACACTCAGGAAAGATCGAAGCACATTGAAGGAGGCTGCTGACTGACTGATCAGAGTTGCCTCTTCGCATCAATAGGAAGACCAGTGGCTGCTAAACTCCTCTCTTCCAAAATTACTGCACAGGATGTTTGATCCATTTTGCCTTTGGAGGAGCCTAGTGTGGAGAGAGCCTGTATTTATTATTGTTGTTTAGTCACTTAATCATGTCTGACTTTTTTGAGACCATGGACAGGCTCCTCTGCGCATGGGATTTCCCAGGGAAGAATACTGAAGTGCGTTGCCATTTCTTTCCCCAGGGGATATTCCAAACCCATGGATCGAACTCAAGTCTCCTACATTGGCAGGTGGATTCTTTACCACTGGGCCACCAGGGAAGCCCATGACAGCCTGTATACTGTACTGTTAATTTTGTCAGATATCAACAGAAATGAGCACTAGAAGAAAGCCAAGAAACCTGGTTTTTCGAGTTTAAAGGAAGAGACTGAACACTCTCTGGGTGAGTACAAGTGATAACTGAATACGCCTTAGAAATTCCAATCACAGTTTCACCTTAGATATCAAGGAGTTTATTGTTTTTATTTTGAGCTGTGATCCCTATGGACTCACTCTTTCTCTGCTTCCAAATACTTCAAAATCTAACCCGTTCAGGTAACAATTTAAATGTAGGAAGAACTCTTCTGAACAATATGCTTAATGGAAATAAATGAAAACTGTAGTTGTGTTTGTTTGTTTTTTTAACGTTCTTCTTTTCTTGTTATCAAAATAATCGGAAACCAATATAACAGCTTCAGACCTGCAGCGCATGGTATCGTGTTCCAGTTAAACTTTCTGAGAATATTTTAGAAAGGTCATAGAGGACACAGATCTTTGAGAGCAGGAATCTTTCACTGAAGCAGTTATCTGGAACTGCATTTTCCTTGGCCAACAAATGTCCAGGTAGCTTAATGAGAAAGGATCTCTCTTCACATCCTGTGGTAGCCATGTGTGTCCTACTGACTGGTAACTTATCCTGAGAAAATAAACCACAAAGTACAAATGGAAACAAAAAGCTAACAGGTTAGCAATGTGTTTTTTATAAATAGGCATATATAACTTTCAGTGTAATGAAGTCAAGTATCCACTCTACTTCTCTGGTTACATCTAGAAAAGTAAATATTAAATTTAGACTGTATTCTGGCATGTTCATTCACTCAGTCATGTCCAACTCTTTGTGATCTCTTTGTGGATGGTAGCCCACTAGGCTCCTCTGTCCAGGAGATTCTCCAGGCAAGAATACTAGAGTAGGTTGCCATTGCCTCCTCCAGGAGATTTTCCCAAACCAGGGATCGAACTCACATCTCCTGTGGCTCCTACACTGGCAGGTGGATTCTTTACCATTGAGCCAGCTGGGAAGCTCCGTATTCTTGGCTATATTCTAAAATGGACTGTCAGTGGATTGGACTTGTCATATTAGATACATAAACTAAGATTAAAAATACTCAGTACACATGAGACTAAGAGCAGAGAGAGTCACACTAGAGGTATCAAAGAGTTCGCTAAATTACAATTAAAAACTAAACTTAACCTCCACAGTTAGCAGCTGTGTCAGCTGGGGAAAAAATGTTAAAATGAAAGTCAGACATTCAGATTCTTACCAGGCTCTACTCTGCAGTGTAGCATTGAGCACGTTACATAAGCCCTTTGGATCACATTTTTTAAATACAGGGAGTAAAAATCAAAGTCTTCAGATATATTGTGTTTAGAAATATAACATTATGTATTAGTTTATTTTAAATCAGCTTAATTTCCACTGCACTGGATAAGTGAAAATTTGGCCTCAGTGCATTTGTATATTCCCCTCTTAATGCCCTGGAGGTTGCCTCTAAACTTTGAAAGTCTCACGTAGCTCAAGTCCTGAAGACTGTGTGTATGTTTGTGTGAGTGTGGTGTGGTGTGATTGGGGAGAAGGCATGATATGGAGCTGTATCTTAGTCCATTTGAACTGCTGTAACAAAATGCCATGGAATGGATGGCTTGTAAACAACAGAAATTTATATTTCACAGCTTTGGAGGCAGGAAAGTCCAAGATCATCTTTCCAGCAGGTTTGGAGTCTGGTGAAAACCTGTCCCCTGGTTCATAGATGGCTGTATGCTGACATGGCAGAAAGGGTGTGGGAGCTCTCTGGGCTTTTTTTCTTTTTTTTAACATAAGGGCATTAGTCCCACTCATGAGTGTTTTCTGCCTTCATGAGTCCATCACCTCCCAAAGGCTCCTCCTCCAAACACTTTCACATTGGGTGTTAGGGGTCAGCACATGTATCTGGGAGGGACACAGACACTGTCGATCACAGGATTCATCAGAATCTAGAGGTAAGCTGGCCAAAAATCGTCTTGAAATTACTCTCACTGGCTTGTAGATGTGCGTCCCTGTGACCTAGTCCTCCCTGCTGGCTGTAACACCTCATTTGTTCATATCCGTGCAGCTGTCTCTAGTCCAGAGGCTGTTGACCATTTCCATGCTCTTCAAGGTTAGATGAAATCACTGTTCTGTTCTCAGGCCACAGTGGGGCAGTGAACCCCAGGAACTCCCTGCTACAGGCCTGTTTTCCACTGAGGTCTTATAGCTTACGGGACCTCTACCTAGGAACTCATCACTCTCAGCAACCTCAGATCCACTGTCATTTGAACCCTCTTGGAGCTTGATCTGAGGGCAGAGCATAGAAAACTCCCTCAAATCCACCAAAATGTGTGCCTCCTGATGCCTGTCCCTTCCCCAAAGGGTAAAATGATGTTTAGGCTAGACATGAGGAAGCTCTGCTCTTACCCATGATATTTCCCCCCTAATTCTTACTTATTTTCTGCACTATTTCCATTCCTACTGGGCTAGTGAAACAGAACCCATTGAAAGACTCGTTTCTCTTTCCTTTCTGCTATTGTGTGCCATTCCTGAGGCAGTGAGCACACAATGGCCAATCATGAAGACAATATGGGCCATCTCTAAGGGCGCTTATATTCTGAATTCAGTGTGAGCAGTTTCTTCTTACTAGCTCTAGAGGCACTGAGGGCAGAATTTCTGATAAAAAGGAAAAGCCATTAAAATGACCCAATGACACTATTTTTTAAAAAATGCACATAGTAAACTCTGCTATCCCATATAATTAGCAAATGAGGTATGTTATTTAAATATGTGAGTTAGTCACAGCCATGTCTGACTCTTTGTGACCCCATAGACTATAGCCCACCAAGCTCCTCTGTCCATGAAGTTTTTCAGACAAGGATACTGGAGTGAGTTTCTATTTCCTCCTCCAGGGGATCTTCCTGAACCAGGGATTAAAACTTCATCTCTTGTGTCTCCTGCATTGGCAGGCAGATTCTTTGCTCCTAGTGCATTTTAAGTACAGAGTTTTATTAATCTAGAGTTCATATAACCTGCATACTGTATGGCTCTCTAATTTTCATAAAGTAGATATAATACAGACACAATCAATATTGATTATGCTAAATTCTCATTTTGTTAGTCATTCAGAGTAAATGCAGAATTATTTATGGCTTTAATAACTATAACTAACAAACATATGGAGGTATTAGTTAAAGTTCAGTTCAAGCAGAATAACAGAAAGTTTACTCTATAAATTAAAAAAGCAACTCTAAGAACCACAAAATACATAGTGTGAGATGTGAGCAATTTGGTTGAGACAGAACACTATAATTGAATGAATCCATTGTGCATTCCTTGGCATTTTAACTCAAATAAAGCAAGTGAGCCAACTTAAAATCCTTTTTGCAAGGAAATGTGGATACCAATCTGTAACAAATGACTGAAAGTGGAACAAATATGAATAGAAATGGACTTATTCACTGTAAGGAAATAAATGTTACACCCAGAAGCAAAATTGGAAGTGGAAGCTTAAGCCTATAAACTCTTTTGTATTGTTGTTTAGTTGCTAAGTTGTGTCTGACTCTTTTGTGACCCCATGGATAGAAGTCCACCAGGCACTTCTATCCGTGGGATTTTTCAGGCAAGAGTATTGGCAGTGGGTGATTGCCATTTCCTTCTCCTGGGGATCTTCCCAACCCAGGGATCAAACCTGCATCTCCTGCATTGGCAGGTGGATTCTTTACCACTAGGCCATCAGAAAAGCCCATAAACACTCTAGATAAGTTGAACTTACTTTCACAGACTCTAAACAAGCATTCAAAATGTTTGATTTATAATTGTATTAATTAACATGAAGTCTATAAATTGATGACAGTTGATTTAGTATTTGTTTATTCTGTGAAGAACCAAGTGTTCTGTTGGCTGCACGCAATCAATCGAAACTTTTATTAAACTACTACAATTGTAAACACTGTTAGGCAGCACAGATACAGACACTAAAGACAAAATCACTTCCTTACAGAAATTAAAGCTAATCAACAAATAAATAAATAGTGGCTTACAAAATAGTGTTGAGTCATATTTTTATTCAACAAACAGTTCTTGACTAACTTATTTCAGGCACTGGGCTGAGTGCTGGACTTCAATAACTTCCTCTCTTATAATCGAGAACCACTGTCCTACTGAATACAAATATTTTTACAAATAGCTGTGAAAAGAAGAGAAGCGAAAAGCAAAGGAGAAAAGGAAAGATATAAGCATCTGAATGCAGAGTCCCAAAGAATAGCAAGGAGAGATAAGAAAGCCTTCTTTAGCAATCAATGCAAATAAATAGAGGAAAACAACAGAATGGTAACAACTAGAGATTTCTTCAAGAAAATTAGAGATACCAAAGGAATATTTCATGCAAAGATGGGCTCGATAAAGGACAGAAATGGTATGGACCTAACAGAAGCAGAAGATATTAAGAAGAGGTGGCAAGAATACACAGAAGAACTGTACAAAAAAGATCTTCATGACCCAGATACTCACGATGGTGTGATCACTCATCTAGAGCCAGACATCCTGGAATGTGCAGTCAAGTGGGCCTTAGAAAGCATCACTATGAGCAAAGTTAGTGGAGGTGATGGAATTCCAGTTGAGCTATTTCAAATCCTGAAAGATGATGCTGTGAAAGTGCTGCACTCAATATGCCAGCAAATTTGGAAAACACAGCAGTGGCCACAGGACTAGGAAAGGTCAGTTTTCATTCCAATCCCAAAAAAGGCAATGCCAAAGAATGCTCAAACTACTGCACAATTGCACTCAACTCATATGCTAGTAAAGTAATGCTCAAAATTCTCCAAGCCAGGCTTCAGCAATATGTGAACTGTGAACTTCTAAATGTTCAAGCTTGTTTTAGAAAAGGCAGAGGAACCAGAGATCAAATTGCCAACATCTGCTGGATCATCGAAAAAGCAAGAGAGTTCCAAAAAAGCATCTATTTCTACTTTATTGACTATGCCAAAGCCTTTGACTGTGTGGATCACAATAAACTGTGGGCAATTCTGAAAGAGATGGAAATACCAGACCACCTGACATGCCTCCTGAGAAACCTATATGCAGGTCAGGAAGCAACAGTTAGAACCGGACATGGAACAACAGACTGGTTCCAAATAGGAAAAGGAGTACATCAAGGCTGTATATTGTCACCCTGCTATTTAACTTATATGCAGAGTACATCGTGAGAAACGCTGGGCTGGAAGAAGCACAAGCTGAAATCAAGATTGCCGGGAGAAATATCAGTAACTTCAGATACGCAGATGACACCACCCTTATGGCAGAAAGTGAAGAGGACCTGAAGAGGACCTAAAGAGTCTCTAGATGAAAGTGAAAGAGGAGAGTGAAAAAGTTGGCTTCAAGCTCAACATTCAGAAAACTAAGATCTTGGCATCCGGTCCCATCACTTCATGGGAAATAGATGGGGAAACAGTGGAAACAGTGTCAGACTTTATTTTTTTGGGCTCCAAAATCACTGCAAATGGTGATTGCAGCCATGAAATTAAAAGACATTTACTCCTTGGAAGGAAAGTTATGACCAACCTAGATAGCATATTCAAAAGCAGAGACATTACTTTGCCAACAAAGGTCTATCTAGTCAAGGCTATGGTTTTTCCAGTGGTCATGTATGGATGTGAGAGTTGGACTGTGAAGAAAGCTGAGCGCTGAAGAATTGATGCTTTTGAACTATTGTGTTGGAAAAGACTCTTGAGAGTCCCTTGGACTGCAAGGAGATCCAAGTAGTGCATCCTAAAGGAGATCAATCCTGGGTGTTTTTTGGAAGGACTGATCCTGAAGCTGAAACTCCAATACTTTGGCCACCTCATGCAAAGAGCTGACTCATTGGAAAAGACTCTGATGCTGGGAGGGATTGTGGGCAGGAGTAGAAGGGGGCGACAGTGGATGAGATGGTTAGATGGCATCATCGACTTGATGGACATGAGTTTGGGTGAACTACAAGAGCTGGTGATGGACAGGGAGGCCTGGCATGCTGCAATTCATGGGGTCACAAAAAGTCAGACACAACTGAGCGACTGAACTGAACTGTCCTACTGAAAGAGGTAATTTAGAAGGTAATTACAATATATATCCTTAGATAAGGCTCAAAGTTCTGTGAAGATTCAGGAGAGGCACTATGAACTCCATAAAGAAAGCACTTCTAGCCAAGACCTGGAGAAAGCATATATAGAAGAAATCCAAATTAAAAGAATGTAGAGCATGGGAGTTAAATAAAAAAGAGAGAGAGAGAGAGAGAGACACTTAATCCTGTCTCTTATACACATCTAGATGTGTATAAGAGACAGCCTGAGGCAGTGAGCACACAATGGCCAAGCATGAAGACAATATGGGCCATCTCTAAGGGCGCTTATATTCTGAATTCAGTGTGAGCAGTTTCTTCTTACTAGCTCTAGAGGCACTGAGGGCAGAATTTCTGATAAAAAGGAAAAGCCATTAAAATGACCCAATGACACTATTTTTTAAAAAATGCACATAGTAAACTCTGCTATCCCATATAATTAGCAAATGAGGTATGTTATTTAAATATGTGAGTTAGTCACAGCCATGTCTGACTCTTTGTGACCCCATAGACTATAGCCCACCAAGCTCCTCTGTCCATGAAGTTTTTCAGACAAGGATACTGGAGTGAGTTTCTATTTCCTCCTCCAGGGGATCTTCCTGAACCAGGGATTAAAACTTCATCTCTTGTGTCTCCTGCATTGGCAGGCAGATTCTTTGCTCCTAGTGCATTTTAAGTACAGAGTTTTATTAATCTAGAGTTCATATAACCTGCATACTGTATGGCTCTCTAATTTTCATAAAGTAGATATAATACAGACACAATCAATATTGATTATGCTAAATTCTCATTTTGTTAGTCATTCAGAGTAAATGCAGAATTATTTATGGCTTTAATAACTATAANTGAGTTAGACAAGGCTGTGGTCCTAGTGTGATTAGATTGACTAGTTTTCTGTGAGTATGGTTTCAGTGTGTCTGCCCTCTGATGCCCTCTTGCAACACCTACCGTCTTACTTGGGTTTCTCTTACCTTGGGCGTGGGGTATCTCTTCACGGCTGCTTCAGCAAAGCACAGCCACTGCCCCCTACCTTGGACGAGGGGTATCTCATTAAGGCCGCCGTTCCTGACCTTCAACGTGGGATAGCTCCTCTAGTCCCTCCTGGAAGAATAGATTATACTAAAAATTGAAGCTTGTAGTAATTAGAATAATGCCCCCTAAAATATTCATTACTTCATTCCCAGAATACAGAAATGTGTTAAAGTGCAAGCAAAAGGGCTTTGTTAATATAATCGATTTATTGACCTTAAAGTAAAAAAATTCTCTGAGGTTATCTGGGTGAGCCTGATGTAATCACATGAATCCTTAAAGCTGAGAATTATGGCTAGATGAAGAAAGACAGGGAAGTCAGAAAAATTCAATTCATGAGAAGACCTCAATCCTGTATTGTTGGTTTTGAAGGGGTCAAAAAGCAAGGTGTATAGCTGTAGAAGTTAAGGGCAGCATCAACTGACAGTCAGCAAGGAACAGGCACCTCAGTCTTACAGCCCCAAGGAACTGACTGAAGCCAACAACCTGTATGAGCTTGGAAATTGAGCCTGGAAGAGAGCCCAAGGTGACTGACATCTTTATTTCAATCTTGTGAAATCCAGAGCAAAGAAACTAATTGAGCTAACCTGGAATTTGTAACTACAGAACTATGAAATAAATTTGTATTATTTTCAAAACACCTGATATAAAGTTAAAGAGGTGTAGTACTCTTGCCTGGAAAATCCCATGGATGGAGGAGCCTGGTAGGCTGCAGTCCATGGGGTCACTAAGGGTTGGACATGACTGAGCATCTTCACTTTCACTTTCCACTTTCATGCATTGGAGAAGGAAATGGCAACCCACTCCAGTGTTCTTGCCTGGAGAATCCCAGGGACAGAGGAGCCTGGTGGGCTGCCATCTAAGGGGTTGCACAGAGTCGGGCATGACTGAAGCAACTTAGCAGCAGCAGCAGCAGCAGCAGCATCAGCAGCATGCCCACCAGGCTATTATAGAAGTTTGCTCCAAAGCATACATAACAGTGGATTTTACATGAAAAGTAAATTTTACAGCAATGTGAAAAGTAGATGCTAGAAACTAAGATTCTCTTACTTTAGATTGTTTAGTCACTATGTCATGTCCCACTCTTTGCAACACCATGGACTGTAGCCTGCCAGGCTCCTCTGTCCATGGGATTTCCCAAGCAAGAATATTGAAATGAGTTGCCATTTCCTTCTTCAGGGGATCTTCCCCACCCAGGGATCAAACCCATGTCTCCTACATTGGTAGGTAAATTGTTTAGCACTGAGCCACCAGGGAAGCCCCCATTTTTACAATTCTTAAAATTCTCTACTACAGTGTAATCTCTGTGAAGGTAGGAATTTTTTTTTTTT
>SJYT01025979.1:102776-115476 GCA_006410635.1 Cephalophus harveyi
CCACCCCACATCATCTCTCTGGCTCATCCCTGTGCACCAGCTCCAAGCATCCTGTATCCTGTATCGAACATAGGCTTGTGCTTCGTTCTTACATGTTAGTTTACATGTTTCAATGCTATTCTCCCAAATCATCCCACCCTCTTCCTCTCCCATAGAGTCCAAAAGTCCTTTCTATACATTTGTGTCTCTTTTGCTGTCTCACATACAGGGTCATCACTGCCATCTTTCTATATTCCATATATATGAAGGTAGGAATTATTGATTGACAATGCCACAACTCCATTCCCTAGAATAGTTCCAGTATTTAACAGGCACTCTAAAAATATTTGTTTTTTAACAAATCATAGTATCCAACATTAGAAAGGATCAGTAATTCTTGGTCAAATTTTGCAAAACTGCAATTATGGGCATACTTGGGAAAAGTATGGGAAAAGTGGTCAAAGTCTTCAACTTCACTCACTATTTTATACCTACCTTTTTTTTTTTTCACTTTCACTGAAGGAATATTCAGGTAAGAAAATAAAAATCAGTTCACAAAGTAGCACTAAGGTGGCAATAAGTGCTGAGAATGGACCTGCTACCCTGTAGAAGGTGAGAAAGGCAAGAAAGATATGGTGAGGGCTTGACTTGGCAGGAGACCCATCTAGAATCATGAGTAATTGTCTTCTGAAGCTCTCCTGGTGACTGTTTTTCCTCTATATTCCTTCCTCATCATAGCTACATGTTCTGGATTTCTTACTCATTGAATGAGGTAGAAATGAAGCTGCATTTCCAAATTAATTTTTAGAGTTAACCATTCCACATAGGTACCATAAAATGCCTTTGGGGAAAGAAAACTAAAATCAAAACCCAATGAAAAAAAACCATTCTGAATTACTAGTGTGGGTCTTAGCACTAAAACAAATTAAGCTTTTGGAAAATTAAGTTTATCTTCTGTATTTTTCATATTTTTAATTCTAGTCATTGTTTGAACTGTAATTTTCCCAAAAGAGAAGATGAAACTAATCATCATGCATCTGTGCAAACACAGTTCAATATTTTGCACATAATGACTATTCAATAAACAATGCTGTCTTTCCCATTTATTTGGAAAAGCAAAAAACAGAAAACTAGGAAAAGATGCCTCAAAAAGTGACAACTATCTCATAGTAATCTTCATTTAAGAGCTTCATTGCCTATACTCAAAGACAGATAACAAAGGCAATTCATTCTTTTGATCTTTAGACAATTACTGGGTGCTTAAACAAACTGGAAAATTATTAAAAAGATGAAAATATCAGACCACTTTTCCTGTCTCCTGAGAAACCTGTATGCAGGTCAAGAAGAAACAGTTAGAACATGGAACAACAGTTAGGATATGGAACAAAGGACAGGTTCCAAATTGGGAAAGGACTGTATATTGTCAAGGCTGTAGATTATGCTGTACATCAAAGCTGTATATTGTCACCTTGCTTATTTAAATTTTATGCATGGGAAATGCCAGGCTGGATGAGTCACAAGCTGGAGTCAAGATTGCCAGGAGAAATATCAACAATCTAGATATGCAGATGATATCACTCTAATGGCGGAAAGTGAATAGGAACTAAAGACCCTCTTGATAAGGATGAAAGAAGAGAGTGAAAAAGGTGACTTGAAATTCAAAATTCAAAAAACTGAGATCATGCCATTTGGCCCCATCACTTCATGGCAAATAGATGGGGGAAAAGTGGAAACAGTGTCAGATTTTATTTTCTTGGCCTCTGAAATCACTGCAGATGGTGACTGCAGCCATGAAATTAAAAGACATTTGCTCCTTGGAAAAAAAGTTGTGACAAACCTAGACAGAATATTAAAAAGCAGAGATGTCACTTTGCTGACAAAGGTCCATATAATCAAAGCTATGTTTGTTTGTTTTCCCAGTTATCATGTACGGATGTGAGAGTTGGACCATGAAGAAGCTGTTCGTTGAAGAATTGATGCTTTTAAATTGTGGTGCTAGAGAAGACTCTTGAGAGTCCCTTGAATTGCAGGGAGATCAAACCAGTTAATCCTAAAGGAAATTAACCCTCAATATTCACTGATGCTGAATCTGAAGCTCCAGTACTTTGATCACCTGAGGTAAAGTAAAAGCTTAAATACGGACACACTAAAAGTTCATGGAATTCTCTAGGCCAGAATACTAGAATGGGTAGCTGTTCCCTTCTCCAGGGGATCTTCCCAACCCAGGGATTGAACCCACATTGCAGACAGACTCTTTACCAGCTGAGCCACCAGGGAAGATGCATTGGAAAAGACCCTGAGGCTGGGAAAGACTGAAGTCAAAAGGAGAAGCGGGGATGCAGAGGATGAGATGGTTAGATAGCATCGCCAGCTCAATGGACATAAATCTGAGCAAACTCCAGGAGACAGTGGAAGGCAGAGGAGCTTGCTTGCTGCAGCCCATGTGGTCATGAGTCAGACTCTATATAGCAACTGAACAACAAAATCATATCACAAGTATCATATCACATGCAGGGACTCAGTGATGTCCTTGATTACAGAGAGTTCACAGTCTACTTGGGGAAACAGCCATGAGCCAAACAATCACACTAATATGTATATGACAATAAACTGAATGAATATTCATAATGTAATGAACATGCTCCCCACATTAAAAAAAAGATGAAAAACAGTTCAAGACAGACATGATGGCATTCTGATGAAGTGTGGCATTTTGTTGGACATGCAAACAATTTAGTAATGCCAGCACAGAGGTCTGAGTCTCATGAGAAGCTGGAAATGGGGTTGGGGAGGGAGGTAGCCAGAATGCATCCTGCTGAGTTATCTGGACTTTATTCTGTAGATGATAAACACATCCACTATCTTGGGCTTTCCCTTTAACAAAGTAATTCTTCAAATTTTCCATATGGCTTGCAAAACTGTACACAGGAATTTCTATGTTTTAAAAATATTTATAAACAAATAATAGTGTGACTCATACCAATCATGTGTCCCATGTCCAGAAAAAAATTTCACTTATATTTTGTTCTTACTCATTTAGAAATGAATATTTTTTACTTGTAGGTAATATTTCAGCCCTTCTTTCTCACTCACACACACACACACACACACAAACACACACACGCAATCAACAGGAATTGCCCTCTTTGTTACAGAACCCAAGTTGTACAAATTGCATAAAACATTAAGAGGGAAGTTTCCCTTCCTTCCCACTTTAATCCCCAAACACTTTTAAAATACACAGAAAAAATTTTATCACCACAAGAAAGACAAAGTACATATAGTTAAAGACACCAGCTACAGAATACAAAATGACTGTCTGCATTCTGTAGAGAAAAACAAAATGTTGCATTTTAACTGAGAAAATGTTCTGTAATATCAACATAACACCAGGAAATAGAAATAAAGGATATTTAAATTAGCATTTCTTATAACAGTGGTAATCAATCTTACTCTTTCCTCAAATGAACAATTTTGATTAAAATGTAAACATAAACCACAGGTTTAATGAAGAAATTATAGTCCCTGAACTCATGAAAATTCTATTATATTGGCTGTTACTTGCATTTTTTTTCAAAAATGTGGGGAAAATAGTTGGCCATTTTGTTTCATTTGCTCTTAATCTAACCTGCTTCACTGACTGCATAAACAATACATGTTAGAAAGTTCAGTTCAGTTCAGTCACTCAGTCATGTTCAACTCTTTGCAACCGCATGGACTGCAGCACACCAGGCCTCCCTGTCAATCACCAACTCCCGAACCTACCTCAAACTCATGTCCATCAGGTCGGTGATGCCATCCAACCATCTCATCCTCTGTCATCCCCTTCTCCTGCCCTCAATCTTTCCCAGCATCAGGGTCTTTTCCAATGAGTCAGTTCTTTATATCAGGTGACCAAAATACTGGAGTTTCAGCTTCAGCATCAGTCCTTCCCATGAACATTCAGGACTGATTTCCTTCAGGATGTACTGATTGGAACTCCTTGCAGTCCAAGGGACTCTCAAGAGTCTTCTCCAACACCACAGTTCAAAAGCATCAATTCTTCAGCATTCAGCTTTCTTTATAGTCCAACTCTCCATCCATACATAGCTACTGGAAAGTCCATAGCTTTGACCAGACAGACCTTTGTTGACAAAGTAATGTCTCTGCTTTTTAATATGCTGTCTAGGTTGGTCATAGTTTTTCTTCCAAGGAGCAAGGGTCTTTTAATTTCATGGGTGTAGTTATCATCTGCAATGATTTTGGAGCCCAAGAAAATGAAGTCCGTCACTGTTTCCACTGTTTCCCATCTATTTGCCATGAAGTGATGGGACCAGATGCCATGATCTTAGTTTTCTGAATGTTGAGCTTTAAGCCAACTTTTTCACTCTCTTCTTTCACTTTCATCAAGAGGCCCTTTTAGTTCTTCACTTTCTGCCATAACGGTGGTGTCATCTGCATATCTGAGGTTATTGATATTTCTCCTGACAATGCTGATTCCAGCTTGTGCTTCATCCAGCCTGGCATTTTTCATGATGTACTCTGCATGTAAGTTAAATAAGCAGAGTGACCATATACAGCCTTGATATACTCCTTTCCCTATTTTGAACCAGTCTGTTGTTCCATGTCCAGTTCTAACTGTTGCTTCTTGACCTGCATACAGATTTCTCAGGAGGCAGGTCATGTGGTCTGGTATTCCCATCTCTTTCAGTGCAGTCTGAATATTGGAGTAAATGCTCAAGTATGTAATAGAATTGTGAGAGATATTTTGGGCAGAGGGCAGGAAAAGAAGAAGTTTTCATTGCTCTAAAGTGGAATAGTTAACTGTATTGGACAAATCATGTTTCCCCTAATATTCTGAAGCTATTATCTATTAAGGAAATGGTTAAAGCATAAATTACTGATTAAGCACAGAGTCATAGTTTAGTATAGTCTTTGTTTAGCTAGGAGGACCTAAAAGTTCATCTCATCTACATTCTATATACATATAGCATGAAATGTGTTCCTGGTGTAACAGAGCCTAAACTTTTTGACACTGACCTGTGGTCATAGGCAAAGTAACCAATATCAAGAGCTGTAAAGATGGAAGATACAATTACCCAGAGGCTATATATTTGCAATGCTGATAAAGTAAGAAAAAGATGATGTACTACTGAACTTGTGACTGTCAGAGGAGGTCATCTAAAAGACACAAGCTGGATCTGGCCAAAGGCTCCTCACTCCCTCTTCCCCAGTCCTTGGAATGTATGTTTTGCCCACTGTTCCTGCAGTGGAATCCATTTTTAAGGACACAGCCTTGAGGGAGCACTGTGTTGTTGAAATCATCTATGTGGAATATATGATTGAACCCAGTTACAGCCTTTATCTTAAACTTTAAGATTCTGGAGGTGGGTTCAGAGATCTACCCCTCTTGCAGCTACCCAAAACAAGACATGTAAGTTCCCTTGCTTATTAAACTGGTGGTGGTGGTTTATCACTAAGCCGTGTCTGACTCTTGCAATCCCATAGACTGTAGCCTGCCAGGCTCCTCTGTCCGTGGGATTCTCCAGGCAAGAATACTGGAATGAGTTGCCATTTCCTTCTCCAGGGGATCTCCCCGACCCAGGAATTGAACCCAGGTCTCCTGCATTGCAGGCAGATGATTTACCAACTGAGCTATGAAGGAAGCCCTCCTTGCTAATCTGGTCTTGCCAATCTGGTCTGTCTCTTCCTTCAGTTTCTTCTTACCTTCTGTGTATGTGAGCCAATTTGCAACCAACAGTAGTTCCAGGGAAGCAATGCTATTTGCTACTGGCTATGTTCAACAGTAAATTTTAAGAAAGTGATTACCACAGGGAGAATCAGTCAACTTGCAGTCTGAAATTTGGGCCTTGTATGATTGAAGAAACTGACAGACTCAAACATTAAGAGAATGGATTAAAATTGGCTTAGAGACAAAGGCCAGTATGTATATATTTTCTACTGGATAAAATGAAAGGGGAAAAAGATTATATTACAGGTGCAGATGACAGAACCTCAAGACAGCATATTAGAATATTTGAGGAGAAACACCTGGAAGAGGAAAGCAAAACAATAAAGCAGAATCCAGACTCATGGAATTGACTGGAAACCAATAAATCAGATGCTTACTGAATTTTTCTGCAAGCCACCTGCAATGCAGGAGACCCGGTTCAATTCCTGGGTCAGGAAGATCTTCTGCAGAAGGGATAGGCTTCTCCAGGCATTCTTGGCTTTCCCTGGTGGCTCAGATGGTAAAGAATCTTCCTGCAATGCAGGCCTGGATTTGACCCCTGGGTTGGGAAAATTCCCTGGAGAAGGGTAAGGCTACCCACTCCAGCATTCTTGCCTGGATAATTCCATGGACAAAAAGAGCCTGGAGAGCTACAGTCCGTGGGATTTCAAAGAGTCAGACATGACTAAGCAAGTTTCAGTTACCAAATTTTCAATGGAATGCTTACCATAACTTTGACTAATAACTACCTTGGATTATTCCAGACTAAATAAGGAAACAAGAAAGCACTGTGGATCCTCAAAATTATGGGAAGAAATGAGTTAAGAAAGCTTTTAATTGGACATAGTTTTTAATTCCTGTTTCAGCTAAGCCAGTAACAATAGAACAAAAGAAACACACAGCAGAGGCAAACAGTGGGGAGAATAATGGATATAAGAAGTCTTCCAGAGCAGAATAAGAAACTTAATCAAAGAACCTCGGCCACCTCAGGGTGGGAGGTCTTAAAATGCCTGTCAAATGGGACTCCAGAATTGCTTACAGACCAGTGGCTGCTGTGTGCCACCAATCTCCTTTTTTCCAGTGGGACTGTTTATTGTGTTTATCTTGTTCCCATTCCATTTATGTAAACTGAGGTGAGCAGCGAGTAGGTAATGTGTCTTTTTAGTTCATACATCTCCAGCTCAAGATGACTCATAATGCAACACTATGTCTCTTGAAGATTACAGATTTGAATTTGATTCAGTGGCTTGTTGGAATCTTGGGTTGTCTCAAAAAGGAGTTCTCTGTTTTCTATTTGGGAGAAGAAGGAAAAGTTATTAGACAGTGCCATAGTGCTGTCCTATGGGGTTTTCAAGTAGGAGTCTGGTGTATTCTATGTAGGTCTTCTCTCTAATTAATGAACCAAAATCTAAAACAAAAATTAGAGCTTGGGTCCTTAATTAGGGAGAAGAACTACATAGATACACCAGACTCCTACTTGAAAACCCCATAGCAGCACATGTGAGCTTGAGATAGACTGAATTTTTTTCAGAGCTACAATGTGGCACTGACTGTGTCCAGTATCGAGTTGAAGTTAGCTGATGGATGATCAGCTACCCCTGTCTCTGCCCAAGAGAGACTCCATGGAAGGAGAGAATATAATTTGAAACTTCAGATTTTTATCCACATTGTCTAGCATTAAATAAAAAATTACTTAGCAAGACAAAAGAAGCAGAGAAAAATAAACAATGGAAGTATCCTCACTGGTGATTCAGATATTAGCATACCTCTGAAGACCTTTCAAATAATTGTTATTGATATGTTCAAGAAAATGAAGGGAAAATTGACAAAGTAAATTAAAATATGGACAATTTAACTAACAAATTGAAATCTATAAAAAAGGATCAACTGAAAATTGAAGACAAATAATGCAAATCTAAAATCAAAATCTCACTAGAGTTTAACAGAAAGATTAGATATACCCAGAAGAAAATAGGATTAATGAATTCAGATATACCTATATAAAATATGCATGTATATCTCTATGTTTCCTTTCTACTAGTGCCATGTGTTTCTAATGAGTCCAAGCAGGTAACACTACTGTGCCTTCTGAATCCCTCTTCTCTTCTATTATAGCTCCAGAATCATGTGTCTAAATGTTGCATCTACAGGAAGCAAAGTCTCCATCAACCTGCATCACTGAGTGACTTGGTCAATCAGAAATCCCCACAATTCCCATAGACCTCTGTGAGACATGAAGCATACAAAAGAATCTTTTTTTGTGTTGTCTTTGAAATTTTGTTGTGCCTTGTTTTGTACTTCTAATATGACAGTTATTAAGTCCTAATTTAATGAATATACCTATTTTTTCTATAGAGATTTAGCAATGAAATCAGATGATTCTGCTCAATTGTTTTTCTCAATAAATGATACTACCTATTAAGTCTAGACATATAAGCTAAACTAACCAAGTTCAATGACCATCCATTTGGAAGCCAAGATTGGCTTTATTGTTTATTTTTTTAATTTGCATGCTAAAAACACATTTTGTTGACTGGGTTTAATAAAAGCTTCTGTTAGTGAAGGATTTTAGAAATTCTCTCTTCCTGGCCCCATAGCAATATACCAAAGGCCTGATTTGATCTGTGCTTCTGATCAATGGCAACATTATTAAAATTGGCTACTACCCAAGTAAAGTGGTATCTCCATAAAAGCTAAACTCTCTTGATATATATTTATGAGTAAAAAATGAGAAATTTATTCAGAGTTAATTGGCACATGAGTATTACTTTTTGTCATCTATTGCATGTAATATTAAAAATATCTGCAGTTTTATAAAATATTAGTAGGCATTCTACTTAAAAGATGGGTATTCTGTTTTAAAGTCAAAGTTTCTTCTTCATAACATGCCAAAGGATGTGAAAGATAATTACTTCTTCAAAAAGTATGCCTCAGAGATTTGTCTTGGATTCATTGCATTTAAAGGTCATCCATCTGAAATGAGGTGTTAGATTTAAAATCGAAGGCAGGATAGCACAGTGAATTGATGTTCACTGAACATAGTGTTTGGAGTCTAATTGCCTTTGTTCACATTCTGTCTCTTATTGTCAATCTCTTAAACTTCTTTAGCTCCCGTTTTCCTCCATTACTTAGTATGGAACACATAGAATTTTAAGTATTAAATATGATAATAAATGATGCATAGAAAATGCTCAATAGTTGGCTGGCAGGGGTAGTAGCTGTATCATAATGCAGTTGTGTATTTAAAAAGAGTCTGTATCTAATTACCACATAGTTAAGTAAGGTAATTAAATAAAACAGAAAGCTTCAGTTGCAGTAAATGATAGGACATAGATACACACAAGTGGTAGCTGAAAACAGAAGAGATGAGTGTATTTTAGAAAGCAAGTTATACCAATGATACAGATGTGATCATCAGTCTGTATCTTCAAAACAGCTGTTTGTCTCCTCTCTGGAGGTAAAAGTACTTTAAAGTTCTCTTACTGCCAATGGACAATGGCCAAAATTCATAGAATGAACAAAGAGTAACAAAGTAGAAATTATTTCAAAATATTCTATTATAGTGAACAAAACGTGTTATCAGGAGAAGGCACCCCACTCCAGTACTCTTGCCTGGAAAATCCATGGATGGAGGAGCCTGGTAAGCTGCAGTCCATGGGGTCGCTAAGAGTCAGACACGACTGAGCGACTTCACTTTCACGCATTGGAGGAGGAAATGGCAGCCCTCTCCAGTATTCTTGCCTGGAGAATCCCAGGGATGGGGGAACCTGGTGGGCTGCCATCTATGGGTCACATAGAGTCAGACACGACTGAAGCGATTTAGCAGCAGCAGTCTGCTATGTAACAAGAACTTTTGTAGTTACCTGAGATTAAAATTGGCAAACAAAATTGCTTGCCTACATCAGAAGTCATAAAACCATCTGTTGCTTTAATAATAGCAAAGAGGAACTAAAGAACCTCTTGATGAGGGTGAAAGAGGAGAGTTAAAAAGCTTAAAACTCAGCATTCAAACAACAAAGATCATGGCATCTGTTCCCATTACTTCATGGCAAATAGATGGGGAAAAAGAAACAGTGGCAGACTTTATCTTGGGGGGTGCCAAAATCACTACAGATGGTGACTGCAACCATGAAATTAAAAGACGCTTGCTCCTTGGAAGAAAAGCTATGATAAACCTAGAAAGCATGTTAAAAAGAAGAGACATCACTATGCCAACAAAGGTCCGTCCAGTCAAAGCTATGGTTTTTCCAGTAGTCATGTATGGATGTGAGAGTTGGACCATAAAGAGAACTGAGTGATGAAGAATTGATATTTTCTAACTGTAATGCTGGTGAAGACTCTTGAGAGTCCCTTGGACAGCAAGGAGATCCAACTAGTCAATTCTAAAGGAAATCAGGTCTGAATATTCATTGGAAGGACTGATGCTGAAGCTGAAGTTTCAATACTTTGGCCACCTGATTGGAAAAAATGACTCACTGGAAAAGACCATGATGCTGAGAAAGATTGAAGGCAGGAGGAGAAGGGGGTGACAGAGGATGAGATGGCTGGATGGCATCACTGACTCAAGGGACATGAGTCTGAGCAAAGTCCAGGAGACAGTGATGGATAGGGAAGCCTAGCATGTTGCAGTCCATGGAGTTGCAAAGAGTCGGACATGAATGAGTTACTGAACATCAACAATGATTACATAGGCTAGCTATGTCAGTTTGGGTGGATTCCACAAGGCATGATTACTAGAATATTAATAATATTGTGAGCAAATTTGTAGACTAAACATCTCAGTTTGCCCCATGGCTTACAATAATTCACATTCCTCCCATATACAAAATGATCATTTCCTCCCAAACCCCTTAAAAATCTCAATACTTTATAGCATCAGTAAAAGACCCAAATTTACCATCTAAATCAAATCAAGTGCAAATAAAACTCCTTGAATCCGTTTCTGAGTTCTCAGTATGAAGACCTGTGAACTAAATAGACAAGGTATCTATAACCTACATTCCCAGCAAACAATTTTTGAGAGAGGCAAAGGATGACCACTATAGGCTTTCTCATTGAAAAATTCAAGCAATAGGAGGCATGTAGATTTCACTGACTCACAGCAATTCTGAAATCCCACAAGGCATATGTTGTCAGTTCCTTCATTAGGACTAAAAGCCAGATTCTTTGCTCCAGGAACTCTGGTTCCTTAGTTCTGCCTTCCCAATCATTCTTCGTTGTCAGGAAATGCAGCTTGTGTTCACAGCTGAGTACTTTTTATGTTTGCTTCATGTATGTAAAATGACTGAAGATTCACATTCTTCTTTGTATTCTTACTGTCTCTGCCCTTTACAGATCAAGCTAGCAGTGTTTCTGTCTATATAACTCACAAAATTTCTTTGCTCTGTTATGAATCTTATTGGGGTTCATTTCATTCAACTAAGCTACACCAGTAAGCATCTTCAAGATAGCATACTTTCTACCTTCAGATTATGCAGAAGCTGTGAGAACAAAGCCCATCTGTTTAACTGAATGGTTCTTTGAGTTACTACCTTATATTTTTCTGAGGTTTTAAGAGAGGATTTTAAAATTACATTTATGGCTTTATTTTTAAATCATAATTTTCTGGCTTAAAAAATAGGCCATTGTTATCTCTGATAGTTCCTTGTGGGTCTAATATTTACAGGTGCCCTGGGTACCTGCTTAAGCATCTCTCTTAAGGTTGTGGTCAAAATGGGGGCCAGATGCAGTCATCTGAAGGCATGACTGGGGCTGGAAAAATCTACTCTCAAAGTGAATCACTTAAATGGCTGGCAAGTTGTTCTGTCTGCTGGCAGGAAGCCTTGGTTCATCCCCAGGTGATTCTTCCCACAAGGTTTTATTTGAATGTCCCCATGATATGACAGATGGATTTCCCCAGAGTAAATGATCCAAGAGAGGCCAAGATAGAAATCAAAATGCTTTTATGACCTAATCTTGGGAATCATACAAAACCACTTGTACAGTATTCTGTCTGTCACAAAGGCCACCCATGATTCAAAATGGGTAAGTACTACACCAAGACAGAAATACCAGGGGAAGTGATGCATAGTTGACCATTTCAGAAGCTAACTTGCCTTCTAGTGAGAGGAAATAGATACTAAACACAAAATGTCATAAGCAAACTAAACAACAGAATTAAAGATGTTAAGTGTTATGAATAAGAAGAAAGAAAAAGTTCAGGATTAGGGGATAGGGAAAGAAGTTTACAGTAGTGAATAGAGGAGTCAAAGTAAACCTCATTGAAAAAAATGATAGCTTTGTAGAAAGTAATATTATAATATTTATATTCTAATAACATACTGTCACATTCTGTTTCAATTAGTATTATATTTTCAATCACAGATTCAACTGAATATATTAAAAAACACAATTCTTATTACGTCTAAGGCTACATACGAAGCTCATAAAAGCCTCTTTACAAGGATTTGGTGTTCACAGACCTTATATAACAGGTTTAGAAGTTCATATTAAAAGGACTTACACTAATTCTTAGCTCAGCTCAGTTCAGTCGCTCAGTCGTGTCCTACTTTTTGCAAACCCATGAATCGCAGCACGCCAGGCCTCCCTGTTCATCACCATCTCCCAGAGTTCACTCAGACTCATGTCCATCGAGTCCGTGATGCCATCCAGCCATCTCATCCTCGGTCGTCCTCTTCTCCTCCTGCCCCCAGTCCCTCCCAGCATCAGAGCCTTTTCCAATGAGTCAATTCTTCGCATGAGGTGGCCAAAGTACTGGAGTTTCAGCTTTAGCATCATTCCTTCCAAAGAAATCCCAGGGTTGATCTCCTTCAGAATGGACTGATTGGATCTCCTTGCAGTCCAAGGGACTCTCAAGAGTCTTCTCCAACACCGCAGTTCAAAAGCATCAGTTCTTCGGCGCTCAGCCTTCTTCACAGTCCAATTCTCACATCCATACATGACCACAGGAAAAACCATAGCCTTGACTAGATGGACCTTAGTCGGCAAAGTAATGTCTCTGCTTTTGAAAAT
>SJYT01025985.1:3034-30691 GCA_006410635.1 Cephalophus harveyi
ACCTCCCAGAATACAGGAAATAAAAGCAAAAATAAACAAATGGGATCTAATTAAAATTAAAAGCTTCTGCACAACAAAGGAAACTATAAGCAAAGTAAAAAGACAGCCTTCTGAATGGGAGAAAACAATAGCAAATGAAGCAACTGACAAACAACTAATCTCAAAAATATACAAGCAACTTATGCAGCTCAACTCCAGAAAAATAAATGACCCAATCAAAAAATGGGCCAAAGAACTAAACAGACATTTTTCCAAAGAAGACATACGGATGGCTAACAAACACATGAAAAGATGCTCAACATCACTCATTATCAGGGAAATGCAAATCAAGACCACAATGAGGTACCATTTCACACCAGTCAGAATGGCTGCGATCCAAAAGTCTACAAGCAATAAATGCTGGAGAGGGTGTGGAGAAAAGGGAACCCTCTTACACTGCTGGTGGGAATGCAAACTAGTACAGCCACTATGGAGAACTGTGTGGAGATTCCTTAAAAAACTGCAAATAGATCTGCCTTATGACCCAGCAATCCCACTGCTGGGCATACACACTGAGGAAACCAGAATCGAAAGAGACACATGTACCCCAATGTTCATTGCAGCACTGTTTATAATAGCCAGAACATGGAAACAACCTAGATGTCCATCAGCCGATGAATGGATAAGAAAGCTGTGGTACATATACACAATGGAGTATTACTCAGCCATTAAAAAGAATTCATTTGAATCAGTTCTAATGAGATGGATGAAATTGGAACCTATTATACAGAGTGAAGTAAGCCAGAAAGAAAAACACCAATATAGTATACTGACACATATATATGGAATATAGAAAGATGGCGGTGATGGCCCTGTGTGTGAGACAGCAAAAGAGACACAAATGTATAGAGGGGTCTTTTGGACTCTGTGGGAGAGGAAGAGGGTAGGATGATTTGGGAGAATGGCATTGAAACGTGTAAACTGGCATGTAAGAACGAAGCACAAGCCTATGTTCGGTACAGGATACAGGATGCTTGGAGCTGGTGCACAGGGATGAGTCAGAGAGATGATGTGGGGTGGGAGGTGGGAGGGGGATTCGGGCTTGGGAGCTAATATACACCCATGGTGGATTCATGTCAATGTATGGCAAAACCAATACGGTATTGTAAAGTAAAATAAAGTAAAATAAAATTAAAAAAAAATAAAAAAAAAAAAAAAAAAAATATATGGCAAGAGATAACAATCATAGCAAACATTTGTTAAGCACTAGCTCAATGTCAAAGACTTTACATACACTATTTCATGTAACAATCATGACAATCCAGTGAGGTAGGCACTGTTAACAGTTCCATTTTATGGACAAAAGAACAGAGGCATATAGGGGTTAATCAACATGCCACATGCTGGTGCCAGAATGAATAAGCTACTTGTAGTCACTAAGCAGAGCCAGAACCTGGAGCCAGACAGTATGGCTCCCAGGCCCTCGCTCATAAACAGCAGTCGGCACAAACCTGCTCCCTATTTGTAAAGAGGCCTCTCTAATCCCCTTGCCCAGTGCTCTGGTTGAAAGTTCATCCCTCTCCATCTCTTCACTCCATTTTCTCAGATCCAGTGCCTGCTGCCAGGCCCATCACTGGCAGCCTCCCTAACTTGGGCTTAATTACTCAAGTGACTCTGAGTCGACGGGAACAAATGCAGTGGAATCAGATGCAGCTATAAGACATAGTCACAATTCTTCACCAAGTTTCATTATCATGATTTTTCCTGCAATAATGATCCCATGTCTCTGAGCCCCAGTCACTCATAAAAACTGGGAGATGGGCCCCAGCAAATCAAAGTGACGAATCTTTCTGGCATGTCCGATTGCACAATGGGCATAAATCCATGCCCTTCATCATCTTTCTGTATCTTGTTCTGACATCTACTAAACGAAGGTAGTAATAACTGCAACCTTTATGAAGCCCTTCTTCCAGATGGCCTTCGGTTTTCATACTTGGCAACTGGAATTTTCCCTTTGTCTTCTTGTGCTGGTCTCTCTTTTTTTTCTTCTTCTTTTCCCAGTCACTCTCTGCTCTCCATCTCCTTGTCTAGATCATAAGAAGGTCAAAGCCCAAACCTTTCATCTCCTTTCTGGGTGTTCCTCAGCCAGCGGAAGCATACAAAGAAAGGTTCCCGCAGAGCTAGGAGTCCCCTCAAAGGTGCACAGAACTCTCACTCTGTGGCTAGCACAGTTTTAGAAACTGCAGATCCAGAGACCCCCCAAGACACAGCCCCTGCCAGTAAAGAGCTCGGTTCAACTGCTCCTATAGGATGTATCAGTAGTCCTATCTCATTTAGCTTGAAGGAGTCCTTTGATCCCCATGAAGAGGGGACGAAAAGGTCTTCAAGTTGGCCTGATGACTCTCGACTAATGCAAATTCCCTCTTCCAAGACTACTGTACTTCAAAAAGCCCCCAACTGTGGCTTTTGTAGGTTGGATGGAGTGGAGGTAAGGGTCTAAAGGGGCAGCTTAGCTGCCTTTGAGAAGTATTAGAAAGGTGTCTTTGGTAGCTCCTTGGCTGATCCCTTGAAACTGTGTGGTTGGCCCCAGCATTCACCATGGTGTTATGAATTGGGCTTCCCTGGTGGCTCAGACAGCAAAGAATCTGCCTATAAAGCAGGAGACCCGGGTTTGATCCCTGAATTGGGAAGATCCCCTGGAGAAGGGAACGGCAACCCACTCCAGTATTCTTGTCTAGAGAATCCCATGGACAGAGGAGCCTGGCGGGCTAGAGTCCATGGGGTCTCAAAGAGTCAGACACAACTGAGAGACTAACACAACACACCCTGTCATCTCTGTACTTTGGTCTCCTCTTCTGTACAATAAGAATGATAATAGTACCTGCTTCGAGGGGGTGAGTCCATCCATGCCAAAGTGCTTAGATGCATGCCTGGCACATAGTCAGCGATGAAGGATTGTAAGCCTCCATTATTATCAAATTGCTTAATACCCATAGCCCCCAGTTTTGCACTTCAGCCAAATATCCAGGACTCCAGAAAAAGTCCCTTCATGTACCTCATAACATTCACTTTATCTGATTTCATTTGTGTGGATGGAACAGAGTGAGAAAGGAGGAGAGAGGAGATGAGGCTTAAGAGGTCAGTAGAGCCCAGACCATGCAGGGCCTCAGGGGGTGTGGCAGGAGGTATGGATGTAATCAGAAGTGGTTAGAAGCTTCTGAACCAGAGAGGGACACGATCTGATTTAGATTAATAAGGGATTATTCAGGCTGCTATTAGAGAAGGAATGGATTGCACAGGACAAGAGTGATCACTTAGCATGACCAGAGACTAGTTAGGAGGCTATGGCTGTGGTGCAGGCTAGAGATTACACACACACACACACACACACACACTGAATAAATGTAATCACATTCTGGAATTTTTTTGAAGGTGAAGGCAACTGGAATTGCTGGTGAATGTTTTACATATATATACATATATACACGTATATATGTATATATATGTATATATATGTGTGTGTGTGTGTATATATATATATTTGCTTGGTGGATTTTCAGGTGGTGCTAGTGGTAAAGAACCAGTCTGCAATGCAGGAGACATAAGAGACTCGGGTTTAATCCCTAGGTCGGGAAGATCCCCTGGAGGAGGGCATGGTAGCCCACTCCAGTATTCTTGTCTGGAGAATCCCATGGACAGAAGAAAATGGTGGGCTACAGTCCATAGGATCACAAAAAGTCAGACACGATTGAAGCGACACACGTTTATTTGTACATTTATTATATATACATATATTTCTTCTCTCTTTCATGAGAGTCAAAATAGAAGAAAAGAGGCATACACTAGTCCAAAAGAACATACTATCACTCAATTTTGAATGAATGATGGCAAAAAACTGTCAGAGTGAAGAATTCTGAAGTGTTTTAGTTAAAGGTCCTGAAGAAAGCAGGCTTAGGGAAGAATATTCAGTTGGGGGTATGAGCGTTTTCTATGATGATAATGATGATGATGATGACGATATAGCCTGCAGACAGGGAGCTAATGATGCGACAGTGGCTGGCTGACTGGAAAAAGTTAGCACTTCTGTGCAGAAATGAAGAATATGGTGCACATCCACACCCCTGCCCAAGCTTCAGTTGCCAGGAGTAAGAGCGGAGCTGTTCTCATTATCTCTGAAGTATGGAACCACAGAGCTGGTGAGTCTTCTTACAGCACAGGAAAGCTAAAATTAGCAGAAAATGCTTGTTTTTAAAGCTCCTTACACTTTCCTAGCATGTGCGCTATCGTACTGCTGCCAGTTCAAGGTTTTTAATACTCAGCTATCGTCTTTAGCTATTTCATTCATCAATCAAGGTTTAATCTCAGCTGTGAGTCCAGATGAAAATGAGCATTATATAACATGACATCATGATATCAAGAGGACATGACATCATGGTCCTGAGAGTAAAGATGAAGATCCAAGGCCGGCTGTGCATTTGAGAGCCCTGGGCCAGGCTAATACCTGGCAAGAGGGAGAGCCATTTTGACAGATTTAGGATTCAATGGCCATAGGAGAGGAAGGAAAACAAAGAGATCCAAACTGACTTTTTGAGTGTCTTGAAATCAGTGTTTCACAGGAAGGTATTTAGTGGACTTGAGCTTGGTGAATGGAGCATGCTGGTAGGGTTGGGGTCGTGGCGTTTGGAGGGGCCATTTTGCCTAGACTTCCCCCAGCCCACTCCATTCCCCAAGCTACCAGCAAGCATCAGGAGAAAGCTAAGGATGAGTGGAAGCAAAACTTGGGGCAGTAGCAAGATATGCATTTTGAAGTGTGTAAAGCCTCTGATACAATACGCACTCATTTTAGTGTTGGCTCACAGCTACGATTAAACCTTGACTGATGAATGAACCTTCTCCCTACACCTTTGACTGATTTCTTGCTCTATTATCAAAAGTCTATATTTTGAGAGACTGCTCCTTGAAAAGACAGAGGAATAGATTGATCCTTCAGGGTAAGGCATGTATTTTCACAAGAGCCTGAAGAACTATCAAATTTCCAGCAGCCTCAGACTTTGAAAACGAGAGCGCTCTGCTCTGAAAAGGTCAACCATGGCTTTTCTTCTGACAGAAAATTACTCCCTGATCAGTACCTCAGTGTGCTGACACACATGGCTGAAAACCACAAGTTGCATGTGGGAAAGAGCACAGGTTTCTGATGCACAAAGATCTGGGCTCCCATTCTGGTTCACCAACTTCCTGGCAACATGATCTTCCTCTTTCCGAGCCTCAGTTACCTCATCTGTAAAATGGAAGATACTCATAGGATTGTTGCAAAGATTACATGAGTTAATGCATGTAAAGTGTTTAGTCCATAATAATCACAAAAACCAGCATTCATTCTACACCAAAGTTTTTGATTCATTCATCAACACTCATGCACACATCTGAATGCTACCTCAGAACCAGATGTTCTTGGTGCTGGGGACATAGCAGTGAACAACTGTTCATAATTATCTTATTTGCTTTAAATCTCAGAACAAGCGTGTGGTAGGTGTTTATGACTCCCATTTTCTTGAGAACAAAAGAGGCTTAGAGAACTTAATATTACTTCAAAGCTTCTCTCACTGATGTTTCCACACAAGCAAATATGTGCTGGCCAGCCAGTGAGTGGCAGGGCAGAGATTTTCACTCATCTCCTTCTGACCCAACAGCACACTCTTCCCGCTGTGCTCTGCTTTCATACCTATGGCTTGAACTCCTCTGCTCCACAGCAGCTTTGTATATTTGGATAATTGAGATGACTTTAAAAAAAAAAAAAAGGAAAGAACACGTCACCTTGAGGGGAATGGACCAGTGTGTTGGATCTTGCTGAAAATGAGGTACTGGTCTCAGAATCATTGGGGTAATAAGACTGCTCTCTGCTCGGGAGCTTTTGATTCATGAGACAGTTCACAACCTGTAAGCAGTGCTGACGCAGATGATCAAAATGGTGGAGGAGGTGGGAGACAGGGACACACTGGCCAGACTCTGCTTCCAGGAAGGCCCCGCTGCCCCTGCAGGGTGCATGGTTACATGCAGCCACCAGCTCCCTCAGGGTCTGCCACCAGCGCTGAGAGTTGCCTCTGCCGAGGTCAGGTCTGCAGAGCAGAGGGACCCGAAGTACTGCCTTTCCTGAGTCTGCCTTCAGCAGGTGGCTGGGCCAAGTGGGCAAAGGATGATGGGTAAAAAGGCGTGGACACTTTCGCCTACCCCAGGGCAACTGTGAAGGGCAGCGCTGGCTTCAGAGCTCCTGGAGACGTGGGCCGAGGTGCAGTCAGGTCTGCCTTGCACTTGGACTCCTTCCTCTCCTCATTCATGCTTCCTTTCACAGGTGTTAGTCTCTAAAAAATATCATGTCCTCTAAATTCCATCTCTGTGTCTGCTTCCAGAAAACCCAGAATGAGGAAGCTGGTGTGAGGAGTAATCAGGTCTCCAGAGTGGAATCACTGGCTGCCAGGCTGGCATTGAGAATCCACTCACTAGTGAAAGTGGAGCGCACAAAGTGGTGCTCCAGTCGTTAGAATAGTCCCCAGAATCTGAAGACTGGGTCCTGTGGAGAGGAAGTTGCTAGCGGGCAGGAGGCCTCAGGCTATTACGGACACTTCTGAGCCTACAGAAGTGCTTTGGATCAGATTCAGGCTTTAGTGTAAGCAATGCTGCTTCTTGGTTCAGCAGATGCTATGATGCTGGAGGGGTCCCTGGTGAGAACAATGGCCACCGACAGATTTTGGCAAGCCCCAGGAGAAGAGCCACAAGACAGTCTGCTGAGGTTCTAGTGCAAGACCATGGTGAGAGACCTGGAAAACTTAAAAACTCCTCATGGTTGCTAGTGGTACAGACAGAATGCCCAACCCTTAGACACCAGAAGTCCATGGGTCCAGAATCTCCCCGATAGTCTGTATGCTGTCAGGGGCCCCAAGTCACAAGATGAGGTGAGCCGATCAATAATCCATAAGAAGCTGGAAGAAGTACATTTTGGATTAAGTATGAACAAGGCCACAGGGTAGAAGAATGATGCATGAATAAGTAGCCCAGATCCTTGTGGCATCCACCAGTGTTGCCCCCAAGCCCTCCGTGAGATGACATTTGAGGCCATATGTGGGATCCCACACCAACAGCTGGTAGAGGAGCAAAAAACCTGAGCTTGATTTATGGAAGCATAGGCATCTACATGTGGGTGGGTGTGGTGCCAGGGAAACATGGACAGTACCTTAGTGCAGCCTCTCTCAATGACGGCCTTGACAGTGGGCAGGGAAGAGATTGTGATGGGCTAGTTTTGGACAGTGTACCTAGGCAACCACTGTCTTTGGAAAAAGAAGTGAATGGTCTGGCCAGCTGGATAGGGTCCGTAAAGGAGAAAGACGGGAGTACAGAGAGCAAGGAGCTCAGCAGTAGAGGCACGTGGATGGGCACCTGGGAGTGGGGCCCAAACATGAAGACCTTTGTAGCCCATTTTAATCTCCACCAGCAAGCATCTGTTGTGAGAGAGGCGCTGAAGAAGCAAGTTGACAGAATGACCCAGCCAGGTAACCTCAGTCAGCCTTTACCTTCCGGGGTCCCCAAAGCAGCCTAGTGGGGACATGAGCAGAGTGGCTCTGGTGGCAGATATGAAGCCTGCAAGAGCATGAACTCCCACTTCAGAAAGCATGGATCTAATTACTGTGGCCTTTCAATATTCAACTTGTCAACAGTGGATACAGGTCTCAGAATCATTGGGGTAATAAGACTGCTCTCTGCTCGGGAGCTTTTGATTCATGAGACAGTTCACAACCTGTAAGCAGTGCTGACGCAGATGATCAAAATGGTGGAGGAGGTGGGAGACAGGGACACACTGGCCAGACTCTGCTTCCAGGAAGGCCCCGCTGCCCCTGCAGGGTGCATGGTTACATGCAGCCACCAGCTCCCTCAGGGTCTGCCACCAGCGCTGAGAGTTGCCTCTGCCGAGGTCAGGTCTGCAGAGCAGAGGGACCCGAAGTACTGCCTTTCCTGAGTCTGCCTTCAGCAGGTGGCTGGGCCAAGTGGGCAAAGGATGATGGGTAAAAAGGCGTGGACACTTTCGCCTACCCCAGGGCAACTGTGAAGGGCAGCGCTGGCTTCAGAGCTCCTGGAGACGTGGGCCGAGGTGCAGTCAGGTCTGCCTTGCACTTGGACTCCTTCCTCTCCTCATTCATGCTTCCTTTCACAGGTGTTAGTCTCTAAAAAATATCATGTCCTCTAAATTCCATCTCTGTGTCTGCTTCCAGAAAACCCAGAATGAGGAAGCTGGTGTGAGGAGTAATCAGGTCTCCAGAGTGGAATCACTGGCTGCCAGGCTGGCATTGAGAATCCACTCACTAGTGAAAGTGGAGCGCACAAAGTGGTGCTCCAGTCGTTAGAATAGTCCCCAGAATCTGAAGACTGGGTCCTGTGGAGAGGAAGTTGCTAGCGGGCAGGAGGCCTCAGGCTATTACGGACACTTCTGAGCCTACAGAAGTGCTTTGGATCAGATTCAGGCTTTAGTGTAAGCAATGCTGCTTCTTGGTTCAGCAGATGCTATGATGCTGGAGGGGTCCCTGGTGAGAACAATGGCCACCGACAGATTTTGGCAAGCCCCAGGAGAAGAGCCACAAGACAGTCTGCTGAGGTTCTAGTGCAAGACCATGGTGAGAGACCTGGAAAACTTAAAAACTCCTCATGGTTGCTAGTGGTACAGACAGAATGCCCAACCCTTAGACACCAGAAGTCCATGGGTCCAGAATCTCCCCGATAGTCTGTATGCTGTCAGGGGCCCCAAGTCACAAGATGAGGTGAGCCGATCAATAATCCATAAGAAGCTGGAAGAAGTACATTTTGGATTAAGTATGAACAAGGCCACAGGGTAGAAGAATGATGCATGAATAAGTAGCCCAGATCCTTGTGGCATCCACCAGTGTTGCCCCCAAGCCCTCCGTGAGATGACATTTGAGGCCATATGTGGGATCCCACACCAACAGCTGGTAGAGGAGCAAAAAACCTGAGCTTGATTTATGGAAGCATAGGCATCTACATGTGGGTGGGTGTGGTGCCAGGGAAACATGGACAGTACCTTAGTGCAGCCTCTCTCAATGACGGCCTTGACAGTGGGCAGGGAAGAGATTGTGATGGGCTAGTTTTGGACAGTGTACCTAGGCAACCACTGTCTTTGGAAAAAGAAGTGAATGGTCTGGCCAGCTGGATAGGGTCCGTAAAGGAGAAAGACGGGAGTACAGAGAGCAAGGAGCTCAGCAGTAGAGGCACGTGGATGGGCACCTGGGAGTGGGGCCCAAACATGAAGACCTTTGTAGCCCATTTTAATCTCCACCAGCAAGCATCTGTTGTGAGAGAGGCGCTGAAGAAGCAAGTTGACAGAATGACCCAGCCAGGTAACCTCAGTCAGCCTTTACCTTCCGGGGTCCCCAAAGCAGCCTAGTGGGGACATGAGCAGAGTGGCTCTGGTGGCAGATATGAAGCCTGCAAGAGCATGAACTCCCACTTCAGAAAGCATGGATCTAATTACTGTGGCCTTTCAATATTCAACTTGTCAACAGTGGATACCAACACTGAGCCCCGACCATGGCACTAGGCCTTAAGGAGTCCTCCTGGCCACCTGGAAGGCACGTTGACCACACTGCGCTTTCCTTACTTGGAAAGACCAGTAGTGTCTCCTCATGGAGAGAGGCCTGGAACAGATCCTTCCCTCATGGCCTTCAGAAGGAACCAGCCTTGCCAACACTTTGTTCTCATATTTTTAGGCCCCACAACCATGAAAAAATACATTTCTGCTAAGCCCTTGTCTGTGGTGCTTTATTTAAAGAGAAAAAAAAATTATTTATTTGGCTGCACTGGGTATTAGTTGCGGGGATCTTTGGTTGTGCCATGTGGGATCTAGTTTCCTGACCTGGGATGGAACATGGGCCCCTGCACTAGGTGTGCAAAGCCTCAGCCACTGACCACCAGGGAAGTCCCTGTGGTGCTTTCTTATAGCAGCCCTATCCAACTAACACACCACTTACTTATCATCACTCGCAAAACCCACTGGGAGAATCTATGCTTTCCATCCATGAGCCTCAGGGCTTTGTTAGCTTCAAGGCTGTGATTCTCAAAGGGGAACACCTCTTCCAGAGGATACAACAAGAATCACATTGAATTATATAAGGCACAGCTGCAACCTGGGCACTTTGGACTTCTTACTAGGGACACCTGGACAAGAATGAGCCACTGTCTTGACAGGACAACTGACATGGTCACCAGGAAGCAGGATGCTGTCACACAAAGGGTATAGAACCAAGCACCAGTCATGGTCCTTGGTAGCAGGGACTGTAGTTCATCCAGTTCATCCAGTTAGCCTCCCTCACCTCCTCTGTTTTCCCTCAAGAAGAGAGGCCCACTGGCTCCCCCGGTTCCCAGAAGACCTGTCCCTTGAATTTGTGTGAAGAAGTGAATCCAGATGGCACAATGGAGAGACTCTGATAGTCGTGGGAATGTGCTAATTCAGATCCCTCTACAAGGAAGGACTTGTTGCCCAGTTGTGAGGAGCACAGTCAGCAGACAGACTCAACTGCAGAGAGCTGTCACCCAAGGTGACATGTCCCACAATGAGGACTGAGGGAGGCAGGGCACATCGTCCACTGCTGGGCAACTCTGACAGATAACTCCCTCTCTAGAGCTCCTGTGCCTGGTTAGCTGACACTTTGCTGAGCCTGAATTGACGTTCAACTTCTTCCTCTCCCCTGTCTGATTTTTCCCCAATCCCTTTGTAAGCACTGACCCATAATAAACACCTTGCACCCTCCAGTCTGTTCGATGTCTCCTTCCACAGAACTCAATCTGTGACTGTATGGGGAAATGACGTCCTCTGAGGAACAGCCGAAATATTTGGGGATTTTTCTGAAAAGAGCAAATTTCAAAATGACAGGAGAACTCTTTTTAAATATATCAAAGCTTGTCATGAAGTATTAGGTACAGGAGATTCTATTTAGCTTACTATGAGTGGCTCCATGAGGTGAAACTAGGCAGGCCTAATGGAAGGACATCCCAGGCAGACAGATTTGGGCTCAATATAGAAAGAGATAACTTTCCAGCATTTTGAGCTATATGAAAAATGAAATGGCCTGGATATGAAATCCTGCCCTGGAGAATGTGCAGTGAGAATTGAACAAGCCCTCAGAGGGCGATGATAGCAGAGATTCTTGCACTCATGAGGGCCACAGTCTGGATGACCTCTGAGCCTCCTTGGAGACTCTCTAGGGTCATGATAGAGGGTCAGCTTCTTTTGTCTTTTCTTGGCACTTTCAAAACTTACAAAGGTAAATTATGCCATCTATAAGCTTAATACAGAAGAGTAAAAAGTAAAATGTGAAAATCTTCCATTTCCTCCACCCTCCCAAGCCCTGAGGTGACCACTGAAGGTACCTGATGTGACACCCCATCTCCAGACATTTAGGTGATCTAGGCACTGCACTATACTTTACAGATATTTGCTGATTTCACCCTCACCCTCAACAATAATCCTGTTTGTAGAGATGAGGATGGACCTAGAGACTGCTGTACAGAGTGAAGTAAGTCAGAAAGAGAACAACGAATATTGTGTATTAACACACACGTGGGATATAGAAAAATGGTACAGATGTCCAGAACAAATGTATTGACACCAAGGGGGGTGAAAGGGACGTGGGATGAATCAGATTAGGACTGACATATATACAGTACTATGTATAAAGTAGATAACTAATGAGAACCTACTGTGTAGCACAGGTAACCCTACTCAGTGCTCTGTGGAAACCTAAATGGGAAGGAAATCCAAAAAAGAGGGAATATATGTATACATATAGCTGATTCACTTTTCTGTACAGCAGAATCTAAGACAACATTGTGAAGCTACTATACTCCAATAATTTTTTTTAATACCATGAGGTAGGTACTCACATCCCTGTTTTCTGCATAAGGAAACTGAGGTTCAGAGAATGTCACAAAGTTAGGACACATGACAGTGACAGAGCCAGGGGTCAAAATCAGCTCTTCTCTAACCATAGACTCTTAATCATGACATTGTGCTCCAGAGACAAAATGTGGAGAGGGGACCAGTGATGAGCAAATATAACCAACACAATTACATTTTAGCAAAGGACCATAGTTTCCAAAACTTTTCAAGTTGTCAATGGCTATGCACAACACGCTGCAAATCAAAAGATTTATTATATTCCAGTGGCTCATCAGATTCTAGGAAGTCACCTGGAATTTCTGCCACCCTGACCCCTTGAGGATCCATCTCTAGCAACAGAAGTCTCTGGTGATCTATGATGGTCACAAGTGCTTACGTTCAGCTCTTGAAGATTCAGATTATTCAACAGCAAGAGGCTGTCAACTCTGGCTACACATTAGAATCATCTGGGGAATTCCTCCAAATACCTAGGCTGCATCCTGCCCTATAAATTCTGAATTAATTGACTGAGGAGACAGCTTAGACACTGAGATTTTTACAAAGGCTCCTCCAACACCCTCAAACATGGAGGCCACACTGCGGAGAAACCAATAACATTTGCATCTGGACAAGCTTACGAAGACAGGATTCATATAAAAAGTAGTATGGGGCTGCCTTCCTCTGCTAGAGTTCCAAAATAGCCTGTGGTGGTGGTTGCTTAGTCACTCAGTCATGTCCCACTCTTCGTGACCCCATGGACTGTAGCCCTCCAGGCTCCTCTGTCCATGAATCTGGATTTCCCAGACAAGAATATTGGAGTGAGTTGCCATTTCCTTCTCCAGGGGATCTTCCCGACCCAGGGATCAAATCTGCCTCTCCTGCATTGGCAGGAGGGTTCTTTACCACTGAGCCACCGGGGCAGCACCATAGTCTGTGGTACTTCTCCCCTAAA
This sequence comes from Cephalophus harveyi, assembly GCA_006410635.1. Classification (NCBI taxonomy): domain Eukaryota; kingdom Metazoa; phylum Chordata; class Mammalia; order Artiodactyla; family Bovidae; genus Cephalophus; species Cephalophus harveyi. The sequence continues at coordinate 15,901 of SJYT01025985.1, forward strand.
ATGGTACTAGGACTCCTTTCTGTCTCTCACAAGAGTTGAATGTCTTGTGACTGCGACCAGGAGAATCAGAATCCGAGACTAATCCGAGGGAGGCAGAATTTTAGAATACCAAGATCTGCCCCTTTGATGACTCAGGGATAAAGTGAATTTGCATAGAAACTCATCCTGAAAACAATCCTTTGTTTACTATCGTGTCTCCAACACTAAAACAATGCCAAGTACATGTGTGTGCGTGCGCTTAGGTTGCTCAGTCACGTCCAACTCTTTGCGACCCCGTGGACAGGGGTCCACCAGGCTCACATACGTAATTGGTGTTTATTAAATACTTACTGAATGAATGAGTGAATGAATGGACTTCTGTGACCAGCCTCCAGTTCACAGTACTTTTTTCCAGGTCTGAGCTTCTGATCAGTCTCCTTACAGCCCCAAGCCCACAGCTTAGGGCAGGGTTCTGAGATTTTGATCCCAGGCCAACAGTATCAACATCACTTTAGAACCTGTTAAAAAAGAAAATTTGCGAGCTCCAACCCAGACTAGAAAGTCAAGGAATGGGGCCCACTCATCTGTGTTTTATCAAGCCCTCCAGACGATTATTGTGCACCTTGAAGTTTGAGAACCACTGCTAGAGTTAAGATTCCAACTCTTCAGGAGGTGGCACAGGCTCTTAACTCTCTGATCCCAACTTCCCCTTTCAGTCTCCACTACCCTGACTTTCCTGCATGCATTCAGGGAACCAGATACACTAAACACCTCCCTCTCTCCAAAATGTGGCATGTTATTCCTGTCAAACATTGACTCATTTTTCTAGAACCCACCCATATCTCTTCCTTGGCATTTTCCTCCCTGTTTCTTCATTCTTCTGTTCATTTGATCACTGATTCAGTTAGCCAACAAGCATGCACTAAGCCTATAGTTGCTGGGTGCTAGAGACCTAAACATAAAGAAGCTTGCTGTCTAGTGGATTGCAACTGAAAGAAAAACTCACAGAATAAGAGCTGTGAGTTTAAGTTTTATTCAGAGTCTCACTGAGGACTATAGCCAGGAAGACTACAGCTCTGAGGGAACTGCTCCAAAGAGGTAGGGGAGAAGCCAGTTTATATATGATTTTTGGCTAAGGAATAGGTGCAGTCAAGCATATATTCTTGGTAAAAGATGATTGCTCTTCACGGAGAACAGATATCTCAAATTAATCATTTTATTCCTTTTCTATGCATGGGAAGATGTAAGAATATGGGATCATTAAATTTTTTTTTCTTGAGACAAATACATCTATCTATGAGGCCTGGTTATCCAAAGCTCAGAGTACTCTGTTTTTCATCCTGAATTTGTCTCTCTCAGGGTGCAACGTCAGTCGCTGACTTCAGGGGCTGGAACTAATCCTTATAGAACTGGATGATGAGCAACACTTTGTTTTTCTTTGTTTATATGGAAGAGGCTGAAATACAAATGAAAGGTTAAAACACAATATTGTAAGTGATATAATAATCACAGGGTTTTATGCCAGTTGAAGTTGAGTTGAAAATCCCAAACTCTGCCTGGGTGCAAGGGGAGTGGTGGTCTGGAAGTCTCACAAATGAGGTGACACCAACAGAGTCCTGAAGCACCAAAATAACTATTCCAGGATCCAATTTATAGTATGATGACTTTGGTTAACAATACTGTATTAAATACTTGAAAGCTGCTAGGAGAGTAGTTCTCAACATCCCCCTCCCCTATGGCAACTTATGTGAGCAGTGGATGTGTTAACTGACTCAACTGTGGTAATCATTTCTCAGTACATATATATACACCTAATTCTAACAACAGCAAATCTCAATAAAATTGGAAAATAAAGGATAAAGACACATTCCAAAGGCACAGCAAGTTTTTCCAGACTTTCCTTATGTAACCTTGGTGATTCCCTCACATAAGCTCACCATTCCTTGACTTGCTGCTCTCTAGATACCATACCTACTTCAGACCCCGGCTCTGCCCCTCCGAACTGCACTTGGGTCATCTCTGGTCTCTAACTCCACCATCTTCTTAATGCCGTCTTCTACTGTGGCCTAGAGTTCTAAATATTCATGCCCTGTTTTCCTACTGGAAAAAGCTCTGACAGATCCTCTAACAGGTCAGATACCAAGCTACAGTCTTATTCATTAGCACACTGCATTGCAACTAGGAAAGCAATGAGAGAGCTGCAATTTGAAGCACACACAAAGAATAACTTTCATCTTTTGTTTAAAGCTAAGTGGCCCATTTGGGATTGAATCTATGACCATGGCCTCTTAGGTTCTGGGTTCTAGCCAACTGAGAGCTGACTGGCCCAGTGTGGATTTGCTACAAATAATACCCTCAAGGTACTTCTATATTAGAGCTAAGACAGCCTTTTGTAAAATGGATGATGTCAAGAACTTATTGGTAGCCATGTTGTATAAAATGAACAAGGAATACATACATTAGCTTTTCTCAAGCCACTTGAAATCTGCCAGAAGGAAATATTTTAAAAACTGCTCCATGGGCACTCGTTTAAGTGCAGTATGATCAAGCTGAGTAGAGGCACTGAATATCTCAGGACTCCAGAGGGCCTATTTCCTGCTCACTTAATCTCTGGCTGTTCTCTTAATCTCTGGCTGTTTAATAGAAAGAATGTCTTATAATCATCAATGCAATGATTTGCAACTTGAAAGCATTTTTTCCAATTTCAGAGAACTAAACCTATTTGAGGAAGGAGTGATCTTTAAGAATTCCTAGACTTGAACCAACTAAAAATAACCAGTGAAAATAAACACAAAATCAGAAGTCGAAATGTGGTTTACCTTCTGTTGCTACACAACAAGGACCAGAATACAGTAGCTCACCTCCTCTCTGCCTCACTGCAGAAGACATTAGTCCCTAGAAACTCAGTCAGCAACCAAGTGGAATGCAAAATATTTGCTTGGGTGTGGGTGGAAAGCCCTGGAAAGATTCCATTTGCCCCCTGCCCCTGAGTACTTCCCACTTACAGTACCATTTCCTCTTTCTAGTTTTATTCCTCTGAATCCCATAAAGCTTTTCAGCCTTCTAGAGCCCTCTATGAAATAAACATGAGAAATCCTGGAGGGCATAATAGTATGAACCCTTACATTTATCACGTACCAGGAAGAGAGTGGGCTCACAAGAGATTTGCTGGCATGGTTTTCTGGGGAGGAGCTGCTGAGAAGAGAGTCAGGATACTGCCAAAGGTGTGACCATTGGGCTGGCTTGAATGTGGCTAAGTCAGAAATAAGACTGCATAAAGACACTTCACTGATCGTACTGGTGTCTGCCATTTCCAGAGGGGACCCCTTTCCTTAAGCAGCTTTGGAGTCCAAATTTGCAGGCTGCTGCTGCTACTGCTGCCAAGTCACTTCAGTCGTGTCCGACTCTGTGCAACCCCATAGACAGCAGCCCACCAGGCTCCCCTGTCCCTGGGATTCTCCAGGCAAGAACACGAGTGGATTGCCATTTCAGGCTAGGTCATGACAACTCTATTAAACTGAAAGTTCTGGCCCCAGGCTAACCCTGTGGGCAGCCCAGATCTGTTGCCTTTTTTCAGACCCTCTGGGTGGCTCCGCTGTGCTGACCTCAAATAGCCCCTCTTCTGGGCTGGGTTGTAAGGTCACAACTTGGAGTCCACATGCGTGCGTGCTAAATCACTTCAGTCATGTCTGACTCTTTGTGACCTTGCGGACTGTAGCCTGCTAGGCTCCTCTGTCCATATGGATTCTGCTAAATTCTTCCCAGATTCCATGAAGGATATGCATATCCAGAACAGGCTAAAAGAGAATAGCAAGATTTTGCTCACAAAATCAGGATCTATTTCTTCATGCTTGAAATCCCAAGCTTTTCTCTCCTCATTCAACAAAAATAGTAACTGGGTCAAATATAGAAAATTCACCACCTCTCCCTTTTATTTACTTCTCCATCTGTGTACAGGCTTCATCAATGATGACAGCAGGAATTGGCTTGGTTTTGGAGCTCTGGTTGGTTAGCTATTTGACGTGAGGAAGCAGCTGGGAGAACACACACACACACACAGTTCCTGGGCCTTACTCCAGCACACAAACCCCCACCCACATCTATCAGCCTCTTCCCCATTCACCAAACGAGATGCTGCTCTGGGAGTTGGTTACAGAACCCTTAGAAGAGATGCCTTCTCTAACTTGCTTTTCAAAAATCATACAAGAGAGATATTTTAATAATGTTATATATTTTTTCTTAATAACAAAACATAATAAACACCCACTCTGCATCACTTGGGAAACACAAAGTAAAAAGGAAAACTAAAAAGAAGTCATCTATTAGCTAACTACTAGAAATTAACCTAAACATTAATTTCATTTACATATTTCTAGATTTTTCTGTACATACCTATGAAAATAAAGAAAATACTAGTTATTTTCCATCTCCCCACCCTTTCCAGTTTTTCCTAAGCAAGGCAGATGCTGAGGAAGTCACTGAATCACGTCTCACACCTCCTGTACTCAACAAAGCAAAGTTAAAGACCCAGACGTGGCCTACCTTTTTCTGCTTAAGAAGGAACTAGAGCTTTGCTGCCCAATATGGTGGCCTATGGCCACATATGGATAATTGAGTTTAAATACCTTAGAATAAAAATTAAAATATATTTCCTCAGTTACACCAGCCATATTTCAGAAGCTTCTTAGCCACTTGTGGTTTTAACTTAAATCAATTACAATTAAAGAAACATATAAACTTTTTTTCTCAGTTGTACCAGTTCCACTTCAAGTGCTCACGAGCCATGTGTGGCTAGTGACCACCACCTTGGACAGAGAAGTTTACAGAACCTTTCAATCATTACAGAACATTCTGTTGGTTAATGCTTGACTAGGGCATCACAGAAGGGGCACGGTGGTGGTAGAGGAGTAAGAAGAGGAGGAGGAGACATTGGCAATAAGAAAGGGGAGAGTCTCTGAAGGGGGTTGAGAGGAAGGGAAGGGAGGACAGTGGCTGGAGAAGGACATTAAACTTTGACAAGGGAGAAATGTTTGAAGGGAAAGTAAATGAGAAGGTTTTACTATGTCATATGTGAAATAACTCTTCCCCTACTCCATCTTGTCATGAAATTGTCGATAAAACTCACAGCATTTGTCTATTTTTAGACTTGGATTTGTGGGCGTTTGTATTTTAATGTGATATATGTCACTGACCTCAAAGGGGACACCTGGTGGAAACAAGCCAGGCCGACATTTGGGTTATGTATGATATATATGAGTCTATAAAATACACAAAAGAAGATTTTAATAAAAGATATATTGTCTTGCCCCTTGACACTTTTTCCCTGGCACTATAACAAGCATTTCTTGTGTTCATTCTTTACACAGACACAAAATATATACATAATTAAATGCACACAAACACTCATGCATTCCTTCAGGCTGTTATTTCTATAAATCAAATATACTGGATTAGAAAATATGCACATTTTTAAGCTCCCAACACATACTTATATATTTATCATAATTGTCAGCAGTAATGTATGACCATTCCCATTTCCTCACGCCCTCCTCAAACCTACATATTTTCATTCTTTTTATTTTTGATGTTTTCAAAGCAAAAACATAGTATTTATTTTAATTGGAAACACTTCCGAAGTTTCTCCAAACAAGGGCAGAAAGAGCAATGCCAATGCTGATAGTTTAATATAATCTTTAGCCTCTCAAAGCACAGTGAAAACCCTCTCCATGGAACTCAGAAAGGGCACCTGGAACCAATAATTCAATTTTAACAAATCTCTTCTGACTCTCATCTCCAAATTACTTGATGCCTCTATGAGAACACTTAGCAATCTGCTTGCCCTTGACGTATTTACATGCATCTCCATTGGCCCTCACTGGACCAGGATAATAGCTCATTCCCCTATAAAACACATCTGGAACTCAGTACAATGTTTCATATACAAAGAGAGTGAATGGCAGATATACAGAGTTGAATCAAGGTGCTTTTGCACTTCCTTGAAACCTTGAGCTCCTGGTGGGAAACACGGGGCCAATGGTGTTAGAAGAACTGGATCTGAGTCTTGGTTCTGCTGCGTACCACCTGTCTTTGGACCTCAGCTTCTCCATTTTTATAAAATGGGAAAGCAGGCCTAGATGATATTTGTGGTCCATTCCAGATCGAACACAATTCTGTTCCTGAGTGGTCCTGAGTGTCTGCAGGGATTTGAGTTGGAGGGGATGAAAGGTGTTGTGTGTGGGTCTTCATGTGAGCACGTGCACGTGAGAGTGTGTGCAGAGAGAGAGAAGGTGTGATTAATGGATGTGTTCTCCTCTCTGCTGGGAGTCCTTAGAGATAAGGGAAAAGGAGAAGAGGCAGCAACAGGTTTGAACACCAATTAGATAAGGCTTCAAGATACACAAGCCCATTCTAATTATTTTGGGATGCATGCTCTGGGTCATTGGGGGAAAAGTTCCCATGATGTTTGTGAAGCTGAAGGTCATCTTAAAGTGCCAATGTTTGCACTGTTCTTTCCCTAGTGAAATAGCAACTAAGTCTGGGTAGCTTAGTTCTTGATTAAAAGCAGGAACAGAATTTTCAACATGAATTAGGAGTCCCCTGTGGCTGACACTGAATGGGTCTATTATTAACAGCCTCTATTCTAATTACCAGTTCGGAAAAAAGGTTTATGCCACTGACAGAATACTACTACATCAGTGGAATGTCTTGAAGCCATGGCCTCAAGAATAAATGACTGCTTGGCTTGTAGTTGGAGATTTTGTGTAGTAGTAAGGCTTTGCAGAAGGCCATGTCTCTATCCTGATAAGGAGACAATCATTTAATACGGTACCACAACCATCCAACACTCTGGTCACAGAGAAGCTGGCATTTTTAGGCACAGACATGAAGCTAGAATCGTACGATGTAACTTTCAGCCTGAGGGAGCCTGCTCCTCTGTCTTGTTTTGTCACATTTGAGGTCATTTGAATCAGGGAGCTTTTTTGTAGATTTATTGTGAAGAAACACCAGCTGCAGAATTTGAGAACACAAAGAACACTGGAAATCAAGTTCACATTGATGGGTTAGCTGATGTCCCCAGAGCAAGAGAGATAAAGCTGTCTTCCTGGAAGCTTCCTAGGATGGCTGCTTCCTGACTGTAAACCACTTGCCATAGCTCCAAACCATATTTGAGGTTCATTTGCACTAGCACCAAAACCATCAGTATTCTAGTACTGTCAAGAGTCAAAGGACCTCATTTCGGTCACTGAGCACTTCCAGATTCCCCTTTACTTGTAGATCATCCAATGTATAAAGGACTAGGAGCCATTTTACTCCTCTCTGTTGAGAAATTTTTTAAAAAATGCTCCCTCTTCTCTATCAGCTGTATTGTGGAAACACAAAAGCAGAAGTAGCACTCGGTCAAGGGCATCGGTGCCAGTCATGGGTTTTACCAATTCACAGTGCCTTTGAGGCCATGTTTTCATTAGTTTAGAAATGTTTAATATTCATATCAAGAAAAAAACATCAATCAAAGCCATATTCTATCAAGTCAGGCAGCTGTAAGTGACTGAGCCAGGACCAGAAACCCAGGCCTATTTGACTCCACAGAGACCAGATGAGAAATAATTTTCATTATTTCTGGAACTTGGACAATGGCTGTAGGAAGAAGAGGAACAGACAGCTCTAAGATAGAATCATCAGGACTAATGTATCTATATTAATTCAATAATCATGCATCCCACAGATATTTATTGAGCCCTTTTTATGTACCAAGCTTGTGCTAGGGGATGCAAATGCAATGATGAACCAGATAGACACAGTTTGGACTCTCAGATTGAGAAACAACAATAGGTAATCTTAGGCACTTAAGAAGGCTGATGTTCTATATCTCTGCCTTCCTGCTTTATAGTATCTACCTCAATATTTGTCTTAAGTGGGGTGATTGTAATTAATCAAGGTGCAGGGGAAATAAATCACTATTCCATTTTTGTCCTTTGAGTTGATTCTTAAAGTAGCCCACATGCCCTCAATTACAGATTTTCTTATTTCTGCCTACATTATTGAATGTTCTGAGAAAGCAAAGAAAAAAGGAAGACAATAGCTTCCTTCTACCATGAAAGTAAAATTTCATTCTGTGTATAACCCCTAAATTTACTCCTAGCCCCAACCACATTCCTGACTCCTAGTTCTAAATTTCCAGGTTTCTGCTGGCCATCTTCACCTGTCTCTCTGATGTTGTGCTTCTCAGTTCTGTGAATGACAAACTCTCATTCTCCCGGACTTGCATGCTTTGTGTGTGCATTCTCAGTTTTCTTCGACTCTTTGCCATCCCATGGACTATACCAGCCAGGCTGCTTTGTCCATGGGATTTTCCAGGCAAGAATACTGAAGTGGGTTGCCATTTCCTCCTCCAGTGGATCTTCCTGACCCAGGGATCGAGCCCACCTCTCCTGCATTGGCAGGCAGGTTCTTTACAATGGAACCATCAGGGAAGCCCTATTCTCCCAGTCATCCAGGCCCAAAGACTCATCATTGATTCCTCCCTTCTCCATGTTTTGTTGTTGTAGTTTAGTCACTAAGTCATGTCCGACTCTTTGTGACCCCATGGACTCTAGCACACCAGGCTTTCCTGTCCTTTACTATTTCCTGGAGTTTGCTCAAACTCAAGTTCATTGAGTTGGTGATGCCATCCAACCACCTCATCCTCTGTTGTCCCCTTATCTTCCTGCCCTCAATCTTTCCCAGTGTCAGGGTCTTTTCCAATGAGCTGGCTTTTCACATCAGGTAGTCAAAGTATTGGAGCTTCAGCTTCAGCATCTGTCCCTCCAATAAATATTCAGGGGTGATTTCCTTTAGAGTTGACTGGTTTGATCTCCTTGCTATCCAAGGGACTCTCAAGAGTCTTCTCTAGCACCACAGTTTGAAAGCCTCAATACTTTGGCATTCAGCCTTCTTTGTGGTCCAAACTTCACATCCATACATGACTACCAGAAGAACCCTATCTTTGACTATACAGACATTTTTGGCAAAACAATGTCTTTGCTTTTTAATATGCTGTCTAAGTTTGTTATAGCTTTCCTTCCAAAGAGCAAGCCTCTTTTAATTTCAGGGTTGCTATCACCATCCGCAGTCATTTTGGAGCCCAAGAAAGTAAAATCTGTCATTGTTTCTACTTTTTCCCCTTCTATTTGCCCTGAAGTGATGGAACCAGATGCCATGATCTTAATTTTTTTGAATAATGAATTTCAAGCCAGCTTTTTCACTCTCCTCTTTCACCCTCAAGAGGCTCTTCAGTTCCTCCTCACTTTCTGCCATTAGAGTGGTATCATCTGCATATCTGAGGTTATTGATATTTCTCCCTGCAATCTTGATTCCAGCTTGTGATTTATCTAGTCTGGCATTTCACGTGATGTACTCTGCATATAAGTTAAATAAACAGGGGGACAATATATAGTCTTGTCATATTCCATTCCCAATTTTGAAACAATCAGTTGTTCCATGTAAGGTTCAAACTGTTGCTTCTTGAACTGCATACAGGATTCTCAGGAGACAGGTGAAGTGGTCTGAAAGTCTCATCTCTTTAAGAATTTTTCACAGTTTGTTGGAATTCACACAGTCAAAAGCTTTCACGAAGTCAATGAAGCAGATGTTTTTTAGAATTCACTTGCGTTCTATATGATCCAACAGATGTTGGCAATTTGATCTCTAGTTCCTCTGCCTTTTCTAAACCCAGCTTGTACATCTGGAAGTTCTCAGTTAACATTCTGCTGAAGTCTAGCTTGAAGGATTTTGAGCATTATTTTACTAGCATGTAAAATGAGTGCAATTGTATGGTAGTTTGAACATTCTTTGACTGTAGCCATGAAATTAAAAGACACATACTCCTTGGAAGGAAAGTTATGACCAAACTAGATGGCATATTGAAAAGCAGAGACATTACTTTGTCAACAAGGGTCCATCTAGTCAAGGCTACGGTTTTTCCAGTAGTCATGTATGGATGTGAGAGTTGGACTATAAAGAAAGCTGAGTGCCACAGAATTGATGCTTTTGAACTGTGGTGTTGGAGAAGACTCTTGAGAGTCCCTTGGACTGCAAGGAGATCCAACCAGTCCATCCTAAAGGAAATCAGTCCTGAATGTTCATTGGAACTACTGATGTTGAAGCTGAAACTCCAATACTTTGGCCACCTGATGTGAAGAACTGACTCACTGAAAAGACCCCAATGATGGGAAAGATTGAAGGCAGGAGGAGAAGGGGACGACAGAGGATGAGATGGTTGGATGGCATCACCAACTCAATGACATGAGCTTGAGTAAACTCTCAGAGTTGGTGATGAACAGAGAGGCCTGGCATGCTGCAGTCTATGGGGTCACAAAGAGTCGGACACAACCGAGCAATTGAACTGAACTGAACTTGAACATTTTTTGGCATTGCCTTTCTTTGGGATTGGAATCAAAACTCACCCTTTCCAGTCCTGTGGCCACTGCTCATGTTTCCAAATTTGCTGGCATATTAAATGCAGCACTTTCACAAAATCATCTTTTAGGATTTTAAATAGCTCAGCTGGAATTTCATTACCTCCACTAGCTTTGTTCGTAGTAATGTTTCCTAAGGCACACTTGACTTCATATCCCAGGATGTCTGGCTTTAGGTGAGTGACCACTCCAATGTGGTTATCTGGGTCATTAAGACCATTTTTGTATAGTTCTTCTGGGTATTCTTGCCACCTCTTCCTAATCTCTTCAGCCTTTGTTTGTTCCTTATTGTTTCTGTCCTTTATCATGCCCATTCTTGAATGAAAATTTCCCTTGATATCTCCAATTTTCTTGAAGATATCTCTAGTCTTTCCCATTCTATTGCTTTCCTCTACTTCTCTGCATTATTCATTGAAAAAGGGCTTGTTATCTCTCCTTGCTCTTCTCTGGACCTCTGCATTCAATTGGACATATCTTTCCCTTTCTCCCTTGCCTTTTGCTTCTCTTCTTTCCTTGGCTATTTGTAAGGCCTCCTCAGGCAACCACTTTGTCATCTTGCATTTATTTTTCTTTGGTTTGATTTTGGTCACCACCTCCTGTACAATGGTACAAACTTTTGTCCATAGTTCTTCAGGCACTTTGTCAACCAGATCTAATGCCTTGAATCTATTTGTCGCCTCCACTGTATAATCATAAGGCATTTGATTTCAGTCATACCTGAATTGCCTAGTGGTTTTCCCTACTTTATTCAATTTAAGTCTGAATTTGGCAATTAGGAGCTGATGATCTGAGCCACAGTCAGCTCCCACTCTTGTTTTTGTTGACTATATAAAGCTCTCCATCTTAGGCTACAAAGAACATAATCAATCTGATTTCAGTATTGACCATCTGGTGATGTTCATGCATAAGGTCACCTCTTGTGTTGTTGGAAAAGGGTGTTTGCTATGACTGATGTGTTCTCTTGACAAAACTCTGTTAGCCTTTACCCTGCTTCATTTTGTACTCTGAGACCAAACTTGCCTGTTACTCCAGGTATCTCTTGACTTCCTACTTTTGCATCCTGATCCCCTATGATGAAAAGGACATCTTTTTTGGTATTAGTTATAGAAAGTATTGTAGGTCTTCATAGACCTGGTCAACTTCAGCTGCTTTGGCATTGGTGGTAGGGGCATAGATTTGGATTACTGTGATGTTGAATGGTTTGCTTTGGAAACAAATCAAGATCATCCTGTCATTTTTGAGATTGCACCCAAGTGCTGCATCTTGGACTCTTTTGTTGACTATGAGTGGCTACTCCATTTCTTCTAAGTGATTCTTGCCCACAGTAGTAGATATAATGGTGATCTGAATTAAATTTGCCCATTCCCATCCATTTTAGTTCACTGATTCCTAAAATGTCGATGTTCACTCTTGCCACCTCCTGCTTGATCATGTCCAATTTACCTTGATTCATGGAACTTAACATTCCAGGTTCTTATGCAACATTGTTCTTTACAGTATCAAACTTTACTTTCACCACCAGACACATCCACTACTGAGCATCATTTCTGCTTTGGCACAGGCCACTTCATTCTTTCTGGAGCTATTTCCCTGCTCTTCCCCGGTAGCATATTGGACACCCACTGACCTAGGGGCCTCAGTATCGTATCTTTTTGCCTTTTCATACTGTTCATGGGGTTCTCACAGCAAGAATACTGGAGTGGTTTGGCATTCCCTTCTCCAGTGGACCACGTTTTGTCAGAACTCTACACCATGACCTGTCTGTCTTGGATGGCCCTGAATGGCATGGCTCACAGCTTCATTGAGTTACTCAAGTTCTTTTGCCACGACATGGCTGTGATCCATGAAGGGGCGTCTCCTTGCTCCCCACCTCTATTTAACTGCCATGTCTTTGCTAGTATACCTTCAGAGTATCTGGCCCATTTGTTCCATCTTCTCCATCTCTAACATCTGAATGGACTTTTGTGGCTAATGTCTGTCAGTTGACTGGTTTAAGGGATGCTCAGAGAGCTGGTAAACATGATTTCTGGGCACATCTGTGTTTCTGGAAGAGATTCGCACTTTAACCAGTAGACTAAAGAAGATCACTCTCCTTAATTCAGGTGGGCATCATCCAATCTATTGAGGGTCTGAATAGAACAAAAAGGTAGAGGAAGGATGAATTGGCTCTCTCTAATCTGGGACATCTGCCTTCTATTGCCTTTGAACATCTGATTCTTGAACTCCTGACTCTTGGACCTTCCGACTTGGACTTCAACTTACATCATCAGCTCTCCTGGTTCTCAGGCCTTCAGATCAGAGCTGAATCACACCACTGGCTTTCCTCATTCTCCAACTTGCAGACAGCAGATTGTGGGACGTCTTGATCTCTAAAAATTACATGAGCCAATTCTTATAATCAATCTATTTATCTATCTATTGAATCTTGAATAATACTAGGACTGAGATTCAAGACAAGACTAGGGACCTGCCCAGGATCACACTGTTCATGGACAGCAGAGCTGGTGTTATACACAGTCGATATATATCTGATATCAAAGCACATATTCAGGCACTATGGCAGCTAAAGACACTTCTTAACTCTCTCTTGTCCAACTTCAATGCCTTACTAAAGTTTCTCTTCAGCCTTTACTACAAAAAGTTTTCAGATTAATCTTGCTAAAGCATGGCTTTTACTAAAAGTTTCTTCATTGCTCTCTAAATCTTAGCAGTTTTTCATTGCTTGGCATATCCCAGGAATAAAAAACAGATCAAAATGGCTTAACCATAGTAAGTGTAAGAATATGTTTTCATCAACCTGGCATCTTCTTGTGCCTGGAATAGTGTTCAACTCATAAAAGGTATGGAGAAGACAATGGCAACCCACTCCAGTACTCTTGCCTGGAAAATCCCATGGACGGAGGGAGCCTGGTAGGCTGCAGTCCATGGGGTCGCTAAGAGTTAGACACGACTGAGCAACTTCATTTTCACTTTTCACTTTCATGCACTGGAGAAGGAAATGGCAACCCACTCCAGTGTTCTTGCCTGGAGAATCGCAGGGACAAGGAGCCTGGTGGGCTGCCGTCTCTGGGGTCACACAGAGTCGGACACGACTGAAGCGACTTAACAGCAGCAGCAGCATAAAAGATATGCCAATTGTTTTACTTATGTAGCACCCCTGCAGTCAGGATGTCTTGAGTTAAGCTCTTTGAGGTCAGGTGCCATGGTTTCTGTGCCTTTGTAGCTACCTCTCAGTGTCCATGGAGAAAAAGAAATATTCAATACTGAGGAGAGAGGGGTTAAATAATGCACAGAAGAGCTGCTTCTTTCTTCCAGCTGTCCTGAAGTGTTCTTGTGTATAAAATAGACCAATGCTGCCTCAAACATTAAAGTTGGAAAATTTGCAAATGCTTACTTGCCCACATTCAGCATTCTGTTTGCTCCCATCGACCCCCAGCATTTACCCCACCCTTACTTTTATCAGTTGCCTTGTACATTACTTAAATTAAGTTCAATGTTACTTTCTTGAAGCAAGCACTATATCTCACTTACCTTGGTGCTTGCCATCCCTTAAAGTACCCAGTGTATTTTAGAACTAACACCTAAAAAAGATGTCCTTTTCATTATAGGGGACTGGAATGCAAAAGTAGGAAGTCAAGAAACACCTGGAGTAACAGGCAAATTTGGCTTTGGAATGCAGAAAGAAGCAGGGCAAAGAAAACAGTTTTGCCAAGAAAATGTACTGGTCATAGCAAACACCTTCTTCCAACAACACAAGAGAAGACTCTACACATGGACATCACCAGATGGTCAACACCGAAATCAGATTGATTATATTCTATGCAGCCAAAGATGGAGAAGTTCTATACAGTCAACAAAATCAAGAACAGGAGCTGACTGTGGCTCAGATCATGAACTCCTTATTACCAAATTCAGACTTAAATTGAAGAAAGTAGGGAAAACTGCTAGACCATTCAGGTATGACCTAAATCAAATTCCTTATGATTATACAGTGGAAGTGAGGAATAGATTTAAGGGCCTAGATCTGATAGATAGAGTGCCTGATGAACTATGGAATGAGGTTCGCGACATTGTACAGGAGACAGGGATCAACACCATCCCCATGGAAAAGAAATGCAAAAAAGCAAAATGGCTGTCTTAAGAGGTCTTACAAATAGCTGTGAAAAGAAGAGAAATGAAAAGCAAAGGAGAAAAGGAAAGATATAAGCATCTGAATGCAGAGTTCCAAAGAATAGCAAGAAGAGATAAGAAAGCCTTCTTCAGCGATCAATGCAAAGAAATAGAGGAAAAGAACAGAATGGGAAAGACTAGAGATCTCTTCAAGAAAATTAGAGATACCAAGGGAACATTTCATGCAA
>SJYT01025985.1:31653-46650 GCA_006410635.1 Cephalophus harveyi
TGGGACTGCAAGGAGATCCAACTAGTCCATTCTGAAGGAGATCAACCCTGGGATTTCCTTGGAAGGAATGATGCTGAAGCTGAAACTCCAGTACGTTGGCCACCTCATGCAAAGAGTTGACTCATTGGAAAAGACTCTGATGCTGGGAGGGATTGGGGGCAGGAGGAGAAGGGGACGACAGAGGATGAGATGGCTGGATGGCATCACTGACTCGATGGACATGAATTTGAGTGAACTCTGGGAGTTGGTGATGGACAGGGAGGCCTGGCATGCTTTGATTCATGGGGTCGCAAAGAGTCGGACATGACTGAGCGACTGAACTGAACTGAAGAGAGCAATAAACACTTTAAACAACAACAACAACAACAACAGTGATGGGTTTACAGCAGATATACCACAAGCTGTGGACGTTTGTGCTTGTTTGCCATTCTTCCAAATGGATCATATCCCAAATGGAACTCTCCTACAACTGTTGGTGGGAAGGTAAGTTGGTGCAGCCACTATAGAGAACAGGATGAAAGTTCCTTAAAAAACTAAATATAGAACTACTATAAGACCCAGAAATCCCTCTCCTAGCATATATCTGGGGAAAACCATAATTCAAAAAGATGCATGCACCCCAATGTTCATTGAAGCACTATTTACAACAGCCAGGACATGGAAGCAACCTAAATGTCCATCAATGGACGAACCAGTAAAGCAGATGTGGTACATATATACAATGGAATATTACTCAGCCATAAAGAAGAACAAAATAGTGCCATCTGCAGATACATGGATGGAGACTGTCATACAGGGTGAAGAAAGTCAGAAAGAAAAAAGCAAACATTGTATAATATTGAATTGGGAGATTGGGGTTGACATATATACATAGCTGCTGCTGCTGCTAAGTCGCTTCAGTCGTATCTGACTCTGTGCTAAAATAGATAACTAACAAGAACCTACTGTATAACACAGGGAACTCTACTCAGTGCTCTGTGGTGACCAAAATGGGAAGGAAATCCAAAAATGAGTGGACAGATGTATATGTAGAGCTGATCTGTTTTGTTGTACAGCAGAAACTAAGACAATACTGAAAAGCAACTATACTCAAAAATTTAAAATATGTATAAAGGACAGAAACAGTATGGACCTAACAGAAGCAGAAGATATTAAGAAGAGGTGGTAAGACACAGAAGAACTTTAAAAAAAAAAAAGGTCTTAATGACCCAGATAACCATGATGGTGTGATCGCTCACCTAGACCCAGACATCCTGGAGTGTGAAGTCAAGTGAACCTTAGGAAGCATTACTACAAACAAAGCTAGTGGAGGTGATAGAATTCCAGCTGAGCTATTTCGAATCCTAAAAGATGATGTTATGAAAGTGCTGCACTCAGTATGCCAGCAAATTTGGAAAACTCAGTAGTGGCCACAGGACTGGAAAAGGTCAGTTTTCATTCCAATCCCAAAGAAATACAATGCAAAGAACTTTGAAACTACTGCACATTGCACTCATCTCACACACAAGCAAGTAATGCTCAAAATTCTCCAAGCTAAGCTTCAACAGTACATGAATCGAGAAATTTCATATGTTCAAGCTGGATTTAGAAAAGGCAGAGGAACCAGAGATCAAATTGCCAACATCCATTGTATCATAGGAAAAGCAAGAGAGTTCCAGAAAAACATCTGCTTCATTGACTATCCTAAAGCCTTTGACTGTGTGCATCACAACAAATTGTGGAAAATTCTTCAAGAGATGGGAATACCAGACCACCTTACCTGCCTCCTGAGAAATCTGTATGCAGGTCAAGAAGCA
Organism: Cephalophus harveyi; assembly: GCA_006410635.1. Lineage (NCBI taxonomy): Eukaryota > Metazoa > Chordata > Mammalia > Artiodactyla > Bovidae > Cephalophus > Cephalophus harveyi. Next base: position 33,450 of record SJYT01025985.1, read on the forward strand.
ACAGTTAGAACCAGACATGGAACAATGGGCTGGTTCCAAATTGGGAACGGAGTATGTCAAGGCTTTATCTTGTTACCCTGCTTATTTAACTTATGTGCAGAGTACATCAGGAGAAATGCTGGGCTGGATGAAGCACAAGCTGGAATCAAGGTTGCCAGGAGAAATATCAATAACCTCAGATATGCAGATGACACAACCCTTAAGGCAAAAAGCAAAGAGGAACTAAAAAGCCTCTTGATAATGGTGAAAGAGGACAGTGAAAAAGCTGGCTTAAAACTCACCATTCAAAAAAAGAAGATATGGTATCCAGTCCCATCACATCATGGCAAATAGATGGTGAAAGAATGGAAACAGTGAGAAACTTAATTTTCTTGGGCTCCAAAGTCACTGCAGATGATGACTGCAGCCATGAAATTAAAAGACTCTTGCTTCTTGGAAGAAAAGCTATGACAAACCTATACAGCATATTAAAAAACAGAGCTATCATTTTGCCTATAAAGGTCCATCTAGTCAAAGCTATGGTTTTTCCAGTAGTCATGTACGGATGGAGAGTCAGACTGTCAAGAAAGCTGAGGGCACCAAAGAACTGATGCTTCTGAACTGTGGTGTTAGAGAAGACTCTTGAGAGAGTCCCTTGGACTGCAAGGAGATACAATCAGTCAGTCCTAAAATAAATCAGTCCTGAATATTCATTGGCGGTATTGATGCTGAAGCTGAAGCTCCAATACTTTGGCCACCTGCTGCGAAGAACTGACTCATTTGAAAAGACCCTGATGCTGGGAAAGATTGAAAGCAGGAGGAGAAGGGGACAACAGAGGATGTGATGGCTGAATGGCATTGCTGACACTATGGACATGAGCTTGAGTAAGCTCTGGGAGTTGGTGATGGACAGGGAAGCCTGGCGTGCTGCAGTCCATGGGGTTACAAAGAGTCGGACATGACTGTGTGACTGAACTGAACTGATAGAGGCAGCAATGAATTGAGGTGGAGAAAAGAGGATATTCAAGGAACTTAGTCTTAGCAAAGTAGGAGAGGTCATTTGCTAAGGATGTATTGGGTGGCTGGAGTTTGAGGAGAGGAGAAGAGATCTCCAATAACTGGTGTCAGGAACTCCCTTGGGTGTTGACAAGATTAAACTCTGCATCGAGGATCCTGAATCAACATGACATCCTTAAATAAAAGTCCCATTGTTTGCAGTTTTTGAAAAATGACTATAGAGGCTGACTAAATTAAAAATTCACCCTGCACAATTCATGGCTATAAAGATGGATGTTCTTTTAGTGGAGTGGCCCACTTATACAGATGCCACTTATAGCAGAGTTAGAACACATTTCCTCTTCAAAAAAATATCATAATTCTAGATACAGTATGAGGTGATTCTCCTTTTCAGTTCTTCCATTACAATATCCTGTAGGATGGGATAGAAAGTTTATTTGTAATCTTTAGTCTTTATCATTATTATTAACTTTTCTTGAAGAAATAGGCCTACAACCCATATTTTTGTTCTTCTAGTCTCTTTCAACCTCTTTGCATAGGTCATTTTTTAACCTTATTTTAAAATGAAGACATATAAAACCACAGAAAACAATGTAGAGCTTAGGGAATGATTATACAAATAATACCTTCGTAAGCACCATCCAGGCTAGAAAATTAGCCATGCCAGAAGCTCCTCCAAATTACCAATCCTCATACAGCACCCCCCTCTCCAAATATAACCTCTATCCTCAATTTTATAGTAATCATTTCCTTAGATTCATATGGTTTACCACCCACCTTCTCTCCTTCCTCCAGTCAGTAACTCTTTTTGTCTATTCACTTGATGTCAGCCTCTGTATGCCAGATATTATACTGTACTACTGTACTTTTCAAGATACTGTGCAGTAAGATTAAAACATTTTATTTTGGTGTTTGTTTTTAATTTGTTATATAAGTGAAAAGCATTATAAACCCATTACAGTACAATACTATATAGTTGATTCTATTAGCTGGGTACTTTAACTTTGTTGGACTTACAAAATTGGACTTGGGAATCCACTGTCAGAACAGAACTTGTTTGGATGTGGGGACTTACTGTATCTGTTTCCCTCTTCAACTTTTATTTGGACCTTCTCTTTCCCTCATCTCTGTTATTCCTATATGTTTAAATTTTATTTATCTACCAGAAGTTTCTCTTCAATACCACATTCCATCATGGAAGGAGATTCTTAGTGCGTCAACTTAATGAGGCATAGGGAATATAGAGCTCTAGCCCTTTCAGACCTTCTTAACATAGGCTCTTATAACTTAATTTATTTCATTTTTAAAATTTTACATATACTTTTCCATGTATCTCAATAATCTTCATATCCATCATTTTCGTTCAGTTCAGTTCAGTCGCTCAGTCATGTCCAACTCTTTGCGACCCCATGAATCGCAGCACGCCAGGCCTCCCTGTCCATCACCAACTCCCAGAGTTCACTCAGACTCATGTCCATCGAGTCAGTGATGCCATCCAGCCATCTCATCCTCGGTCGTCCCCTTCTCCTCCTGCCCCCAATCCCTCCCAGCATCAGAGTCTTTTCCAATGAGTCAACTCTTTGCAACTTTCACTTTCATCAAGAGGCTTTTTAGTTCCTCTTCTCTTTCTGCCATAAGGTTGGTGTCATCTGCATATCTGAGGTTATTGATATTTCTCCCAGCAATCTTGATTCCAGCCCAGTGTTTCTCATGATGTACTCTGCATAGATGTTAAATAAGCAGGGTGATAATATACAGCCTTGACGGACTCCTTTTCCTATTTGGAAGCAGTCTGTTGTTCCATGTCCAGTTCTAACTGTTGCTTTCTGAACTGCATACAGATTTCTCAAGAGGCAGGTTAGGTGGTCTGGTATTCCCATCTCTTTCAGAATTTTCCACAGTTTATTGTGATCCACACAGTCAAAGGCTTTGGCATAGTCAATGAAGCAGAAATAGATGTTTTTCTGGAACTCTCTTGCTTTTTAGGGCAATTCCATTAAGTTGAAATACTATGATTCTATAACTATCCCTCTATTAATGGTTGTTTGAGATGTATCCAGTTTTCCATGATAATAAATAACACATAATGCATTTCTTATTCTTAATTATACCCTTTAAATACACTGGAGTGAGATTATTCAGTTAAAACATAGGAACATTTTATGACTCTTGATAAAAACTGCCAGATTATTCGTCAAATTGACTGAGACAATTTACAGTGTTGCTAGAAATGTAAAAATGTTTCAATTTCCCCAGTAGTTCTATCACTAGTTTTACTAATGTTCCTTTATTGCTGCTAATTCTAGAGTTATAAAGTGACATTTCATCATTTTAATTTGCACCTCTTTTAGAGCTGGCAAGACTTAATACTGTTTCTTATATTAATTTACTAATGGTGTTTCATTTTATGTAATGATTCTTAGACCACTGTCCATAGTGAAAAGTGAAAGTGAAGTAGCTCAGTCTTTGCAACCCCGTTGACTGTAGCCTACCAGGCTCCTCCCTCCATGGGATTCTCCAGGCAAGAATACTGGAGTGGGTTGCCATTTCCTTCTCCAGGAGATCTTCCTGACCCAGGGATCAAACCGGGTCTCCCACATTGCAGGCAGATGTTTTAACCTCTGATCCACCAGGGAAGCCCATCCATAGTGAACTTAACATAAATTTATAAAACTCAATATATTTTGGAAATGTCATCATAGTATTAAAAGTAATTTTCTATTTTGTCGCTTGACTTCTATCTTGGTTTTTCTGTGGTTTAGTTTTATTAATTTTTATTGTATAATCACACTGCTTATCTTTTCCTTTGTAATTCATTTTTCTCCTTTAATCAAACATTATCTCCCTCCCATGATTATAAGTACTCTATTTTCTGTTTCCACCACAATTAAATTTTTCTAAATAGTTGACGTGAATTTTTATTGTATTGACTGTGATATATTGCATGAGGCATAAGTTTAAGTTAATGTTTCCCCACGGTAATGTCACATTATTTTAACAGCATTTATGCAAATGAACCCTTCGCTGTTGTTTGGTTAAATTTATCTGGACATGTATTGAACTTTTATGTATGTTGATTTAAGTCTATATTTTTGCTTGCCAGAGAGTACCTAACTAGATTTAAACAGGCTACATTAATAACACTACTGTTTTAGAAACAAGGGCCATGCTGCAGTGTCATATGATCAAACCTTACAGTGGCAAGTGCTCAAAAGTAGTGCTTTATCTAAGCTTTATTTCACTCCCTTCTTTTCCTATTTTCTATAGTCTGTCTTGGAGAAGGAAATGGCAATCCACTCTAGTATTTTTGCCTGGAAAATTCCATGGACAGGGGGGCCTGGTTGCTTCAGTCCATGGGGTCGCAAAGAGTCGGACATGACTGAGCACACAGTACATAGTCGGTCTGTCTCTCTCTAGAGAGAGAGTTTATAGGTGTGTAGATATCTATAGCTATATAGATATACATCTCCTATTGGTCCTGTTTCTCTGGAGAACAGCTGACAAGGTGGTAATGTGCTCCTGATGGAGCTACTAGTCCCACTCTGCTCATTGTCCTTTGTCCCCAACATGCTTTTCCTTTGAGCCTTAGCTTAAATGTTACATCCTCAGTGAAGTATCACCTTTTTCTATGCTTGATGGATGGAAAATAGGTGGAGGATGAGTAGAATCAGTATATTCACCCAAAAGCCCTTTCCAGAAATCTCCTTTTGCTCTGCCTACCTTGTGCTCCAGCATCCAACCCCTCTCTGACAGGAGTAAGGAGATGGCGCTGACTGAAAGAATGCTTTGGAGAGCTTGGCCTGACAGCACACTTCCACATATCCCTTACACTAGGCAATAGATCTGTTTCCAAAGTGTGAATTGAGTCATCATAAATTTTGCTGTGTTTTCCCAATGAGTGCAGCCATAATATATACCTTCCCTGTGGCATCATTGACAAGTAATTTTGTAAACCAAAATGTTGGTAAAGCAAATACGTTACACGTTTTTCAGAGTCATCTATGATTTTTTGGAATTTTTAAGCTACTCATGCCTCTCCCGGAGAAGGCAATGGCACCCCACTCCAGTACTCTTGCCTGGAGAATCCCATGGACGGAGGAGCCTGGTAGGCTGCAGTCCATGGGGTCGCTAAGAGTCGGACACGACTGAGCGACTTCACTTTCACTTCTCACTTTCATGCATTGGAGAAGGAAATGGCAACCCACTCCAGTGTTCTTGCCTGGAGAATCCCAGGGACGGGGGAGCCTGGTGGGCTGCCGTCTATGGGGTCGCATAGAGTCGGACACGACTGAAGCAACTTAGCAGCAGCAGCAGCAGCATGCCTCTCCCTGAGCATCTAGATGCCGTATTTCGAGGATATTTAAAGAAACTGTAAAAGCAGAAAGGAGGAATGTAGGAGTGTGTGTAGTTTCACAAAGCCCCACAGGATAATCTTAAACCTGCCCCTTACACACACACATCACACATCCACATACATACTCACTCACTGAAAACCCCTGAAGCAACTAAGGTACAATGATTACATTTTGTAAGTCCACGGTTTTTTCCTTTATTAGGTTTTCTTAAAGCAGAGCCCATATGTGAAGGATACAACCAGCCAGCCAGCCCCTCTGATATGCCAAAGAATGTAGACAAATATATAGAGGGTCATCAATAATTTTTAAATTAAATTGAGTCTTCAAAAAATATATTTCCAAATGGAAGGCTTTGTCTATTTGGCAGTCTTTGCAGTTGAATTAACTGGCACATTTTTGAGTTTAGGTGGCAATAAAATAAATGATAGAAAAACTGCTTCAGAGGCGACTTAAGCTTCAGATATTCAGGCTAAGACTCATGAGACATAATTTCCTACCAGGCAATGGGCCTGCAATTAAGATAAATAGCAGCTATGTGAACACAGTGTCATCTCTTGAGGACCAAGTATCCAGAGATACATCAGACAGGGAAATCTATATTTACTGAGCTCCTACTATGACTCAGATACTATTCTAGACTTTTTTTTTAAACATTCTAGTTTTCACAGAAACCTTGGCAAGTGTGGAATATGTTGGTAGATTAGGAAACTGAGGCATGGAGTTTAGAAACTATACAGTTCAGTTCAGTTAAGTCGCTCAGTCATGTCCCACTCTTTGCAACCCCATGGACTGCAGCTCGCCAGGCCTCCCTATCCATCACCAACTCCCGGAGTTTACTCAAACTCATGTCCATTGAGTCAGTGATGCCATCCAACCATCTCATCCTCTGTCGTCCCCTTCTCCTCCTGCCTTCAATCTTTCCCAGTGTCAGGGTCTTTTCAAATGAGTCAGTTCTTCACATCAGGTGGCCAAGGTATTGGAGTTTCAGCTTGAGCATCAGTCATTCCAATGAATATTCAGGACTGATTTCCTTTAAGTTCATATAAATAATAGGCAGTAAAGACCCGGGGTCCAGGTCTTTCTGACTCAAGGCCCCTGCTTTTAACCATTAAATTGCTAGGTAACCAAAGCCATTTAGCCCCATTGTCAGCTAGAGAGAGAGAGAGAGCAGAGGGCTGGCAGCAAATGACACCAGGGTTGGTTGTGGGGGTGGTGATGATCAAGTTTCTTATTGCCTTCTTATCAGTGGCAGAAGCATGGCAGTGGTGGTGGTGCGCCAAGAACGCAGGCAGTAGAGCAGAGAACAATCACGGCGTTGTTCTCAAGTTTATGATGATATTAAGAAGCAAGGAGTATTCAAGCATTGTTGCTGAATTTGTTCAAGCAGTGTTGAATATGTTGATGGCCATTTCTCTTGAGAGAAAGGAGAGGAGTAACATACAAAGTAAGTAAATCAGCCTTCTCAGAAAAATCTCTTATCATCTGCCATTTGTCTTAAGAATTAAATCCAGGGAATTCCGTGGGGGTCCAGTGGTTGGGACTCCACGATCCCTGGTAGGTTAAGTAATAAGTAAGATCCCACAAGCCATGTGGTGTGGCCAAAGGGAAAAGGAATTTAAATCCATCTCTTACATCCTCCCTTTCAGCACTTCAGACATCTTCTTTTTTTTTTTTTTTGGCATTCTCAACTAAATTTGAGCTTTAATCTTCCTGATTCCTGATTTTATCTTCCTTTCTAGAGTTGTGGGCCATGGATTCATACTTGACTTTATATTGAACTTTTTGGAATTACAGGCTTTTGTGCACAGCCTCCCCTTTCTTTGCTTTTATCACCACTATGGTAGTCTCTGTCTTTTACGCTTATCATTGCTTCTCTTAATTCTAGTATGGTATATCCAAGCTGAGGCTCCTTGAATCACTGATTTTGTCCCATTGTCTGTTGCTACCATAAAAGGACAGAAAATTAACGGCAAATGCCCAATGTTATACACAGTTGGAACAATGGTCTCCAATCTGCATGTGGGCTCTCTTACAGTTGAAATGTGCCATCACTGCTCTATCTTGCTTTTCTTATTTTTTATTGGTCTTATGAAGCATCATCCAAAACAGTCATGTATCAATTCAACAATTTCATAGTATTCTGCCAAAAACATCATCTCCCAGTTGTATTTCGTCGCATTTCTCCTTTGGTCTACAGATTCAGATTGTAAGGAACTTGTGACATTTAACCCTTACAAAGATGAGTTTTTTAGATAAGGCATCTATTACAGCATTCTAATCATGAATTCAACTCTATATACCTCACCAGAACCTACGAAATAATATCAACTTCGTATATGACATCTTTAAGATCACTTTGCTCATGACTCCAGACATTGTAAATTAACATCTGAAGTAATGAGAAACTACCTTCATGCTTTTACTTTTAGGATTACTGGGAAACTTCTTCCATTTTTTCCTTCTACAGTGCATAAGCTCAAATGACAAATGGATAAAAATCACATTTGGTCCAGTTAAGTAAGGGGAGGGGATCTGAAGCTTCACCTATACCATTCCCGTCCCACTCCTTCTCTGCCATCTGTGTTAGTCCCAAAGGTATTTCCTCAGACTCAGAAAGCACATTTGACACATAGCACAATTTGACATTATCTTATTCTTCCTCCAAAGAATTGAATTCATGACATTTGTCTCCCTTGTCATCAACTTCAGTCCAAAAACTTCCCAATCTAATCCACGTGACTGTCTCCAACATCTTGGTGACTTAAGTATCCAGAAGAATTGGCAAATGTAAATATTCCTACAGTGTAAAAGAGTAATTTACCAGGTCACAACCACTGGTGGAATATGCACTTTAGGATTATTCAAATCCATTTGCCATGACTCTGTTTTAATCATGCATCCTTCTGCTCTTACAAAATTTCCTAAGTAAAGTACAATCTCCCTTAAAACAATCTCCATTTCAATTACTTGGAAAATCAATCAAGTACTTCAATCCATCTGTAAAGTGTTTTGTCCAATGGCCATGGTACACTGAATCCCAGGGATAATAAACTGTATTCTAGCACATCCACTCACTCTGCTTTCACCATTAGACTGTGTGCATACTAAGTATGAGTTCCATTTAATCCCAAACTTGTTTATTCAAATTTTACTTGTTAATTATAACTAACAGGTTTAATTAAAATATTAGTTGAATCAAATGGAAGTGTGAGTTGTTCTTTGTATAAAAGTTAAGCTGAATAGTTCTGGGAAAGACAATGTCAAGAAAATGAGAAGCCAAGTCATAGATTGGGAGAAAATATTTCTAAAGCACACATCTGATAAAGGACTGTTATCCAAAAAAATACAAGAAATCTTAAAATTAAACAACTAGAAAATAAACAACCCAATTAAAAAATGGGCCAAAGGCCTTAACAGACACTTCACCAAAGAAGATATACAGATGGCAAATAAGCATAGGGAAAGATGCTCCACACCATATGTCATCAGGAAGATTCAAATTAAAACAGCAATGAGATACCACTACACACGTATTAGAATGGCCAAAATCTAGAACACTGACAACACTGAATACTGACCAGGACGGGGAGCAACGGGAACTCTTTTTCACTGTTGGTAGGAATGCAAAATACTACAGCCACTTTGCAAGACTGTTGGGCAGATTCTTACAAAACTAAACAAACTCTCATCATATGATCCAAGAATCATGCTTCGTGGTATTTACCCAAAAGAGTGAAGACTTATATCCACACAAAAACCTGTGCAAGGATGTTTACAGCATCTTTATTCATGATTGCCAAAATCTGGAAGCAACCAAGATGTCCTTAAACAGGCAAACCAATTGTTATATCTAGACAATGGAATATTATTCAGCACTAAAAAGAAATGAGCCCTCAAGCCATGAAAAGACATAGAGGAACTTTAAAAGCGTACTGGTAAGTGAAAGATGATCTGAAAAGTCTATATACTATATGATTCCAACTATATAACATTTTGGAAAAGGCAAAACTATGGAGACTGTAAAAATCTCAGTGGTTTCCAGGAGTTGGGGAGGGAGGGATAGATAATAGGCAGCACACAAAGAATTTTTAGGGCAGTGAAAACTCTATAAGATACCATACATATGGACAAAGACCATTATACATTTGTCTAAATGGATAGAACGTACAACACCAAGAGTGAATTATAATGTAAACTATGGCCTTTGGGTGATTATGATTTTCCAATGGAAGTTAATTTGTTAAACAACAAATGTACCACTCTGGTGCAGGATGTTGATAATGAGGAAGCATGCATGTGTGAGGGCAGGAGTATATGGGAAATTTCTGTACATTTCCCTTAACTGTGCTCTGAACCTAAAATGGCTCTAAAAATAAAGTCTTAATTTTTTAAAAAGTTAGCCTGAATACTTCAGAAAAACCTTATAAGTGCTGGAAAATTATATATGGGCAAGCAGAAAGTGAAGAAGAACTAAAGAACCTCTTGAAAGTGAAAGAGGAGAGTGAAAAAGTTGGCTTAAAGCTCAACATTCAGAAAGTGAAGATCATGGCATCCCATCACTTCATGGCAAATAGATGGGGAAACAGTGGTTGACTTTATTTTGGGGGGCTCCAAAATCACTGTGTTTTGGAGTGCATGACTGCAGCCATGAAATTAAAAGACACTTGCTTCCTGGAAGAAAAGTTATGACCAACCTAGACAGCATATTATAAAGCAGAGACATTACTGTGCCAAAAAAGGTCCATTTAGTCAAAGCTATGGTCTTTCCAGTAGTCATGTATGGATGTGAGAATTGGACTATAAAGAAAGCTGAGCACCAAAGAATTGATGCTTTTGAACTGTGGTGTTGGAGAAGACTCTTGAGAGTCCCTTGGACTGCAAGGAGATCCAACCAGTCCATTCTAAAGGAGATCAGTCCTGGATGTTCTTTGGAAGGTATGATGCTAAAGCTGAAACTCCAGTACTTTGGCCACCTAATGCACAGAGTTGACTCATTGGAAAAGACTCTGATGATGGGAGGGATTAGGGGCAGGAGGAGAAGGGGACAACAGAGGATGAGATGGCTGGATGGCATCACTGACTCGATGGACATGAGTTTGAGTGAACTCCGGGAGTTGGTGATGGACAGGGAGGCCTGGCGTGCTGCAATTCATGGGGTCGCAAAGAGTTGGACACGACTGAGTGACTGAAAAACTAACAAGAGAAAAACTATTAAAAATTCCAACAAATGGAGGCTGAACAACACGCTGCTGAATAAAGATCACAACAGACAACACAGAAATACAAAGGATCATAAGAGACTACTATCAGCAACTATATGCCAATAAAAAGGACAACCTGGAAAAATGGACAAATTCTTAAAAAAGTAAAACTTTCCAAAACTGAACCAGGAAGAAATAGAAAATCGTAACAGACCCAACACGAGCATGGAAATTGAAACTGTAATCAAAAATCTTCCAACAAACAAAAGCCCAGTACGAGACAGCTTCACAGCTGAATTTTACCAAAATTTTAGAGAAGAGCTAACACCTATCCTACTCAAACTCTTTCAGAAAATTGCAGAGGAAGGTAAACTTCCAAACTCATTCTATGAGGCCACCATCACCCTAATATCAAAACCTGACAAAGATGCCACAAAAAAGAAAACTACAGGCCAATATCACTGATGAACATAGATGCAAAAATCCTTAACAAAATTCTAGCAATCAGAATCCAATAACACATTAAAAAGGTTATATATCATGACCATGTGGGCTTTNCCATCACCCTAATACCAAAACCTGACAAAGATGTCACCAAAAAAGAAAACTACAGGCCAATATCACTGATGAACATAGATGCAAAAATCCTTAACAAAATTCTAGCAATCAGAATCCAATAACACATTAAAAAGGTTATATATCATGACCATGTGGGCTTTATCCCAGGGATGCAAGGATTCTTCAGTATCCACAAATCAATCAATGTAATACATCACATTAACAAACTGAAAAATAAAACCCATATGATTATCTCAATAAATGCAGAGAAAGCCTTTGACAAAATTCAACATCCATTTATGGTAAACATCCTCCAGAAAGCAGGAATAGAAGGAACATAACTCAACATAATAAAAGTTATATATGACAAACCCTCAGCAAACATTTTCCTCAATGGTGAAAAACTGAAAGCATTTCCCCTAAAGTCAGGAACAAGACAAGGGTGCCCACTTTCACCGCTACTATTCAACATAGTTCTGGAAGTTTTGGCCACAGCAATCAGGGCAGAAAAAGAAAATATATATGACAAACCCACAGCAAACATTATCCTCAATGGTGAAAAACTGAAAGCATTTCCCCTAAAGTCAGGAACAAGACAAGGGTGCCCACTCTCACCACTAATATTCAACATAGTTTTGGAAGTTTGGCCACAGCAATCAGAGTAGAAAAAGAAATAAAAAGAATCCAGATTGGGAAAGAAGAAGTAAAACTCTAACTGTTTGCAGATGACATGATCCTCTATATAGAAAACCCTGAAGACTCCACCAGAAAATTACTAGAGCTAATCAATGACTACAGTAAAGTTATAGGATATAAAGTCAACACACAGAAATCCCTTGCTTTCCTATACACTAACAATGATAAAACAGAAAGAGAAATTAAGGAAACAATTCCATTCACCATTGCAATTAAAAGAATTAAATACTTAGGAATATATCTACCTAAAGAAACAAAAGACCTATATATAGAAAACTATAAAACATTGGTGAAAGAAATCAAAGAGATGGAGAAATATACTGTGTTCATGGACCGGAAGAATCAATATTGTGAGAATGAGTATACTACCCAAAGCAATCTATAGATTCAATGCAATCTCTATCAAGCTACCAACAGTATTTTTCAGAGAACTAGAACAAATAATTTCACAATTTGTATGGAAATACAAAAAACCTTGAATAGCCAAAGCAATCTTGAGAAAGAAGAATGGAACTGGAGGCATCAACCTGCCTGAATTTAGGCTCTACTACAAAGCCACAGTCATCAAGATAGTATGGTACTGGCACAAAGACAGAAAAATAGATCAATGGAACAAAATAGAAAGCCTAGAGATATCTCCAAACACCTATGGACACCTTATCTTTGACAAAGGAGGCAAGAATATACGATGGAGAAAAGACAATCTCTTTAACAAGTGGTGGTGGGAAAACTGGTCAACCACTTGTAAAAGAATGAAACTACAACTTTCTAACACCATACACAAAAATAAACTAAGAATGGATTAAAGATCTAAACATAAGACCAGAAACTATAAAACTCCTAGAGGAAAACATAGGCAAAACATTCTCTGACATAAATCACAGCAGGATCCTCTATGACCCACCTCCCAGAATATTGGAAATAAAAGCAAAAATAAACAAGTGGGACCTAATTAAACTTAAAAGCTTCTGCACAACAAAGGAAACTATAAGCAAGGAGAAAAGACAGCCTTCAGAATGGGAGAAAATAATAGCAAATGAAGCAACTGACAAAGAATTCATTTCAAAAATATACAAGCAACTCCTGCAGCTCAATTCCAGAAAAATAAATGACACAATCAAAAAGAGAGCCAAAGACCTAAACAGACGTTTCTCCAAAGAAGACATACAGATGGCTAACAAACACATGAAAAGATGCTCAACATCACTCATTATCAGAGAAATGCAAATCAAAACCACAATGAGGTACCATTTCATGCCAGTCAGAATGGCTGCGATCCAAAAGTCTACAAGCAATAAATGCTGGAGAGGGTGTGGAGAAAAGGGAACCCTCATACACTGTTGGTGGGAATGCAAACTAGTACAGCCACTATGGAGAACAGTGTGGAGATTCCTT
>SJYT01025985.1:54464-71947 GCA_006410635.1 Cephalophus harveyi
ATGTATAACACACAAATATATTCACAACAAAATAAGGAAATATTCATATAATTATAGTTCTCATTTCTGAAACTGGTCACATGGTCATAAGTGGTATCCATAACTACCTTTTCCCACTACTCAATAACAGTATTCATTATTAGTGCAGGCAGCTCTTTTCTCAAGGGGAACTGGCCCCTCCTTCATTGAAGATGTTTTGCATCTATAACGTGACTCAAGTCTAGGAATTGACTAAGGGACCATGACTCTCTGTTTTTATGATTCATGTTAAGATTTTTCCTCATTTGACCTAAAATTTTTCTGCTTATGCAGACCAAGTAAGAACTTAGTAGGCGTTCACAAAATCTCAATAGCATGTAACAAAAAGTCTTTATTTCTCACTCATCAGTGTTTTCAGTCAGATGAGGTGATTCTTTTCAAACTACAGGCAAAGAACCAGCTTGCTGCATGTTTCATGAAGGGAGCCCAGGTCAGAGAGGCAGCAACTACCTGGCTCATGTTCTTCTCATAGCAGAAGCTAAAAATTATCAAAAGGGCAAGAAGACACAAGTCCTGCCCTAAGATCTAGACTTGGAGCTTCCACACTGTCCATTTCACCCATATTCCATTGCCCAAAGCACCAGGTATGGAAGATATTTGCAAATGTTAGTCTAACTACTTCACACTGCTTGGGTTTCCACATCCATCCAAGATGGAGTAACAGGAATGTGATTTGCCACCCTACTTGAAACAACTTAAAAAATGGCCAAAATATATATATATATATATATATATATATTTTAGAAAGAAACCATTTCTAAGACATTGAAAGTGATGCAATAAAAGACAGTGATCCTTGAAATATGGAAAACAAATGAGATGAGACCTATAATTTCCCATACTTATTGCCTGGAGGGAGTTTCCAGGCTGCTGAGCAGAGAAGATGCGAAGAACGGACTCATTTGAAAAGACTCTGATGCTGGGAAAGACTGACATCGTGAGAAGAGGACGACAGAGGATGAGATGGTTGTATGACATCACCGACTCAACGGACATGATTTTGAGCAACTCTGGGAAATAGTGAAGGACAGGGAATCCTGGCGTGCTGCAGTCCGTGGCGTCGCAAAAAATCGGACACAACTGAGCGACTGAACTGAACTGTACTGAACTGAACAGAGAAGGGAAACCCAGTAAGAGCCCTATGGTGCCCCTGAGTGGAAGAGACAGGGATAAAAGCCTGGAAAAGCCAAAGGGGCAAGAGTTCATAGGACAGAGTAACAGAGAGAAACAAAGTGCACAGAGAGAACTCTGGAGATCTGCTGAATCTGCGGTTTGAGTACTGAGCAGCACATGTGTGTGAGGAAACTACCAGAGAAAGAACGACACAAAATGTTTAGGCAAACAATCCTCAGTTCTTGCACAGAGATGGGAAAAGCTCGTGTTCCCACAAGGCAGAGTGGACAACTTATAATTTATGAGGCACTGAGTACTCAGAGAGGTTTTCCTCAGTAGTAAGGCAAAATAAATAGTAAGTCTTCCCTCATGGCTCAGCTGGTAAACAATCCATCTGCATTGTGGGAGACCTGGGTTCAATCTCTGGGTTGGGAAGGTCCCCTGGAGAAGGGAAGGGCAACCCACTCCAGTATTATGGCCTAGAGCATTCCATGGACTGTATAGTCCATGGGGTCGCAAAAAGTCAGACAGGATTGAGCGACTTTCACTTTCACTTTTCACGGCAAAATAAGCCTTTGAACTAAATGCTACTCTGATGCTGCCTACCAAAGCAAGGCCGAAAGGATCAAACTGTCTCTGATTAACATAACTGTGATCCAGTATAAAGCTCAAAAATATTTTTTAAAATCCAGCACTGTAAAGATAAAATTCAAAATATCTGTCATGTTATCAAAAATGATCAGGCATGCAAGAAAGCAGGAAAATTAAAAATCAACTTAAAATCAGTGACACAGACGACAGAATTAGTAGACTAGTACATCAAAACAGGTGTTGGTTATACATGTGTTTCATGTATTTTAAGAAGCTAGAGAAAATATTGAACATGATAGTGGAGACACACAAGATATTTTAAATGACCTAAATGAAACTCCTAGAAATGAAAACAATGAAAAATACACTAGAGTTGATTAACACCAGGCTAGCCATCACAAAAATAAAGATCAGATAACTTAGAGAAATAGAAATTAAAACTATCAAAAATGAAACATGTTGCTATATGGCAGAAGCCAACACAATATTGTAAGCAATTATCCTCCAATTTAAAGTAATTAAAAAAAAAGATCAAAAAAATTGAAAAAAATTGAGCAAAGTATCAATAGGCTTTGGGACAATTCCAGGCAACTGAATATTTATGTAACTGTAATCTCTGAAGCAGAGAAAAAGGAGCAGAAGAAATATATGAAGAAACAGTGACTGAATATTTTTCATATTGGATGGAAAGTATAAACCAACAGATCTAAGAAGGTCAACAAATCCCAAATTCCAGAAACATGACAAAAGCAACAGTAAAGCACACCACAGTCAAATTCTTTAAAAGCAAAAGTAAACCGCTTAAAAGCAGCCAGAGGGAAAACTGCACATTAAATACACAAGAGAAAAGATAAAGATTACTACAAAGTTAGTATTAGAACAATGTCCACCTGCAATGCAGGAGACCTGGGTTCAATCCCTGGGTTGGGAAGATCCATGGAGGAGGGCATGGCAACCCACTCCAATATTCTTGCCTGGAGAATCCCATGGACAGAAGAGCCTGATGGGCTACAGTCCATGGGGTCGCAAAGAGTCAGAAACAAGGTAAAGCACAGTGAAGTAACAAAATTATATTTCATAAATGAAAGCCATACATAGACTTTGTCAGATGTACAAAAGATTAAAGAATTCATCACCAGCAGGCCCACACTGTACAAAATATTGAAGAAAGTCCTTCACACAGAAGGGAAATGATACTGGGTGAAACTCTGGACCTATACAAATAAGTGGAGAGCACTGGCAATGGTAACTAGACAGATAAATAGAAAATTATATTTTCTTATTATCTAAATCTCTTTAAAAGATAATTGACTACCTAGAGAAAAGCAATAATATGTATTATAACTTGTACAACATAAATACATATAAAAATTAAGGCAGCATACTGGCAACAAAGTCCAAGAGATGAAAAATTGAAGTATATTGCTGTTAGGCTTTTACACTATGTATGAAGTGATATGGGCTTCCCAGATGGCTCAGTGGTAAAGAATCTGCCTGCCAAGCAGGAGACAAGGGTTTGATCCCTGGGCCAGGAAGATCCCTGGAGAAGGAAATGGCAACCCACTCCAGTATTCTTGCCTGGGAAATCCATGGACAGAGAAGCCTGGTGAGCTACAGTCCCTGGAGTCGCAAAGAATTGGACATGACTTAGTGACTAAACACCACCATATAAAGTGATATACCATCACTTAAAAGTAGAATGAAAAATCAAAGATGTACACTACAAGCCAACTTAGCCACTTAAATAACAAAACCAAAAATCATAGCTAATAAATTGATGAAGGTAAGAAAATGGAATCATTAAAAAAATATTCAGTTAATCCAAAAGAATGCAGACAAAAGAATCAAAGGAACAAAGAACAGGTAAGAAAAGAGAAAGCAAATAGCAAGATAGTAGATTTAAATCCTATCATATTGCTAATCACATTAAATGCAAATGGTTGAAATCCCTCCCCTCAAATTAGATAATAAAGCAAGATTCAATCATACCCTTCCTAAAATAAGTCATGGTAAATATAAAAACACACATCAATAAAAATTAAGATAATGAAAACTAATATCTCATCCTGCTGCTGCTGCTGCTGCTAAGTCGCTTCAGTCGTTTCCGACTCTGTGCGACCCCATAGACGGCAGCCCACCCGGCTCCCCCGCCCCTGAGATTCTCCAGGTAAGAACACTAATAATCATCAAAAGAAGTGTGAGGTGACTATATTATTATCTGACAAAGTAGCCTTCACAGCAAATAATATTACCTAAGACAAAGATACAAAGAGAACCTAAGACAAAGATACCAAAAGAGAACCTAAGACATAGATACCAAGATATCAAGAGAATTAGAGATACCAAGGGAAATTTTCATGCAAAGATGGGGACAATAAAGGACAGAAATGGTATGGACCTAACAGAAGCAGAAGATATTAAAAAGAGGTGGCAAGAATAAACAAAAGAACTATCCAAAAAAGATCTTCACAACCCAGATAATCACGATGGTGTGATCACTCACCTAGAGCCAGACATTCTGGAATGTGAAGTCAAGTGGGGCTTAGGAAGCATCACTATGAACAAAGCTAGTGGAGATGATGGAATTCCAGTTGAGCTACTTCAAGTCCTAAAAAGGATGCTGTGAAAGTGTTTCATTCAATATGCCAGCAAATTTGGAAAACTCAGCAGTGGCCACAGGATTGGAAAAGGCCAGTTTTCATTCCAATCCCAAAGAAAGGCAATGCCAAAGAATGCTCAAACTACCGCACAATTGCACTCATCTCACACGCTAGCAAAGTAATGCTCAAAATCCTCCAGGCCAGGCTTCAACAGTACATGAACCGAGAAATTCCAGATGTTCAAGCTGGATTTAGAAAAGGCAGAGGAACCAGAAACCAAATCTTCAACATCCGCTGAATCATCGAAAAAGCAAGAGAGTTCCAGGACATCTATTTCTGCTTTGTTGACTATGCCAAAGACTTTGACTCTGTGGATCACAATAAACTGGAAAATTCTTCAAGAGATGGGAATATCAGACCACCTGACCTGCCTCCTGAGAAATCTGTATGCAGGTCAGGAAGCAACAGTTACAACTAGACATGGAACAACAGACTGGTTCCAAATCGGGAAAGGAGTATGTCGAGGCTTCATATTGTCACCCTGCTTATTTAACTTATATGAAGAGCACATCATGAGAAACGCTGGACTGGATGAAGCACAGGCTGGAATCAAGATTGCCAAGAGAAATATCAATAACCTCAGATATGCAGATGATACCACCCTTATGGCATAAAGTGAAGAAGAACTAAAGAGCCTCTTGATGAAAGTGAAAGAGGGGAGTGAAAAAGTTGGCTTAAAGCTCAACATTCAGAAAACAAAGATCATGGCATCTGGTCCCATCACTTCATAGCAAATAGATGGGAAAGCAATGGAAATAGTGACAGACTTTCTTTTCTTGGGCTCTAAAATCACTGCAGATGGTGACTGCAGCCATGAAATTAAAAGATGCTTGCTCCTTGGAAGAAAAGATATGACCAACCTATATGGCTTATTAAAAATCAGAGACACTACTTTGCCAACAAAGGTCTGTATAGTCAAAGCAATGGTTTTTCTGGTAGTCTGATATGGACGTGAGATTTGGACCATAAAGAAATCTGAGAGCACAAAAGAATTGATGCTTTGGAACTGTGGTGTTAGAGACCACTCTTAAGAGTCCCTTGGACAGCAAGGAGCTACAACCAGTCCATCCTAAAGGAAATCAGTACTGAATATTCATTGGAAGGACTGATGCTGAGGCTGAAACTCCAGTACTTTGATGGGAAGAACTGACTCATTTGAAAATATCCCAATGCTGGGAAAGATTGAAGGCAGGAGGAGAAGGGAACAACATTGATGAAATGGTTGGATGGCATCACCGACTCAATGGACATGAGTTTGAGTAAACTCCAGGAGTTGGTGATGGACAGGAAAGCCTGGTGTGCAGCAGTCCATGGGGTTGTAAAGAGTCGGACACAATTGAGCAACTGAACTGAACTGAAGACAAAGAAGATCATTTCCTAATGAAAAAGGGGATCATTCATCAAAGACATAACAATCCCATCTGTTTATGTACCTAATAATAGAGTTTCAAAATCTATGAAGCAAAAATTGATAGAACTGCCAGGAGAAATGCACAAACCCACAATTTTAGTCAGAGATATCAACACATTTTCTCCCAGAACTTCTAGAAAAAGTAGAGAGAAAAATGTATCAGTCTACACCTTCAAAGTGTCATGTAACTTTTCTTCTTACCGTTCAGCACATTTCTGAAAATACTGCTTTGCAAATATCGTTCTCATGTTCAGTAGTTTCCTACAGTAAGGTCCAAAGACCCAAGATCTTTCATAATCTAGCCTCCATTGGCACCCCTTGAGGAACTTTTCAGTCTAATCAAGTGAATCTAGTCATGGCCTCCTAAAAATGCTGCTTGCATTCTCTGATCCAGGCTTTTGTTCACTACTTTCCCCAGGTGGAAGGAGATGGACTCTCCTATCATCTCCCCTTAAAAAAACTCTACTTACAATTCAGCTCAAGTCCCCCCTCCACAGGAAGTCTTTGCTACCTCTACAACTCAGTGCAAAGCTCTGTGTCCCATGAACTCCTCATATACTTATTGAATGTTTCATCTGCTTGAATATTAACATGCCAAACTATAATACATTGGTCACATCATTTCTATATATTCCACTTTTCCAACCAGAGTCTCAGTTGTTGAGAGCCAGGATATCATGTCTTACACTTCCTTGTATTCCCAAGAAGTTACTCATTGCCTTTTACACAGAAGATCCTAAATAAATGATTATTGATGATGACTGTGAACATGATGATGCTGATGCTTACGATGCTTTCTTCCTTATGACTGCCAACCTTGACAACAAAACAGCTAGATTTTAACTTTTATGTAATTTAGGAAAACCATTCATATAACTCCTCTTGCAAAGAAGACCTAATGTTAAACAGAAAGGGAACATCAATGACAAAAAGATGAACTACATTCTTTAGAATGAACAGAGGCTGTGGATGAATATGTTACATACAGGCTGAGAAGGACTTAGAAACATGGCTTTATTTTGTCTTGTACTTTGGCCACCTGATTCGAACAGCCAACTCACTGGAAAATACCCTGATGCTGGGAAAGATAGAAAGCAGAAAGAGAAAAGGGTGGCAGAGGAAAAGATGGTTGGATGGCTTCACCAATTCAATGTACATGAACCTGGGCAAAATCCAGGAGATGGTGAGGGACAGGGAGACCTGGTGTGCTGCATTCCATGGGGTTGCAAAGAGTCGGACACAAGTTGCCAACTGAATGACAACAATCTTGTTTAGACAGGGAGTTAGATAAGGGCCTTAATGTCTGCTTTATTGCAAAGTTGTTGGTTAGTCGCTCAGTTATGTCCAACTCTTTGTGACCCCATGGACTGCAGCCTGCCAAGCTCCTCTGTCCATGGGATTTTCCAGGCAAGAGTACTGGAGTGGGTTGCCATTTCCTCCTCCAGGGAATCTTCCCAACCCAGGTATCAAACTCAAGTCTCCTGCTTGGCAGTTAGAGTCTTTACTACTGAAGGAAATCACTCCTGAACTTTCATTGGAAGGACTGATGCTGAAGCTGAAACTCCAATACTTTGGCCACCTGATGGGAAGAACTGACTCATTTGAAAAGACCTTGATGCTGGGAAAGATTGAAGGCAGGAGAAGAAGGGGATGACAGAGGATGAGATGTTTGGATGGCTTCACCAACTCAATGGACATGAGCTTGAGTAAGCTCTTGGAGTTGGTGATGGACCAGGAAGTCTGGTGTGCCACAGTCCATGGGTCACAAAGAGTTGGACACTACTGAGCTGAACTGAACTGAACTGAGCCACATGGGAAAGTCCCTATCAGGTACAACTGTATAAAACCAGTCAGTCTACAAAAGAGGCTGGATTAAAATTGGGATTCTGGCCGACAGAATAAATCAAGCTCATTTGTCTGGATGGCTAAACCCTTTTCTACTAATGTTTATGGAAAACCAGCCAAGTTCTAAATTATGTTACCCTCTTTTTGGAAATTTGGATTTTAAAAAGATGGTGGAGACAAGGGTTCCTGAGAAGGCCAGGCAGGACATTTGCATCTCAAAGAGCTCTCATAAAATTGGCACAACCTTTTTGCCTGCTCCACTTTAGCAAGCAACCCTGCACTAAAAGAGAGACCAAGGGCTGACTAAACTGTCTGATTTTTCTGCTCCTGTAAGTAAAGGTTATATTTTCCATGATAGGAAATCCTGGAACTTTGGTATTTCTAAATTAATTATGTTGCCTTTTCTGCAATGCAGTGATTTGAGTCAATTGCACTGCATTGTCTCATTCAGACAGATGCTGTCATCATTGCTATGGTACCAATGTGGTTAGGGGACTTGGGGACTAAAAGCAAGATGCCCAGTATTATAAGATGGCATTGCTACAGGAAACCAGGGCCTATCTTTGAACATCAAATTCACTGACATCCCTTTCATATTTGCACAACAATTTTTTGCTTGTTGTCTAAGCAAGGTGGGAAGCATCAAAACAGAAACAGTTGTCTACTATTTCTGGAACATATGCAGAATTCTGTAATTAGAGATTTATTCAGCAATACACATTGTTGCTCAATGAATTATGCCTCCAGGTAGGCAGTTTTAGAAGAGCTATGCCGTTTTTCATTAAATATATCCATTGCCTAGTACTGTTGTAACCAAGTACCATAAATTGGGTGGCTTAAGTTTATTAGATACGCTATGGAGGCCAAAAGTCAAAAATCAAGATGTTGGCAGAGCCATGCTCCCTTCAACCTTTCCAATGAATGATGCTTCCTTGACTCTCCCAGCTTTGGGGAACCCCAGATATCCATTGGAGAAGGCAATGGCACCCCACTCCAGCACTCTTGCCTGGAAAATCCCATGGACGGAGGAGCCTGGTAGGCTGCAGTCCATGGGGTCGCTAAGAGTCGGACACGACTGAGCGACTTCACTTTCACTTTTCGTTTTCATGCATTGGAGAAGGAAATGGCAACCCACTCCAGTGTTCTTGCCTGGAGAATCCCAGGGACGGGGAGCCTGGCAGGCTGCCACCTATGGGGTTGCACAGAGTCAGACATGACAGAAGCGACTTACTAGCAGCAGCACAGCTTTCTTATCCATTCATCTGCTGAGGCTATCTAGGTTGCTTCCAATGTCCTGGCTATTATAAACAGTGTTGTGATGAACACTGGGTACAAGCATTGGAGAAGGAAATGGCAACCCACTCCAGTGTTCTTGCCTGGAGAATCCCAGGGACGGGGAGCCTGGCAGGCTGCCACCTATGGGGTTGCACAGAGTCAGACACAACTGAAGCGACTCAGCAGCAGCAGCAGCAGATATCCGTTATTCATGGCAGCATACCTCCAATCCCTGCCTCTGTCTTCACATAGCCATCTTCTCTCTATATGTGTCAGCATCCCTTCTATTTTTATAATGAAGCCAGTCATACTGAACTTTAAGAGCCCATCATTCTCCAGCAGGACTTCCTCTTAACTTGGTTACATCTGAAAACACCCTATTTTCGAATAAGGCCACATTCACAGATACTGGGGGTTAGGATTCAAAAGTATCCATTTGTGGGGACACAATTTAACCCATAACTGTAACTAAGATATAGATAGATAGATATACCCACCATATATCTTTGCTGATATACACTATATCACAATTCTTTACCCTGACTGCTATTTGATATGACCACAGCATTCCCTTGAAACCTCCAAGATGAATATTTTTTGTGTAGGTGAAACGCTTTGGAGTCTCTAACAGTGCTTTACAACTATAATGAAATGCCATATAACCATGTAGAAATAGGGTCCCAGAACCTTTTCAGCTTACTAAGGAAATGTTTCTGAGATAGAGGTTAAGACATAGCAAGAGAGAAAACCAATTAACTGAGAAAGTAACAACATTTCATCAGTTTTTCAGTTTTAAAAGTCCCGGTGCTTGTTGCCAAATAAACTAAGTACTTTCTTCAGAATAAATGGATTTCTCCCTAGCTGAACACTTTTACAGGTTAGTCAAATAAGACAAAAAATCAAAAGGCAAAAGAAAATGTGATGATTGCACCAATAAAAGTGTTTGCAGAATGAATTTTTTATATGTCCTAATGGCCACAGCTATATCTTTGGTTCCCAAGTAATATCAATAGCTATTTGACATAAAGTTACTTTCTCTTAGACCTAATGAATATGAGCAGTGTCCTTAAAAATCCATCTTTATAAGCTCAAAGGACAAGAAATCCTAGCAAATTTACCCTCCTCATTTATCACTTGTCTCTCCACTTACACCCACAATATATACCTGACAAAGATTCTAAAGAGTGGAAGTACACTGCAATCAGACCAACTGCCATTCCAAATCTTCCTTGCCAACAAACACAACTTCTCCATCAAGTTAATGTCATTTTAGGCTTAAAACTAAATACCCATTGCACTTCTTTGCAGTGTTAAAGGGTAACCAACAGTCAGAAAGGTATGTAGTCTTCAGATTTGGCATTGGCAATTTAAGGTGATTTTTTAGCAGAGTAAATCTGTAGGCACAAACATGTTAAATGAGGAAAAGTCAATTGAGAAAAAATGTTAAGAATGAGTTTAATTAGTTGGAAGCAATGCTGTTAACTGTTAACACCCAAGTGTGCCTCCCCAGGAATTAAATCAGTGTTTGTTCAATGAAACAAAATGGAAATACATGTGTGCTAGACCAAAGGCAATGGCTTAACCCAACAGGATGAGGGAGACTGCAATCTGAACATTGCTTCTCCAAACAAAAGCAGTGTTTTGGCTGAGTAATGTTCACAATGGCTGATTATGAGTTCCACAAAGGATATCCAGACAGAGCATTGTTTGAATATGCCCTCTGAGCAGTCATTTGTTGCTCTAACTGGGAAGCAAGAAGATACTCATATTTCCCAGATTCCCAAGAATGTTCAAGTCAGCCAGAGAAACCCTTGGCTTTTGTGCCAAACAGGCAGAGAGGGTCAGATCTCATACAGGAGGAAAGGAGTTATGGTCTGAATCTCAAAGAGCTAGTTTCTGACTTCCTCTCCTTGCTGAACACATGAAAGAAGAGTTGTAGGAAAGAATGAAGCCAAAATAAAGTACAATGAATTAAGAGATCCTTCGGATCCATTGAGTGCTCTTATAACTTCTACATTCAGAAAATCTACTGCTTAATTTGAGAACTCAGTGAATTCAATTCAACACATTTGAGTGCTTACTAATACCAGGTACTGCTAACCTGTATCAGCATCATCTAGAGAAAGTGAAGGTGAAAGCGTTAGTCTCTCAGTCGCACCTGAATCTTGTGACCCTTTGGATTGAAGCTCACCAGGATCCTCTGTCCATGGGATTTTCCAGGCAAGGATATTGGAGTAGGTTGCTATTTCCTTCTCCAGGGATCTTCCCAACCCAGGGATCAAACCCGGGTCTCCTGCATTGCAGGCAGATTCTTTATTGACTGAACTAGGAGGGAAGCCCTGGCATAGTCCAAGTGCAAAGGCCATGGGGAATAGTGTATCTGGCATGTTTGAGAAATAGTGAGGAGGCTAAAGAGGCTGACATGGAGTGATGCAGGGAAAGAAAAGCCAATGATGAGTTAAGAGAGGCAACAAGGAACCAGTTCATGTAGGGCCATTGCAGTTTTGAGTAAAGGAGTGTACCAGTAAAGCAACTGCTCGGAAAATAGACTGTTGGGGCAGGGTAGAAGAAGGAACAGTAAGGAACTGAATGCAATAATATAGGTAAAAGACGATGGTGGCTTGAACTAGGATGATAGCAATGGAAATGATAAAAAGTTGTCAGATTCTAGAATGAAAGAAAAAAGAAAGGAAGGGAGGGAGAAAAGAGTCAATCAGGATAGAATGAACAGCATTTTCTGATGGATTGGATATGAAGTATAAGAGAATATGAGGCAGAGGATAACCAAGATGAATTCCAAGGTTTGTGGCCTGATCTGACTTAAAACTCAACATTCAAAAAACTAAGATTATGGCATCTGGTCCTATCACTTCATGGCAAATAGATGGGGAAACAATGAAAACAGTAACAGACTTTCTTAGGCTCTAAAATCACTGCAGATGGTGGCTGCAGCCATGAAATTAAAAGACGCTTGCTCCTTGGAAGAAAAGTTATGACCAACTTAGATACCTCATCAAAAAGCAGAGATGTTACTTTGCTAACAAAGGTCCTTGTAGTCAAAGCTATGGTTTTTCCAGTAGTCATGTATGGATGTGAGAGTTGGATCATAAAGAAAGCTGAGTGCCAAAGAATTGATGCTTTTGAAAATGGCAAATAGATGGGGAAACAGTGGAAACAGTGTCAGACTTTATTTTGGGGGGCTCCAAAATCACTGAAGATGGTGACATCAGCCATGAAATTTAAAGACACTTGCTCCTTGGAAAAAAAGCTGTGACCAACCTAGGCAGCATATTAAAAACCAGAGACATTACTTTGCCAGCAAAGGTCTGTGTAGTCAAAGCATCAGCACTACAAATGTATATATGCTTAGGTATAAATCCTCCACAACATGTGCAAGGTATATGCTAAAACCTGCAAGCTTCTGATGAAAGAAATCAACAAACATGGAAATAAGTGGAGAGAGACATGGTATTCATAGATTAGAAGACAGAGCCTGGTTGAGATGTCCATTCTCCCTTTAGAGCTATAGATTCAATGTGACCCCAATCAAATTCTTAGTAGGCCTTGTTCATAGGTGAATTGCTAAGAGATGATTCAATATGGCAGGTTCTCTCACTCCTTACCATTACTTTTGCTGTCTTTATAGAGTTTCAAGTTAAGAAATGCTGTTAGATAAAATACCACTGATCTGGGTATGATTGATGCCCTGCCTTGGCCTCTGAATTTGGTAGAAGATTCTCTTGTTTGAGTTTCATTGACATAATTATAGATACTATCATTATGAGAGTGTTTCCTTTTTTAAGCAGAGTAAATCTGTAGGCACAAACATGTTAAATGAGGAAAAGTCAATTGAGAAAAAATGTTAAGAATGAGTTTAATTAGTTGGAAGCAATGCTGTTAACTGTTAACACCCAAGTGTGCCTCCCCAGGAATTAAATCAGTGTTTGTTCAATGAAACAAAATGGAAATACATGTGTGCTAGACCAAAGGCAATGGCTTAACCCAACAGGATGAGGGAGACTGCAATCTGAACATTGCTTCTCCAAACAAAAGCAGTGTTTTGGCTGAGTAATGTTCACAATGGCTGATTATGAGTTCCACAAAGGATATCCAGACAGAGCATTGTTTGAATATGCCCTCTGAGCAGTCATTTGTTGCTCTAACTGGGAAGCAAGAAGATACTCATATTTCCCAGATTCCCAAGAATGTTCAAGTCAGCCAGAGAAACCCTTGGCTTTTGTGCCAAACAGGCAGAGAGGGTCAGATCTCATACAGGAGGAAAGGAGTTATGGTCTGAATCTCAAAGAGCTAGTTTCTGACTTCCTCTCCTTGCTGAACACATGAAAGAAGAGTTGTAGGAAAGAATGAAGCCAAAATAAAGTACAATGAATTAAGAGATCCTTCGGATCCATTGAGTGCTCTTATAACTTCTACATTCAGAAAATCTACTGCTTAATTTGAGAACTCAGTGAATTCAATTCAACACATTTGAGTGCTTACTAATACCAGGTACTGCTAACCTGTATCAGCATCATCTAGAGAAAGTGAAGGTGAAAGCGTTAGTCTCTCAGTCGCACCTGAATCTTGTGACCCTTTGGATTGAAGCTCACCAGGATCCTCTGTCCATGGGATTTTCCAGGCAAGGATATTGGAGTAGGTTGCTATTTCCTTCTCCAGGGATCTTCCCAACCCAGGGATCAAACCCGGGTCTCCTGCATTGCAGGCAGATTCTTTATTGACTGAACTAGGAGGGAAGCCCTGGCATAGTCCAAGTGCAAAGGCCATGGGGAATAGTGTATCTGGCATGTTTGAGAAATAGTGAGGAGGCTAAAGAGGCTGACATGGAGTGATGCAGGGAAAGAAAAGCCAATGATGAGTTAAGAGAGGCAACAAGGAACCAGTTCATGTAGGGCCATTGCAGTTTTGAGTAAAGGAGTGTACCAGTAAAGCAACTGCTCGGAAAATAGACTGTTGGGGCAGGGTAGAAGAAGGAACAGTAAGGAACTGAATGCAATAATATAGGTAAAAGACGATGGTGGCTTGAACTAGGATGATAGCAATGGAAATGATAAAAAGTTGTCAGATTCTAGAATGAAAGAAAAAAGAAAGGAAGGGAGGGAGAAAAGAGTCAATCAGGATAGAATGAACAGCATTTTCTGATGGATTGGATATGAAGTATAAGAGAATATGAGGCAGAGGATAACCAAGATGAATTCCAAGGTTTGTGGCCTGATCTGACTTAAAACTCAACATTCAAAAAACTAAGATTATGGCATCTGGTCCTATCACTTCATGGCAAATAGATGGGGAAACAATGAAAACAGTAACAGACTTTCTTAGGCTCTAAAATCACTGCAGATGGTGGCTGCAGCCATGAAATTAAAAGACGCTTGCTCCTTGGAAGAAAAGTTATGACCAACTTAGATACCTCATCAAAAAGCAGAGATGTTACTTTGCTAACAAAGGTCCTTGTAGTCAAAGCTATGGTTTTTCCAGTAGTCATGTATGGATGTGAGAGTTGGATCATAAAGAAAGCTGAGTGCCAAAGAATTGATGCTTTTGAACTGTGGTGTTGGAGAAGACTCTTGAGAGCCCCTTGGACTGCAAGGAGATCAAACCAGTCAATCCTAAAGGAGATCAGTTCTGATTATTCATTGGAAGGACGGATGCTGAAGCTGAAACTCCAATAGTCTGGCCACCTGATGCGAAGAACTGACTCATTGGAAAAGACCCGAATGCTGGGAAAGATTGAAGGCAGTAGGAGAAGGTAATGACAGAGGATGAGATGGTTGGATGGCATCACTGACTTGATAGATATGAGTCTGAGCAAGCTCCAGGAGATAGTGATGGACAGGGAAGCCTGGCATGCTTCAGTCCATAGGGTCATAGAGTCAGACAAGACTAAGCAACTGAACTGAACTGATTAATAATAAAAAGGAAAGATGGAATTGGTGTTGAATTATTTATGGAAGACTGTTAGTAGAGAAGGTATGAGGGTGGGTGAAGATTAGGAGTCCTGTTTTCAACATGTTAGTTTTGAGATGGATATTAAATAACCAAATAGGTATGTTAAATAGGAAGTTGGATATACAAGGATGGTGTTTAATGGAGAGATTCAGGCAAGAGATATACATGTCTTGAAAGCCTATGTAAGTTATTTAAATTCATGAGCCTGGATAAATTACCACGGGAATGAGTATAAATAAAGGAAAAAGGTCCAAGGCTTAAGCCTGAGTCAAGCCAAAGTCAAGAAGTCAGAAAATGATGTGGAACAAGCAAAGGAGACTGAGAAAGAGAGACTAGTAAAGCAGGAGAAAAACTGAGAGAGTAGACTATGTTGTTCTAGAAGCTAAGTGAAAAAAGGTTTTCCAAAAGGGGGAGGTGATCAACTGTGGCAAAGGCAGCCAACAGATCAAGTGAAATGAAGACAGAATTGATCACTGAATTTGAAACAAGGCTGTCACAATGACCTTGAAACAGGCAGTTTAGTAGAGCAGTGGGAGTGAAAGCTCGTCTAGAGTGGGTTCAAGACAGAATGGGAAGAGATGAAGTGAAGACAGCTAGTGTAGACAACTCTATGAATTCTCACATAAACTGAAGGAAGGAAATGGGACAGTAAGTGGGGTGAACAGAAGACTATCATAAACTGAGATGAGCAATAACATGTCTTTATGCTGACGAAACTGATCAAAGAGAAAAGGAAAAATACATCAGGGAGAGGGTAGAATTGCTGGGGAATGTAATGGGGAGATAGGAGCTAATGCAGAGTCGGAAGGGGTGTCTTTTGAAGCAATGGAAGTTCATCTGTAGTTACTGTATAGAGGCTGAAAATATAAGTAGACATGAATGTGTGTGGGTAGATGTTTTGGTAGGAGTCTGCAGTTTTCTTCAGACTGCTTCAATTTTCTCAATAGAGAAGGAAACAAGCACACTATTTGACAGAGTAGTTGAGGGAGGAGGTGTTAGGTGTTGGAGAGAGGAGAATGTGTGAAACAGTCATCTGGAAGAGTGGGCGCAATCATGGACCAGGAAAGAGCAGACGGACCTAGATAAGATCATCATCACTTAGGACTGAAGGTTTGGACAAAGCCATCGACAATAAGCAGGGGTGACAAAGCAACTATGCAAACGTACTACTGCAGACAAAGAAGAGGAGAGGCGAAAGGGAGACAGGTGAATGAAGGGAAGACCGAGCAAGTCTGAAGGAAAACAAAACAAGAAAACAAAGTCATGTTTAAATGTCTTATGGAAGGACTTCATGCTTTAAAAAAAAAAAAAAAAGGAAATAAAACAGGAGTTAAAATACAAGATAAAATCAGAGGACAGGGATTGGGGGGGCTAAAAAAATAGAAAATAAAATGTTAATACACATGATAATATATAAATTAAAAATAACAAGAAAATAGAATGGACTAATGGAGGAAAAACTGGAGAGAACAAAGGAAGATATTCTGGTTAAGTTATTAAACCTGAAGTATCCCTGGTGGTTCAGACGGTAAAGAATCTGCCTGCAATGCAGGAGACCCAGATTAGATCCCTGGGTTGGGAAGATCCCCTGGAGAATGAAATGGCTACCCACTCCAATATTCCTGTCTGGAGAATTCCATGGATAGAGAAGCCTGGTGGGCTACAGTCCATGAAAAACATGAAACTCAGTCAAGCAACGGAAACCAAGAGGTAGAGGGGAAGAAGTGAGAAAAGTGGTAAGAGAACTAAGTAGTTAGTCTCTTAAGGTCATTTATATGTTAAGGTCACAAAGAGTTGTACATCACTGAGCAACTAACACTTTAACTTTTCATGAGGAAAATCTATTTAGGCATCCAAGCAGAAAAAGCAAGTCATCCACAAAGGGAGGACATTCTGGCCTCAGATTTTTCCCTGGAAAACTTTCGGTACTGGAAGAAAGACCAAAATCGTGACTCCAAAATGCTTTACCAAGACAAGTTGTTCAAGTATGAAAATAATAGGCAGATATTCTCAAACATGAATAAATTAAACACTCAGGAAATGTAGCCCTAATGAGCTCCTCGAAAAAGAAATACTACTTGATAATGAAACTCAGCCAACCAAGAGGAGAGGCAAATGAAGAACTCAGGACAGGATAACATAAGGTAATGGGACAGTAAGCATCAAATCCAATTAAACTAGAATTTAACTGAGAGAATTGTGATTGCAGAATAGTAATGTAAATATTATAAGCTCTGATGACGTGAAACCCAGACAAGCAACGGAAACCAAGAGATAGAGAGGAAGAAGTGAGAAAAGTGGTAAGAGAACTAAGTAGCTGGTCTTTTAAGGTCATTTATATGTTAAAAATTGGAATATGGAGTCCTACAACAA
Source organism: Cephalophus harveyi (assembly GCA_006410635.1). Classification (NCBI taxonomy): domain Eukaryota; kingdom Metazoa; phylum Chordata; class Mammalia; order Artiodactyla; family Bovidae; genus Cephalophus; species Cephalophus harveyi. The sequence continues at coordinate 71,739 of SJYT01025985.1, forward strand.
ATATTACTTCAGTCTCATAATGACCTTTAGAATCTGTTCATCTGAAAGAAATATTTTAGGAACCAATATCTCTTATGGCAAAGAAACTTTTACCTAAAGTTCAGTGAATTCTTCAGTTCTATTTTATTTTTCTTTTATTAAATTCAAGAAACAATGTGAATCTAATATTTTACTATTAAAATAACATGCTGACATATGATCCAATTCTT
>SJYT01026003.1:10255-23720 GCA_006410635.1 Cephalophus harveyi
AGGAAAGAATACTGAAATGGGTTGCCATGCCCTTCTCTTTGGTTAAGTAGGAATTTATTAAAATATGTCATGAGCAGTGTCCTCTCATACAACTTGATCTCTTTCATTACTGGACAGTGCTGCTGCTGCTGCTAAGTTGCTTCAGTTGTGTCTGACTCTGCGTGACCCCATAGACTGCAGCCCACCAGGCTCCCCCGTCCCTGGGATTCTCCAGGCAAGAACACTGGAGTGGGTTGCCATTTCCTTCTCCAATGCATGAAAGTGAAAAGTGAAAGGGAAGTCACTCAATCATGTCCAACTCTTCGTGACCCCATGACCCGCAGCCTACCAGGCTCCTCTGTTCATGGGATTTTCCAGGCAAGAGTACTGGAGTGGGGTGCCATCGCCTTCTCTGGGAAAATGGTACAGCTACATGTAAAAAATGAAATTATCACACTTTCTCATACCATATTCAAAAATAAACTCAAAATGGATTAAAGACCTAAATGTAAGACCAGATATTATAAAACTCTGAGGAAAACATAGGCAGAGCACTGACATAAATTGCATCAACATTTTTCAATCTCCTAGAGCAACGTAAATTAAAGCAAAACAAAACGAAACAAAAAACAAATGGCATCTAGTTAAACTCAAAAGCTTTTGCACAGCAAAGGAAACTGTAAACACAATGATAAGACAACTCACAGAATAGGAAAGAATATTTGCAAATGATGTGACTGACAGGGGATTCATGTTCAAAATTTATAAACAGCTCATGCAGCTCAACATCAAAAAAATTTAAAACACACACACAAACAATCCAATCAAAAAATGGGCAGAAGACCTAAATAGACATTTCTACAAAGACATGCAGATAGCCAAAAAGCACATGAAAAGATGCTCAACATCCCTGATTATCAGAGAAATGCAAATCAAAACTATAGTGAGATATTATCTCATACCAATCAGAATGGCCATCATCAAAAACTCTATGAACAAATTCTGGAGAGGGTGTGGAGAAAGGGGAACCCTCCTACACTGTTGGCAGGAATGTAAATTGGTTCAGCCACTATGAAGAAGAGCATGGAGGTTCCTTAAAAAAGCTATAAATAGAGCTACCATATGATCCAGCAATCACACTCCTGGGCATATAACCAGAAAAAACCATGATTCGAAAGGATACAGTCACCCCTATGTTAACTATAGTGCAGTTTATAATAGCCAACATGTAAAAGCAATCTAAATGTCCACTGACAGATGAATGGATAAAGAAGATGTTGTATGTATTTGCCATAGAATATTACTCAGCCATAAAAATGAATGAAATAATGCCATCTGCAGCAACATGCATGGGCCTGGAGATTACCATATACGGCTTCCCAGGTGGCACTAGTAGTAAAGAATCCACCTGACAATGTGGGAGTCATAAGAGACATGGGTTTGATCCCTGGGTTGGGAAGATCCCCTGGAGAAGGGCATGGCAACGCACTCCAGTATTCTTGCCTAGAGAATCCCATGGACAGATGAGCCTGGCGAACTACAGTCCATGGGGTCTCAAGGAGTCGGACATGACTGAAGCAACTTAGCAAGCATATCGCTCTCGCTCTCTCTCTCTCTCTATATATATATATGTATGTATATATCTGAATCACTTGGCTGTACACCTGAAACCAATACATTGTAAATCATATTCAAATACAGTGCAAAATTTTTTTAAAAAAAATCAGAGATGCATGTCCAAAGAAAATGTGCTATAAGAACTGGACATTGCACTGATTCAATTATCAAAACCTTTTCCAGGATGCACACTTTAAGCAAAACTTTGGAAAACTCTGATAGTATTTTTCAGATGGTTTATCCCATAAGATGTACTAAACTTGTGTGTCAAGGTTTGACAGCTATACAATGACTGTTTTTGTTTTCATAGTCACCCTTAGAAAGCAAGGGTTTGTATTAGAGGAACCCTTTAACATTTTTCCTGATCACTTTGCCTAATTTTTATGTGAGTTCCTTGATAAACCCACTAAAACTATTTTCTGTCCCTAGTTTTGTATAATCTGCCTAATATATATATATATATATCTGAATCACTTGGCTGTACACCTGAAACCAATACATTGTAAATCATATTCAAATACAGTGCAAAATTTAAAAAATCAGAGATGCATCTCCAAAGAAAATGTGCTATAATAACTGGACATTGCACTGATTCAATTATCAAAACCATTTCTGGGATGCACACTTTGAGCAAATCTTTGGAAAACTCTGATAGTATTTTTCAGATGGTTTATCCCATAAGATGTACTAAACTTATGTGTCGAGGTTTGACAGCTAAACAATGACTGTTTTTGTTTACATAGTCACCCTTAGAAAGCAAGGATTTGTATTAGAGGAACCCTTTAACATTTTTCCTGATTGCTTTGCCTAATTTTTATGTGAGTTCCTTGATAAACCCACTAAAACTATTTTCTGTCCCTAGTTTTGTATAATCTGCCTACTAAGGAAATACTGAGGAAGAGCTCTGAACTGAGCAATCCAGCAAGATCACAGAAACCACGTGTAGGGAGCTGCCTGTCAGGAAATGCTACTAGAGATTCTATAAGTATCAGGANATAAACCCACTAAAACTATTTTCTGTCCCTAGTTTTGTATAATCTGCCTACTAAGGAAATACTGAGGAAGAGCTCTGAACTGAGCAATCCAGCAAGATCACAGAAACCACGTGTAGGGAGCTGCCTGTCAGGAAATGCTACTAGAGATTCTATAAGTATCAGGAAAAATCTTGCAGGTAAGGGTGAATTAAATGGCTTTGGCCGGTTTGTATAGGCTGCATATTTCTTGCAGAGTCATTGATACTTCTAAAGAGTTCAAGTGAACAATTATTTTGGAATACTGTATTTTCTAAGTGCCTAGGATTCTGATGGAGCTGTGGTCACCTGAAGGCTCAACTAGGCTGTATACCCAAGGTGGTTCATTCACATAACTGCCAGGTGATGCTTTCAGTTGGGTTGTTGATCCAAGCACCTACAAATGGCCTCTGCATGTTGTCTTGCACTTACTTGCAAAATGGCAGCTTCACTTAGATTCTTACAAGGTGGCTCAATGCTCCAAATAGGAGCATGCCAGCAGGTAACATGGAAGCTGAATCATTTTTATTACCTAGCCTTGTATGGCATGCTGAGTCATTTTGATCACATTCCATTGGTTACAAGTAAATCATAAGCCCACTCGGATTCAAGAGGAGGGGTACCTCCTGATGAGAGGAGTGTCAAGGTCATGTTGCAGGGGAGCATGTGGCAGAGCAGACATCGCTGGGGCCATATTTGGAAAATATAACTTGCTACACAGGGTTAGTTATTAAAAATAGAATGTGTGAAGTCACTGAATTCAAGGTAAAGTATAGAGGTCACCAGACTTGGTGGAGAAACAAAGTAAGGAGGCAGAAACTGCAAAATGTTTACATTTGCACATCCACAAGAGCAGAAGGATCCAGGAAAACAGTGGGAGTTTAATCAAGTCAAGATTCAATAAAGGCTTCGCTCCGCCTGCTACACCCCAGCTGACTTTGTCAATGGTGCTCTTATGGCAATTCTTTCATCCTTCCACAGACTTCTGGTGAGTGCCTACTACATGTGCCAGGGACTAGTCCAGGTTCTTCACACAGATCAGTAAGCAAACACAGCAACAAGCCCTACCCTTGTGGACAGTGTATTCTAGTGGATTCATATTAATAAAAAATAAACAACACTGTTTGCAAATTAAGTTAATCACCATGAGAGGCAAAGCCGCACATGGTCTAACTAGCTAACTCTGCCCTAAAGAATAATCTAGGCTACGTTTTGCCAGGTAATTGTCCAACAGTCACAAGAGGTGAGGTCTTAGGGAAACAGGTTTACAGGTAAAAGGGTTCATCTGTCCTGTGAGTTTAAGAGGGCTACTGGATACCACTAATGGTCTAACTAGCTAACTCTGCCCTAAAGAATAATCTAGGCTACGTTTTGCCAGGTAATTGTCCAACAGTCACAAGAGGTGAGGTCTTAGGGAAACAGGTTTACAGGTAAAAGGGTTCATCTGTCCTGTGAGTTTAAGAGGGCTACTGGATACCACTCATCTCTTGCTTCTCCAAAACTATTAGGGGAGGCACACTGACTGAAACTGCCCACTCTGGCCAGGCACCATAGTAACCATTTGCATGAGTTGTTTTATGACAGGAGGTCCTGGTAAGGAACACGGAACTAATAAGCCACCACCAACCAGGAGAGTTCAGGAAAGGTCAAAAAGTGACACCACATGTCCAACCACCTCCCAGAATCCTATAGAGAGACAAGAATCAAATCCTATGTCAAAAATGCACATTTTTATGGCTGCCTGTGCAGAGGAGCACAATCAGGAAACTGGTCATCAAAGCAGACAGCAAAGCTCAGCCATCAGTTAGGGACTGGTGCAAGTTTTCAATATTCTGAAGGGTATCACTGTGGCTGCTAAGTCGCTTCAGTCATGTCCGACTCTGTGCGACCCCAAAGACATCAGCCCACCAGGCTCTGCCGTCCCTGGGATTCTCCAGGCAAGAACACTGGAGTGGGTTGCCATTTCCTTCTCCAATGCGTGAAAGTGAAAAGTGAAAGTGAAGTCACTCAGTCGTGTCCGACTCCTAGCGACCCCATGGACTGCAGCACACGGGGCTCCGCAATCCATGGGATTTTCCAGGCAACAGTACTGGAGTGGGGTGCCATTGCCTTCAATAAATATCTGTTAAGCAAATATTGTGTGTTACACCATTAATTCAGATGCTGGGGATAAAACAGGGAACAAGAGAGACAAAAATTCCTGTCCTCATGGAGAGTACATTCTAGGGCAGGCAGACAGAAAAGAAAAAAAAAAAAACAAAGTAGTAAAAGTATATGGTTTCTAGACACTAATGGTTGGGGGAAGGGTTGTAACTTAAAATAACAAGTCAGGGAGAGACCTATTCACTGAGAGAGATGTGAAGGAGCAAATCCATGAGCATTTCATTTGAAGATTATACCAGGAAGGGGAAACTTCAAAGGAAACTTTCTAAGTTATGGCTCGGAACATCAAGGCAGCCAGTGTAGCTGGAACTTAAGGAGCAAGAAAAGGCAAAAGAGGAGAAGTCAGGGAAGTGATGAGGGTGAGATGCCTGTGAGCCTTTTAGGCCATCCTATGCACAGCAAATCTTACTTTCAAGGACCTTGTGAAACACTGACATCATCAGTTAGATGATATGGCCTACATCGTTCTAGCTGCTGTTTTGAGAGCAGCCTATAGAGGACAGAAAGAGTAGAAGCAGGAGAAATTTCCAATCAGGTTGCTGAGCTAAAAAAAAAAAAAAAAAAAAACACAGAGATGTGGTATCTGGTTTGGACTTGTGGAGGCAGCCTTGAGGCCCCAGCTGAGCTGTCCTAGGCAGCTACTGTTGGTGCATTATGGGAGAATGGAGAACCAGTAAGGCAGCCACATCATGCTGCTTGGCTCTTGGAGGCCAGGAGATGCATATCTGAACAAACCACTTGACCTGACAGTGGAGACAAGATCGCAGAGTAGAAGGATGTGAGCTCAGTCTGTCTCATGGAAACATCTTTAAAATCACTACTAACTGCTGAACAACCATCAGTTTAAAAGAAATGCTGAAATCTACCAAAAAAAGAGACATCCGACAAAGAAGAAGCCACAGTGAGAAGGTAGGAGGGGTGCAGCTGTGATAAAATCATGTGGAAGCTAAACAATATGCTAGGAAACCACCAATGGCTCACTGAAGAAATCAAAAAACACCTAGAGACAAATGAAAGCATGACAATCTAAATACTAAGGGATGCAGTAAAAGCACTTCTAAGAGGCAAGTTTAGAGCAACACAATCTTACCTCAGGAAGTAAGAAAAATCTCAAATAAACAACCTAACCTTACACTTAAGGCAACTAGAAAAAGAACAAACAAAACCCAAAATTAGTAGAAGAGATCATAAAGATTAGGGCAGAAATACATGAAAGAGAGACATAGAAAATAGAAAAGCTCAGTGAAACCTAAAGCCTTTTCTGCATCTTTGAAGAGATAAACAAAATGGATAAACCTTAGCCAGATTCATCAAGGGAAAAAAGGGAAAGAACTTGTGGAGGCAGCCTTGAGGCCCCAGCTGAGCTGTCCTAGGCAGCTACTGTTGGTGCATTATGGGAGAATGGAGAACCAGTAAGGCAGCCACATCATGCTGCTTGGCTCTTGGAGGCCAGGAGATGCATATCTGAACAAACCACTTGACCTGACAGTGGAGACAAGATCGCAGAGTAGAAGGATGTGAGCTCAGTCTGTCTCATGGAAACATCTTCAAAATCACTACTAACTGCTGAACAACCATCAGTTTAAAAGAAATGCTGAAATCTACCAAAAAAAGAGACATCCTCCAAAGACAAAGAAGAAGCCACAGTGAGAAGGTAGGAGGGGTGCAGCTGTGATAAAATCATGTGGAAGCTAAACAATACGCTAGGAAACCACCAATGGATCACTGAAGAAATCAAAAACACCTAGAGACAAATGAAAGCATGACAATCTAAATACTAAGGGATGCAGTAAAAGCACTTCTAAGAGGCAAGTTTAGAGCAACACAATCTTACCTCAGGAAGTAAGAAAAATCTCAAATAAACAACCTAACCTTACACTTAAGGCAACTAGAAAAAGAACAAACAAAACCCAAAATTAGTAGAAGAGATCATAAAGTTTAGGGCAGAAATACATGAAAGAGAGACATAGAAAATAGAAAAGCTCAGGAAAATAGAAAAGCCTTTTCTGCATCTTTGAAGAGATAAACAAAATGGATAAACCTTAGCCAGATTCATCAAGGGAAAAAAGGGAAAGAGCTCTAATCAATAAATTTAGAAATGAAAATGGAGAAGTTATGATGGATAGCAGAGAAATACAATGGATCATTAGATGCTACAAGCAACCATATGCCAATAAAATGGACAACATAGAAGAAGTGAACTACTTATGAGAAAGGTACAATCTCCCAAGACTAAACCAAGAAGAAATAAAAAATATGAACATACCAATCACAAGGACTGAAATTGAAACTCTGGTTTAAAAACTTGCAATGAATCAAAGAATTTGAAAAAGAATGGATACATATGTATGTATAACTGAATCACTTTCTGTACACTTGAAATTAATACAATATTGTTAATCAACTATACACAAATATAAAATCTGTCTTTCCTATATCCAAAATGAATAAATACATACATTCATATTCAAAAATAAACTTCCAATGAACCAAAGTCCAAAACCAGATGGCTTCACAGGCAAATTCTATCAAACATTTAGAGAAGAGTGAATACATATCCTTCTGAAACTATTCCAAGAAATTGAAGAGGAAGAAACACTCCCAAGCTCATTCTATAAGGCCACCATCACCCTGATATCAAAACCAGACAAATATACAACTAAAAAAAACGTACAGGTTGATGAAGGTAGACTCAAAAATCCTCAACAAAAGACAGCAAACTGGACTTCCCTGATGGTCCAGTGGCTAAGAATTCTCCTGCCAGTGCAGAGGACACAAGTTTGATCCCTGCTATGGGAAGATTCCACATGCTAGGGGGCAACTAAGCTCATGTGCCACAACTACCAGAGCCCGCACACCACAATTCTGAGCCTGCATGTGCCCTAGGGCCTGTGCTCTGCAGCAAGAGAAGCCACTACAATGAGAAGCCCACATACCATAATGAAGAGCAGCCCCTGCTCACTGCAACTAGAGAAAGCCTGCAGGCAGCAACTAAGACTCAGTACAGCCAAAAACAAATACAATTTAAAAACAAAAGGAAAAAAAAAAGACTAGCAAACCAAATCCAGCAATACATTAAAAGTACCATACACAACGAACAAGTGGGATTTATCCCAGAGATGCAAGCATTTTTCAATATATGCAAAACAATCAGTGATACACCACATTAACAAACTGAAGAATAAGAACTATATGATCTTCTAAATAGATGCATAAAGAGCTTTTGACAAAATTCAACACTCACTTATGATAAAAAAAAAACTCTCCATAAAATTGGCATAGAGGGAACACAGCTCAACATAATAAAGGCCTACAGCCAACATCATACTCAACAATGAAAATCTGAAAACAATTCTTCTAAAATCACAAGCAGGCCAAGAATGTCCACTCTTGCCACTTCTATTCAACATAATTTTGGAAGTCCTAGCCATGGCAATCAGAGAAGAAATAAGGGGAATCCAAAATATAAAATAAGTAAAACTGTCACTGTTTGTAGATTGCAAGGATACTATACATTGAAAACCCTAAAGATGCTACTAGAAAACTACTAGAGCTCATCAATGAATTCAGTAAAGTTGAAGGATACAAAGTGAATCCACAGAAAGCTGCTGCATTTCTATATACTAACGAGAGATCAGAAGGAGAAATTAAAGCAACAATCTCATTTACCATTGCATCAAGTAGAATAAAATACCTAGGAATAAACCTAACCAGGAAGGCAAAAGACCTCTACTCTGAAAATAAGATGCTTAGGAAAGAAATCGAAGATGACACAAACAGATGAAAAGATATACCACATTCTTGGATTGCAAGAATCAGTCTTCTCAAAATGAATATACTCATAAGGCAATCTACAGAGTCAATGCAATCTTTATCAAATTACCAATGACAATTTTCACAGAACTGGAACAAAAATTCTACCATCTTATGGAAATACAAAAGACCCCTAATAGCCAAAGCAACCTTGAGAAAGAAAAACAGAGCTGGAGAAATCAGGCTCTATGACTTCTATCTATGCTACAAAGCTACACTCATCAAAACAGTATGGTACCGGCAGAAAAAAGAAATATAGAACAATAGAACAGAATAGAAAGCCCAGAAATAAACCCATGCAACTTTGGTCAGTTAATCTATGACAAAAGAGGAAAGGCTATAGCAATGGAGAAAAGACAATCTCTTCAATAAATGGTGTTAGGAAAATGGTACTGCTGCTGCTCTGCTAAGTCACTTCAGTCGTGTCCAACTCTGTGTGACCCCATAGACGGCAGCCCACCAGGCTCCCCCGTCCCTGGGATCTCCAGGCAAGAACACTGGAGTGGGTTGCCATTTCCTTCTCCAATGTATGAAAGTGAAAAGTGAAAGGGAAGTCACTCAATCATGTCCAACTCTTCGTGACCCCATGACCACAGCCTACCAGGCTCCTCTGTTCATGGGATTTTCCAGGCAAGAGTACTGGAGTGGGGTGCCATCACCTTCTCTGGGAAAATGGTACAGCTACATGTAAAAAATGAAATTATCACACTTTCTCATACCATATTCAAAAATAAACTCAAAATGGATTAAAGACCTAAATGTAAGACCAGATATTATAAAACTCTGAGGAAAACATAGGCAGAGCACTGACATAAATTGCATCAACATTTTTCAATCTCCTAGAGCAACATAAATTAAAGCAAAACAAAATGAAACAAAAAACAAATGGCATCTAGTTAAACTCAAAAGCTTTTGCACAGCAAAGGAAACTAAACACAATGAAAAGACAACTCACAGAATAGGAAAGAATATTTGCAAATGATGTGACTGACAGAGGATTCATGTTCAAAATTTATAAACAGCTCATGCAGCTCAACATCAAAAAAAAATTAAAAAAAAAACACACAAACAACCCAATCAAAAAATGGGCAGAAGACCTAAATAGACATTTCTACAAAGACATACAGATAGCCAAAAAGCACATGAAAAGATGCTCAACATCCCTGATTATCAGAGAAATGCAAATCAAAACTATAGTGAGATATTATCTCATACCAATCAGAATGACCATCATCAAAAAGTCTATGAACAAATTCTGGAGAGGGTGTGGAGAAAGGGGGACCCTCCTACACTGTTGGCAGGAATGTAAATTGGTTCAGCCACTATGAAGAAGAGCATGGAGGTTCCTTAAAAAAACTATAAGCAGAGCTACCATATGATCCAGCAATCACACTCCTGGGCATATAACCAGAAAAAACCATGATTCGAAAGGATACAGTCACCCCTATGTTAACTATAGTGCGGTTTATAATAGCCAACACATAAAAACAATCTAAATGTCCACTGCCAGATGAATGGATAAAGAAGATGTTGTATGTATTTGCCATAGAATATTACTCAGCCATAAAAATGAATGAAATAATGCCATTTGCAGCAACATGCATGGGCCTGGAGATTACCATATACGGCTTCCCAGGTGGCACTAGTAGTAAAGAATCCACCTGACAATGTGGGAGTCATAAGAGACATGGGTTTGATCCCTGGGTTGGGAAGATCCCCTGGAGAAGGGCATGGCAACGCACTCCAGTATTCTTGCCTAGAGAATCCCATGGAGAGATGAGCCTGGCGAACTACAGTCCACAGGGTCTCAAGGAGTTGGACATGACTGAAGCAACTTAGCAAGCATATCGCTCTCTCGCTCTCGTGCTCTCTCTCTCTATATATATATATATATATCTGAATCACTTGGCTGTACACCTGAAACCAATACATTGTAAATCATATTCAAATACAGTGCAAAATTTAAAAAATCAGAGATGCATCTCCAAAGAAAATGTGCTATAATAACTGGACATTGCACTGATTCAATTATCAAAACCATTTCTGGGATGCACACTTTGAGCAAATCTTTGGAAAACTCTGATAGTATTTTTCAGATGGTTTATCCCATAAGATGTACTAAACTTATGTGTCGAGGTTTGACAGCTAAACAATGACTGTTTTTGTTTACATAGTCACCCTTAGAAAGCAAGGATTTGTATTAGAGGAACCCTTTAACATTTTTCCTGATTGCTTTGCCTAATTTTTATGTGAGTTCCTTGATAAACCCACTAAAACTATTTTCTGTCCCTAGTTTTGTATAATCTGCCTACTAAGGAAATACTGAGGAAGAGCTCTGAACTGAGCAATCCAGCAAGATCACAGAAACCACGTGTAGGGAGCTGCCTGTCAGGAAATGCTACTAGAGATTCTATAAGTATCAGGAAAAATCTTGCAGGTAAGGGTGAATTAAATGGCTTTGGCCGGTTTGTATAGGCTGCATATTTCTTGCAGAGTCATTGATACTTCTAAAGAGTTCAAGTGAACAATTATTTTGGAATACTGTATTTTCTAAGTGCCTAGGATTCTGATGGAGCTGTGGTCACCTGAAGGCTCAACTAGGCTGTATACCCAAGGTGGTTCATTCACATAACTGCCAGGTGATGCTTTCAGTTGGGTTGTTGATCCAAGCACCTACAAATGGCCTCTGCATGTTGTCTTGCACTTACTTGCAAAATGGCAGCTTCACTTAGATTCTTACAAGGTGGCTCAATGCTCCAAATAGGAGCATGCCAGCAGGTAACATGGAAGCTGAATCATTTTTATTACCTAGCCTTGTATGGCATGCTGAGTCATTTTGATCACATTCCATTGGTTACAAGTAAATCATAAGCCCACTCGGATTCAAGAGGAGGGGTACCTCCTGATGAGAGGAGTGTCAAGGTCATGTTGCAGGGGAGCATGTGGCAGAGCAGACATCGCTGGGGCCATATTTGGAAAATATAACTTGCTACACAGGGTTAGTTATTAAAAATAGAATGTGTGAAGTCACTGAATTCAAGGTAAAGTATAGAGGTCACCAGACTTGGTGGAGAAACAAAGTAAGGAGGCAGAAACTGCAAAATGTTTACATTTGCACATCCACAAGAGCAGAAGGATCCAGGAAAACAGTGGGAGTTTAATCAAGTCAAGATTCAATAAAGGCTTCGCTCCGCCTGCTACACCCCAGCTGACTTTGTCAATGGTGCTCTTATGGCAATTCTTTCATCCTTCCACAAACTTCTGGTGAGTGCCTACTACATGTGCCAGGGACTAGTCCAGGTTCTTCACACAGATCAGTAAGCAAACACAGCAACAAGCCCTACCCTTGTGGACAGTATAATCTAGTGGATTCATATTAATAAAAAATAAACAACACTGTTTGCAAATTAAGTTAATCACCATGAGAGGCAAAGCCACACATGGTCTAACTAGCTAACTCTGCCCTAAAGAATAATCTAGGCTACGTTTTGCCAGGTAATTGTCCAACAGTCACAAGAGGTGAGGTCTTAGGGAAACAGGTTTACAGGTAAAAGGGTTCATCTGTCCTGTGAGTTTAAGAGGGCTACTGGATACCACTCATCTCTTGCTTCTCCAAAACTATTAGGGGAGGCACACTGACTGAAACTGCCCACTCTGGCCAGGCACCATAGTAACCATTTGCATGAGTTGTTTTATGACAGGAGGTCCTGGTAAGGAACACGGAACTAATAAGCCACCACCAACCAGGAGAGTTCAGGAAAGGTCAAAAAGTGACACCACATGTCCAACCACCTCCCAGAATCCTCCTCTCTGGCATCCATCTGGGCTGAACAAGGTGTGCACCACCAAGGACTCTGAGTCAGAATGACTGGCTAAAGAAAACGCGAAAACAAATCCCATCACCATAAAAGCTGAGACTGGGAGCCACGTGCCAGAGCACTTCTCCTCGGTTCCTTACCATACTGCTCTCTGCCCGGGCGACTCTTCCCAATAATCTCTTGCTTTGTCAGCACATGTGTCTCCTCAGACAATTCATTTCTGAGTGTAAGACAAGAGCCCACTTTTGGGCCCTGGAAGGGGTTCCCCCTTCCTGCATTAAAACCAGACTCTTTCTCAATCATCTGATGACCTTTGTTCGACTTGGGGGCATCACTGTCCAAAAGAAGCTCCTGGGAACCCTAATACTTCACCCTACCCTGTACACACACCCTTTGTCATGTAGCTGTGGAGTTCCATAAAGACACCATGTGTTTCCTGGTGTGATTTTCCAGTTGAATAAGGCAGACAGCAGTGTGTCAGCTCTGAGACCAGCCCTACAGAAGTCCTGCCTGTTCCCCCTCGGCTCTTGTTCCTCTGCCATCACAAGGCAGGCATGCCGGGGCTGAAGCACTGAGGATGAGATACACGGACCAGAGCCTAGTCGACCCAGTCTCCCCAAGCAACCGTCAGCCCACTCCCGGAGCCTCGCCACGATCCCAGGCCCATGAGCAATCCACTTATTGTCCTATGCCACAAGATTTTGTGGTTGCTTGTAACGCAGCATTTTGGGGCAAGGCAGGGCACAAGGGTGGCAGGGGGACACAACGTAAAAAAGCAGAGCTCCTTCTCTTGGATACCTGCTTCCAGTATTATTTTGAAAGCAATCCGCCCACGTCCCTGTCATTGCTCTTGGCGCTACCTTGGTGCCGGGCAGTGTGGAAGGATAATCAGTCAGAATTAACAGAGTTGCCTGGAGATTCATGACAAGGGTGAGGGGGGGTTAAAGTGGAATATGGATCCTTTCTGCCTATGAAGGTTTGCATTTGATGTTGTTACTGAATCCAAGCTTGCTCTGCTTGTCACACGATATGCCAGTGAATCCAAGAGACAAGGTGTTGGGGTGA
>SJYT01026003.1:29661-105826 GCA_006410635.1 Cephalophus harveyi
ATTTTACTTTATTTTACTTTACAATACCGTATTGGTTTTGCCATACATTGACATGAATCCACCATGGGTGTATATTAGCTCCCAATCCCGAATCCCCCTCCCACCTCCCACCCCACATCATCTCTCTGACTCATCCCTGTGCACCAGCTCCAAGCATCCTGTATCCTGTACCGAACATAAGATCTTTAAAATGACTGACAAAGCGCCATGTGATCTGACCCCAGCTTACCTACTCTACTTTTTGCTCACTCTGCTTCAGCCACACGGGCCTTCTTGCTGTTTCAGGCATTTATTGTCTCAGTGTGTTTGTACTCACTGTTCCCTCTGCTTGGAATACTCTCCCCCTATCTCTTTTTGTAGTTAGCTCCCCGACCTTGTCTGGGTTATCTCCTCAGTGAGTCCTTCCCTATCCACCTGATTTAAGACTGCCACCTGTCCCCTGACTTAGGCCCTTTTCTTGCTTCATTTAACTTATTTTCTTTACGTCTTCTTCACTTAGAATGTAACTCCATCAGAGCAGAGGGTTTCCATTTCACTGATGGACTTAAGCATTATGATTGTACCTGGTACATATGTAGGTTCTCAACTTTCCTTGTTTTGGTTGTGGTGGAAATATTTTCGATGCTTTGCTTCATCACTCAGTTCTAATAGCATCCCATTTACCAGTATTTTCCTTTATGGTGGTGTCTTTGATGTTATGTTTAAAATAATCCTTTCCTGTTTCTGTAAGGGCTTACAAAATCCTTTCCTACTGCCGGGGTATCAGTAAGTATGTGTTGAATGTGTGAATAAATGAACACTACTTTCTTACAAATTTGACCTCAAAGCAAGCTTAACCACTAGACCAGTGTTTGTTAAACTTTAACATTATAGGCATCACCTACAGATCGTGTTAATAAAACACAGATTCTGTTTCAGCAGACCTGGTATTGGGCCTGAGACTCTGCATTTCTGTCAAGGTGCTGCTGACAGTCCAGGGATCACGCTCTGAATAGCAAGGCAGTAATACATTACTGCATGGATTTTGGCATTATACCAGCCCCGTCTATTAAGATGCTGTTTTGTGAAGCTTGTATATTTATTTATAAAGTTGTAGTTTAGAATACTGATTACTATATCCTACCACACTTTTAACAACCCGCAAGAGGAATTTCTGTCAGGGCTTTGAAACAGGAAGAGTTGTGCTCTTCCTGGAAATGAATTGAATCTTTTTAAATCTCCAGGATGAGTTGTATAACTGATCATGTTGGTCACTTTATGTTGGCTCCTAGGAAGCATATGGTCAGAATTGTGGTCCACATAGCTTGTGTACAATACTGTATCACCCGTATTCTTATATACTAAAATTTACATACGGTTTATCTGTATTTTTTTTCTTCCTTCATTTATCCTTTTCTGAACTTTCTTCCTTACATCTAATTTTATTGCTTGTATTTGTTTAGAAGATTCAGAGATGGAAAAAAGTGTGTGTATGTAGACAGAGAGACATAGAGACAGAACCATTCTCTCCAGGTAATATATTTTTTGTTAATTTGGCCTTCCTGGAAATACTCCAGGGAAATAGCTTAGAGCAGGGGTCCCCAATCTCCAGGATCTAATGCCTGATGATCTGAGGTAGAGCTGATGTGATGATAATGAAAATAAAGTGCACAGTAAATGTAATGTGCTTGAATCATCCTGAAGCCATCCCTGCCCCCCATCCATGGGAAAATTGTCTTCCAGGAAACTGGTCCCTGGTGCCAAAAAGATTGGGGACGGCTGCCTTAGAGGGTTTGTTAGGCAGATATCCTTAAGAAATGGAGCACTGAAGTCTTAAGAAATCACACTGTAAAAACTTGCAAGGGTCTGTTCTGCTTTCCAGATTGGTGGAAATGTAGCAGGGAAAAGGAAGTGAGAATGGTGGTGGGGTTAAGGGGGAGGCCTGTGGAACCACAGTTAAAATAATAACTTTTGCCCCTGGGTGACCTTGGACAAATAATTTTAACATCTTGGAGCCTGAATTTCCTCACTTGTAAAATGGACGAATGATAGCTTCCTCCTTTGCTTATTCTGTCATTCATTCACTCAGTGAATGTCAGGTTTCTCCATATGCCCGGAACCTTGCTAGATGGCAGGGCTGAGCAGTGAACAAAAGTCAATATAGTTATGTTGTCAGAAGTGCTCTCAGAAGGAAGTAAACAGGAAGTAAGTGCGGGTGGGGTGGGAGCGGGCGGGGTGCTGCCTGGCATACATTAGCGGGGAAGGAGTCTCGTTGCAGGTGACATCCTGGCTCGTCACTGAAGCATGAGAATGAAGCAGCTGCCTTAAAAGCAGGCATTCCAGGCTGAGGGGATGGCAAGGACAAAGACCCCAGGCAGGAAACTGCTTGGAGATTTCCAAGAAAAGGAAGGTGGTGGCCCAGATGGAGAAGAGTGAGCAAAGGCTAGAGGGCTAGAGGCCAGGGAGGAGCTGTGAGCAGAGGAAAGGCAGGTCTGGCAAAGTTAGGAGTTGGGTATTTGTTTCAGTTGGAAATAGGGCAATGTCTTCATCTGATTCACCTTATAAAACAATGATACAGATTGGTTTTGTGTATAGACAGTGGATTGAACAGTATTAAGAAAGGTCACAGGAGGAGTTTTTAGAGGGAATCTAAAAACCCCTTTGGTGCCAAGGACTCCTTTGTAAATCTGGTAAAACCTCCAGTACTTCTTTTGAGAAGAACGTTTTTAGATGCAGAAAATAAAACACACAGGATTACAAAGGAAGCCAATTATCTTAACATTCAGTTACCAAAGCATTTTCAAAACGTGTGATGCACTAGCATATGTGCTGCTTGATTAACACATTCACTGCGGTTTTGCAGTGGGGCCTAAGGAGTATGGTATGTTTGCAGCAGTGATGAGGGGCAGTGATATTTCGAGATGTCTTCAACAACTGCAGTGTGACATTATCGTATCTGTGATTTCTATAGGTGGCAAGTCACGAGTACTCCTGGTGTTTCGTGGTCTGCATTTGTAATAAAAGGAAATGCCAAGCTGTTTAAATAAGGTTGGAGAAAATAGAGATGTGATTTTCTTTTCTTGGCCAAAGGGGACTGGTCTGGAGATGGTTGCAATGACTCACCCAAGATAAAGTGCCTAGCGTAGTGCTTGGCAGAGAGTAGCTGCTTAATGAAATCCATGTTATGCCCCTACTAACAAAAAATCAAAAGTGATTCTGAGCATCACATAGACAATTATGCCCAAGGAATCTATCTTCCTGCCATGATTAAAGGAAAAAGCCTTTTGCTATATTGTTCACTGGGTCCTTAACTCATTCCTAAGCATGTGGTTGGCAGCTAAATGGGGATGCCCTTAGCCAGATATAATAGAATGTCTGATAGAAAGTGCTTTAAATAACAGGAGCACTTATGACCTCACTTGACAAGGAGTGTAGAGCTAGGTCATTCCAGGATTGGTTAAGCAACTCAGGAAAATCATCAGAACCCAAGCCCTCTCCAACCTTTTTCTCTGCTATTCTGGGAGTGTGTGATGTGCATGCTAAGCTGCCTTAGTCATGTCCACTCTCTGCAACCCTAAGGACAGGCTCCTCTGTCCATGGGATTCTCCAGGCAAGAATACTGGAGTAGGTTGCCATGCCCTCCTCCGGGGGATCTTCGTGACCCAGGGATTGAACTGGTGGCTCCTGCGCCTCCTGCATTGCAGGCGAATTCTGTACCACTGAGCCACCAGGGAAGCCTTGGTGAGCTGTAGCACTCTTCAGGATTGCAAGATGGCTATTGCCTTTCCAAGCATTGTGTTCTCATATAACTGAGGCTGGGTGTTTTTTTTTTCCTTGAATTTTTTTCTTATCATATGGAACAGTCTGTCCTTAAAGAATTTCCATTCTGCCTCATTGCCCAGCACTTGGTCAGCAACCCAGCTCTGACCACTCCTGGTTTCTGGGGAGGCCAGAAAGGCTCGTATTCTTTATTTCCAGCCTCTTATCAGTGGATCCAGATTCTTTCAAGAAAAGAAGAGGGAATGGGTGTTGGGTGGTTACCAAAGTGTCTGCCTTTTGGCTCACTTACCAAGGTCTGTCTCATGAGTTCCCACTTCCTTGACTCTTGTCAACAATATTACAATGAACATGAAGATAAAGATACCTCCTCCAGATCCTGTTTTTATTTTGTTTGGATAAATACCCAGACGTGGGAAGGCTGGAGCATATGCTAGTTCTCTTTTTACTTTTTTCAGGAACATCCATACTGCTGTCGGTAGTTGTTGTACCAATTTAGGTTACTACCAACAGTGTATAGGGTTCTCTTTTCTCTGCATCCTCACTAACACTTTTTGATGATAGCCATTCTGAGAGATGTGAGAATATACCTCATTGTGGTTTTGATTTGCATTTCTCTGATGGTTAGTGATACAGAATACCTTTTCATCCAACTATTGACTGTTTGTATTTCATCTTCAGAGAGATGTCTATGCAGTTCCTCTGCCCATTTTTAAAAATAAGTTGTTTGCTTTGTATTTGTATAAGTTCTTTATATATTTTGAATTTTAACCTCTTACCAAAATATGGTTTACAGGTATTTTCTCCTACAGTGTAGTTTGTTCTTTTTAATTGTTTCTTTTGGCTGTGCAGAAGCATTTTAGTTTGATGTAATTCTACTTATTTTTTGCTTTTGTTGCTTGTGCTATTGGTGTTATACCTAGAAAATCATTGCTAAGACCAATGTAAAGGAGCTTTTCCCCTATGGTTTCTTCTAGGAGTTTTACATTTTCAGGTCTTGTGTTTAAGTCTTTAATCCATTTCAAGCTAATTTTTGTGAGTTGTGTAAGATGGGGTCCAGTTTCATTTTTCTGTGTGTAGTTATCCAGTTTTCTCAATAGTGCTTATTATTGAGTATATTCTTTCCCCATTAAGTATTCTTGGCTCTCATATCAGATGTTAGTTGACCATATATGTGGGACTATATTTATGGACTCTTGATTCTGTTCCTATTTGGAACCAGTCTGTTGTTCCATGTCCAGTTCTAACTGTTGCTTCCTGACCTGCATACAGATTTCTCAAGAGGCAGGTTAGGTGGTCTGGTATTCCCATCTCTTTCAGAATTTTTCACAGTTTATTGTGATCCACACAGTCAAAGGCTTTGGCATAGTCAATAAAGCAGAAGTAGATGTTTTTCTGGAACTCTCTTGCTTTTTCCATGATCCACCAGATGTTGGCAATTTGATCTCTAGTTCCTCTGCTTTTTCTAAAGCCAGCTTGAACATCAGGGAGTTCACGGTTCACGTATTGCTGAAGCCTGGCTTGGAGGATTTTGAGCATTACTTTACTAGCATGTGAGATGAGTGCAATTGTGCGGTAGTTGGAACATTCTTTGGCATTGCCTTTCTTTGGAATTGGGATGAAAACTGACCTTTTCCAGCCAACTGAACTGATTCTGTTCCATTGATCTGTTTTTATGTCAGTACCATACTGTTTTGATAATATAACTTTGTAATACAGTTTGAAATCAGGAAGTATGGTACCTCTATCTCTGATCTCTTTCTCAAGATTTATTTGACTCTTTGGGGTCTTTTTTGGTTCTGTATGAATTTTAGGACTCTGTTTTTCTTTCTGTGAAAAATGACATTAAAATTTTGAGAGCAATTGCATTGAATCCATAGATAGCTTTGAGTAGTGGTGGTGGTTAGTCACTAAGTCATGTCCAACTCTTGCCATCCCATGGACTGTAACCTGCCAGACTCCTCTGTCCATGGGATTTTAAAGGATCAATTGTGTCTGATTCTTTGCGACCCAGGGACTGTGGCCCACCAGGCTCCTCTGTTCATGGTATTCTCCAGGCAAGAACACTGGAGTGGATTGCCATTCCTTCCTTCAGGGGATCTTCCCAACCCAGGGATCAAACCCGGGTCTCCTGCATTGCAGGCAGATTCTGTGGCTCAGATGGTAAAGCGTCTGTCTGCAGTGCAAGAGACCTGGGTTCAATCCCTGGATTGGGAAGATCCCCTGGAGAAGGAAATAGCAGCCCACTCCAGTATTCTTGCCTGTAAAATCCCGTGGACCGCAGAGCCTGGTAGGCTACTGTTCATAGTGTTGTAAAGAGTCGGACATGACTGAGCGACTTCACGTTTCTCTACCATCTGAGCCACCAAGGAAGCCCTTAGTAGTATGAACATCTTAATAATATCAATCCTTCTGATCCATGAACACAGAATGTCTTTCCATTTATTTATCTTTAATTTCTTTCTTCAAAGTCTTACAGTTTTCAATGTACAAAATTTTCACCTCCTTTGTTAAACTTAGTCTTCAAGTATTTTGTTTTTGATGCTATTATAGTGGGATTTCTTTATTTTTCAGATAGTTTGTTATTTTCTTAGCATATAGAATCATAACTGATTTTGTATGTTGATGCTATAACTGCAACTTTACTGAGTTACTAGTTCCATCAATTTTTTGGTAGAGTCTTGAGAATTTTCTGTATGTAAGATTATATCATCTGCAAAGTTTTACTTCTTCCTTTCTGATCTGGACATCTTTTATTTCTTTTTATTGCCTGATTGCTTTGGCTAAAACTTCAGTAGTATGTTGAATAAGAGAGAGAGTGGGTAGCCTTGTCTTGTTCCTGATCTTAGAATAAAAGTTTTCAACCTTTTACCACTGAATATGATGTTAGCTGTGGACTTGTCATATATGGCATTTATTATATTGAGGTATATCTCTTTTATACCCAATTTGTTCACTTTTTATCATGAAAGGATGTTGAATTTTGTCAGATTCTTTATCTGCATCTATTGAGATGCAGTCATGATTTTTATCTTTCATTATATTAATGTGAGGGATTCCCTGGTGACTCAGATGGTAAAGAATCTTCCTGCAATGAAGGAGACCCATGTTTGAACCCTGGGTCAGAAAGATCCCCTGGAGAAGGGAATGGCAACCCAATCTAGTATTCTTGCTGGAGAATTCCCTGGACAGAAGAACCTGGCAGGCTCTAGTCCATGGGATCTCAAAAGAGTCGGACAAGACTGACCAACTAACACTTCTACTTCCATATTAATGTGATGTATCACATTTTTAAAGGAAAACATGTTTTTTTACTCCTTCCATCACTTATTGAACAGACCATGTGGCATGCAGTGTCCTTTGTACTATGTATACATTTTTATTTTCATTTTTTCAACTGTACTAAGGTATAATTGACAGAATTGTAAGATATTTAAAGTGTGCATTGTGGTGGTTTGATGTATGTATACTTTGTAAAATAATTTTCACCATATAGTTAATTAACACATGTATCACTTCACATATTTGCATATGTTGAACCATCCTTATATCCCAAGGATTAAGTCCTTGGGTATGATCCCATTAATGTGCTCTTGAATTCAGCTTGCTAGTATTTTGTTAAAATTTTACATTTATGTTCATCATGAATATTGGCCTATAGTATTCTTTTCTTGTAGTGTCCTTTTCTGACTTTAGTATGAGAGTAATTCTGGCCTCATAAAATGAAGTTGGAAGTGGCCTCTCCTCTTCTTTTGGAAGAGTTTGGGAAGGATTGACACTAATTCTTCTTTCAATGTTTGGTAGTATTCTCTAGTGAAACCATCCGGTCCTGGACTTTCCTTTGTTGGGAGATGTTTTATTAGTGATTCAGTATCCTTACTCATTATTGGTTTGTTTAGATTTCTGTTTCATCATGATTAAGTCTTGGTAAGTTGCATGTTTTTAGGAATTTATCATTTTCTTCTAGGTTGTCCAACTTGTTGGCATATAATTAATTGTTCAAAGTAGTCTCTTAAGATATTTTGTATTTCTGTGGTATCATTTTTAATGTCCCCTCTTTAGTTTCTGGTTTTGAATTTTCTTTTTGTCTTAGTCTAGCTAAAGTTGGTCAATTTTGTCATTTCAGAGAACCAATTCTTAATTTCATTGATTCTTTTCTCCTGGTTTCCCTTGTGGCTCAGACGGTAAAGCGTCTGCCTACAATGCGGGAGACCCGGGTTTGATCCCTGGGTCGGGAAGTTCCCCTGGAGAAGGAAATGGCAACCCACTCCAGTATTCTTGCCTGGAGAATCCCATGGACAGAGGAGCCCAGTAGGCTATAGTCCATGGGGTCGCAAAGAGTCGGACACGACTGAGCAACTTCACTTCACTTCACTTTTCTCCTGTATTCCTGTTCTCCATTTCATTTACTTTGGCTCTAATGTTTGTTTATAATTTCCTTTCTTCTGCCAACTTTAGGCTTAGGTTCCCCCCACCCCCCGCCCCGGTTCCTGAAGGTATAAATGTTAGATTGTTTTGAGAGTTTTTTCCCTCAAGTTTGTTTTTAAAATTATTACTATCATACAGGGTAAACACAAACAGTAAGAGGATCCAGGAAGATATACAGCCGTATTTCAA
The DNA here is from genome assembly GCA_006410635.1 of Cephalophus harveyi. Taxonomy (NCBI): domain Eukaryota; kingdom Metazoa; phylum Chordata; class Mammalia; order Artiodactyla; family Bovidae; genus Cephalophus; species Cephalophus harveyi. The sequence continues at coordinate 38,035 of SJYT01026003.1, forward strand.
AGATACTGTGGATTCAGTTCCAAACCACTGGAATAAAGTGAATATCTCAATAAAGCAACTCACATGAATATTTTGATTTCCCAGTGCAGATAAGTTACATTTACACTTATACTTTAGTCTGTTAAGTGTGTAATCATTATGTCTAAAAAAACCAAGTGCACACCTTAATTAAAAAATACTTTATTGCTAAAAAAATGCTAACTCTCTCAGCCTACCATTAGTGAGTCATGGTACTAACATCAAAGAACACTGATACAGACCATCATAACAAATATAATAATAATGAAAAAGTCTGAAATGTTGGGAGAATTACCAAAATGTGACTCAGAGACAGAGTGAACAAATGCTGTTGGAAAAATGACTCTGATTTGCTCGACACAGTGTTGCCACAAACCTTCAATTTGTAAAATAATAAATAAAAATAAAAATGGAATGTCAATGAAGCACAATAAAGCAGAAAGCATAAAACAAGGTATGCTTGTTTTAAAAAGTCCTCTTTGAACATAAAGCATTTTCTTTATTATGTCTAAAAAAACAAAGTGCACACCTTAATTAAAAAATACTTTATTGCTAAAAAATGCTAACCCTCTCAGCCTACCATTTTTGCCCATTTATGTGATATTTGTGTGTGTGTGTATGTATGTGTGCATATGTATGTGACACACCTTGTTTTCATATGTGCCTTTGCTGGTAGCTGGTAAAGAATCTGCCTGCAATGCAGGAGACCCCGGTTCAATTCCTGGGTCAGGAAGTTCCCCTGGAGAAGGGATAGGCTACCCACTCCAGTATTCTTGTGCTTCCCTGGTGGCTCAGACAGTAAAGAATTCTCCTGCAATGCGGGAGACCTGGGTCCAATCCCTGGGTTGGGAAGATCCCCTGGAGGAGGGCATGGCAACCCACTCCAGTATTCTTGCCTGGAGAATCCCTATGGACAGAGGAGCCTGGTGGGCTGTAGTACATGGGGTCTCAAAATGTTGGATACGACAGAGTGACTAAGCACACCACAGCATAGAGAGGTCTCATTCTTTATACTGGTTTGATTTAATAGCTATACCACAATTTAACCATTATAGACATTAAGTTGATTCAATTTTTTTCCTTTTTTGCTATCAGAATTAATGCTGTCAAGTATACACAGTAATACATATAATGTACATATATACATATATGAAATTTACATGTAATATATACATATATGTATCTTTGCCTTCTGTTACAAGTATATATGTAGGATAAATTTTTAAAACCCAATTGCTGAGTCAAAGTTTATAGCTGTTTTTCACTCGATGGAGATTATCAAGCTGCTATCCAGAAAGGTTTCATCAATTTCCATTCCCTCCACGAGCATTCGGGGGTGCCTGCATTCCCACATTATTGTCAATACTCAGTTTCATCAGACTTTTTAACATACGACAGACTGATGGGTAAAAAAAAAAAAATGAAGATGGAGATTTCTCGGATAGAAAATGTGTCCCCTCATTCAATACTCACTGAACAAAATGCATATACAGGATTTCACCCAGTCTAAATCTGAGTGGTCCCTGGTTTGTAAGCAGCAGTGTGTTATGCATTACGCAAGTAAACCTGGCAGTTTGGCTTAAAATGACAGCAGGTTGGCGAAGCTGGATTTTTGTAAGCTGAGTCCAGTTCATAATTGCTTGATTATAGATGTATCAGGAAATGGGGCACTTCTGTTGGCTGTAGCTTGGATCCTTTGTAACTCTTGATCCAGAACCCTGTGATGGCTAAAAGGACTAGCACTACTTGATCACTTAGCGTCCACCCTGTCATGAGCTCTTTCCATATATTATGTCATTTAGCTTCCCCGGTGGCTCAGAGGTTAAAGCATCTGCCTGGAATGCGGGAGATCCAGGTTCGATCCCTGGGTCAGGAAGATCCCCTGGAGAAGGAAATGGCAACCCACTCCAGTACTCTTGCCTGGAGAATCCCATGGAGGGAGGAGCCTGGTAGGCTACCAGTCCATGGGGTCGCAAAGAGTCGGACACGACTGAGCGACTTCACTTCACTTAGTACCAATACTTATGACTAGTCACCATATTATCTTCCTCCTCCCCATATGAGGGAACTGAGGCACAGAGAGGCTGTGGGACTTGTTCCAGGTTCCACAGCTAGTCAGTGGCAGAGATGGGGTTCCATCCAACACAGGCTGGTTGCCAAATCTGTGCTTTCAATGAGCTCTCTTCACACTTCAATGTGCACTCAGATCTCCTGGCGATCCTGTTAAAAATCAGGTTTTGATTCAGCAGATCTGGGGTGAGACCCAAGATACTGTATCTCAACAAGCTCCCAGATGCTGCTGCTGCTGGTTCATTGAGCGGATTTGAGTAAAAACCTTGAAATCATTAATTTTTTGTCAATTTTATGGGATTGCCTATCAACAGATTTCACTGATCCCTGCCCTGCCCCCTTCCCACCACCCGCCACTTCATGATGTTCATCAGTTGACCTTTTTACTGAAAATGACTTATTCCACAAATGCCAAAATATCAGCTCTCCAATTCGTAGGTGCTGCTGAAGGACTTTTTGCAGGTTTAAGGACTCTGTTAACATCTATGAGTGAATGTGTGGCTTTCCTTTTTTTCTGATAAATGTAATTTTACACTCTATATACAAAGATGTTTTCGTTTTTTAGAATTCCTTTAAAGGCCCAAATAGACCATGTTCCAGCAGTTTTAAATGATTTCGTAGTAAGAGACACTTAATCATTCCCACATCAGATTGAAAACATGATGCTCTGATCATTTTTCAGGGCATGAATGGAACCACTCCTGTTTTAGAATCATTCAGTTAAATTTACCAATCTGACATAAAAGAGTGTTGCCCCAACTCTAAATTAAATGGAAGATACTTAGACATTTTGTTTTTGTTTTTTCTAATGGGTTGGGAAGATCCTCTGGAGAAGGAAATGGCAACCCACTCCGGTACTCTTGCCTGGAAAATCCCATGGACGGAGGAGCGTTGTAGGCTACAGTCCATGGGGTCACAAAGAGTTGGACACGACTGAGTGACGTGACTTTACTTACTTTCACAATGATTTAACACTCAGAATAAACTTGATTTCCTTAGAGATAACTTATCCCTTTTAATTAGTCCACTAGTATACATTCCACTAAAAACTAAACTTATTACTTGTAATTATTTGGAGAGCATGGTTCATAATTTTCTTATTACTGAATAAATAAATTGGGGAAATGTGCATAATAAAAGTTCTTTTAAATGTTCTGAATTATTTGTTTTGCCAGTAACCTGACCTCCCAGTGTTCCATAAGAAGGTGGTTTTAATGGAACTGTGCTGTATTTATGACTTCTGAATGTGAAAATGACATTGTATTAATTTATTAATTTGACTAATTTCCTTTTCACTGGTTAATGAAAGAGGTTTGTCTCTTGACTGGCTCCTACACAGTGCACAGATTTCCTCTATGTAGCAGGAGAAGAGCATCCTTTAACATCCCCATGTGGAGATGGTCTCTTGGTAAACTGGCCAGCAGTCCATGATGTGTCCAAATAAGTGTTTCTCTTCAAGATTCACTTTTACTGATTACTTTCTGACCTGCAGTCATTAAGTACAGTGTCTTCGATATTGGTTTGAGTCAAAGAAAAACATGTTGTTTTCATGCATTATTTACATATATCGAAGTACCTCTTATCTTTTCCTAGTTATTTTCTTTATGGATTTAGTTACTAAGGAAACTTACCACGTTAACAACCTCATTATTCCTGGGGTGCTAGCCACTTGAACAAATGGAATTTTCAAGAAGTCATTTGATCCATTCTTTCTTTTAGCAAGCTAAACAAAGAAGTGTTTTGTGTAAGGTCACATTTCCTTTTCTGAACAGCTTTACCCATTCAACAACCCAGACAAATGAATGCCTTTGACACATTGAAGTGTGAGTGTTGCTACCTGGGCCATAAAGAAGCTGGTTCTCAGATGAGAGGCAGTCATAAAAGCTTCATGGCCGAGAACATCATCTAAATGAGAGGTGGCAAAACAAATATTGGTCATAGCATTATGTGCAGCTAGCTGTTACTGTGCCCATCTGCTGGCACCATTGCTTTGCATGGAATGGATTCCTCATGCTCAGTGGTGTATTGAAATCTGGTGTCCATGGCAACCAAAGCATCACCAATCCAAACCAAGCACTGTGGGGACCAGTTGAATCTCCACTCCTACAATGACTTTAGAAGGGAGCCGCATCCCTAACAGACTTTACAACTATCTAAGGCTGAAGAGTTCCAGTGATCCACCAGAAAGGAAGTATTGTTCTTGTGTACATTTCAGTAGCATAATTTTGCTATTTAAAATATTTCTTCTTTCCTTGTGAGGCAAAGAGAATTTCATGAGTTATCACCCATTGCAGCTGTTGAAACAGTTTAGCATCTCGATGAAGGCATTAAAAGATGATGGTTAAGAACAGGGCTTTCAGAGTCCTATAGCCTTGGTGTTGAATCATGACTCCATCCTGGTTGACCTTAGCCAGGTTACTTTAGCATCTTTAAACTTTGATTTCCTCATCTGCAAAAGGTAAAGCGAGCACCCCCTTCTTAGGTGTGGTAGGAAGATCCACTGAGAATGTGCATGTAACATGCTTAGCAGAGGGGTCTGCTAGGCACATAGTAAAGACTCTGTGTAAGTCAGTCCTTGTTTTATTAGTATTTTGAATATTGTCATTAATGCAAAGTGAGACCTTCTGTGGACTAAATGATACGGGTGTGTTTTAGGGGGAAGTTTAGCCCATGTAATATTCCCTGTGGTGGTATTCAGAGCTACTATGCCCCTGATCACAACAGAAAAGCTTTGAGATCTTCAAACAGAGGCCATAAAGTGCTGGACAGAAAGATTCTTTTCTCTGCCACACGGGAGATTAAGCTGAGCTGCTCAGAGAGATTATGTGTCAAAATAAATTGAGTGGCTGGTCATCACCCCTGGAACCTGAACCTGTTCAAGTTGCCCTCTGCACTTCGGTTACTCCAGGAAGAGGGTGTTATTTTCTCTTTTTGCTAAGTTCAGGCTCTTTGAAGACTTAATCTAGGAATTGGTTTTCCTGTGTCTGATTTGTGCTTCTCAGAGTAAACCACCTAATTGGCTTTATCAGAAGAGATTTGCTATGCAGGTGATGTTGGGATGTTTGTTCTTTCCCTCTCTTCCCCCCAGAATCTGAGGGGGAGATTCAAGGAGCTCTTTCCTGCTCTTAAATCCTCATCTTTGCTTCTAAAGATCATTTGCTAATTCAGAATTTCAGGCAAATTTCAGTAGTTGCCTCTCTGGTGAAGTGACAGTTTCAAATGAGTTTTCCTCAGCAAATGTTCCAGATCATGTACAGTCAGTAGCTTGTCTCAGCAAAGGATTAATACAATTAAGGATTCTTCCAAGTGTTTCTTCAGCTTCTGGGCCCAGAAATTATTTTTTTTCTTGCATTAGTGAACTTTTATATTTGCATTTCAAGGCTGTGTCATACGTATAGACTCACTGTCAGTTTTACAAACTTAAATCTACTCTTTAGCTCCTATTCATACTCATTTATGACATGATCTTGACATTTGTAACTACACTACTCTAATAGTAATGGAGTAGCAAATGGCAACCCACTCCAGTATTCTTGCCTGGACAACCCCATGAACAGAGGAGCCTGACAGGCTACAGTCCATGGGGTCACAAAGAGTCAGGTATGACTGAGTAACTGAGCACATACTCTAATAGTAAAGGCATCATTATGATTTCTTCTTAACCCTAATAACTGAGTTGTTGTGTATAACCATTCAGTCATTTCAGTCGTTCAGTCATGTCTGACTCTTTGCGACCCCATGGACTGCAGCATGCCAGGATTCCCTGTCCATCACTGACTCCCAGAGCTTGCTCAAACTCATGTCCATTGATTTGGTGATGCCATCCAACCATCTTATCCTCTGTTGTCCCCTTCTTCTGCCTTCAATTTTTCCCAACATCAGAGTCTTTTCCAATGAGTCAGTTCATCGCATCAGGTGGTCAAAGTATTGGAGTTTCAGCTTCAGCATCAGTCCTTCCAATGAATATTCAGGACTGATTTCCTTTAGGATTGACTGGTTTGATCTCCTTGCAGCCCAGGGGACTCTCAAGAGTCTTCTCCAACATCACAGTTCAAAAGCATCAATTCTTCGGCGCTCAGCTTTCTTTATAGTCTAACTCTCACATCCATACATGACTACTGGAAAAACCATAGCTTTGATTAGACGGACCTTTGTCAGCAAAGTAATGTCTCTGCTTTTTAATACATTGTCTAGGTTGGTCATAACTCTTCTTCCAAGGAGCAAGCATCTTTTAATTTCATGGCTGTCCTGCCTAAAATCTCCAATATCCCAACAGCTGTCTCTAGGTCTGTGGCCTTTGTCTCCATGGGGGTCCATAATGTCTTTCCCAGATCTGTGGCCTTAGGTCAGTGTTTCTCACACTTGAACATGTATGAAAATCCCTTGGAGGACTTGTTCCAGCTCCAGAGTTTCTGATTCAATGGATCTGGAGTCAGACCTGAGACTTTGCACTGTGAACAAGTTTCCACTGATGCTGCTGCTCGTCTGGAGACTATATTTTTAGAACTACTGCCTTATACTATACTCTTAACCTTGGCCAGACATCTCTGAAATGTGGGAACTGGGTGAAGGCCGTACACAAACTTACCATCACCACCACCAGAAAATAACTCAAAAGATAGGACTGACTCTATGACAGGTACTGTGATGAACATATTATATCCATTTCAGGGGAGAATACTGGGACTTAGGTTCAGGAACTTGCCTGGCATCACACAGCTGGGCAAGTAGTTGAACCCACATCTTCGTGATTATAGAGCTGCTTTTAGAGATTTAAGTCAGATAAGACTTCTGCGTGTTTTTCTACTGAAGTATTCATGGACAGGAGAGCGAGTTGTACCCCAAGACACCTGGAATGATAGTTTGAACTTGACTCTCTGAACTTCAAGGTGTTTTTGAAGTTTAACTTAAGAGTGAATAAAAATGGTGGTACAGGAGAGTGTTCTGCATGGATTCTAAAGTTCCAGAAGCCAGTTAGTCTCAGCTCAACTTTGTCAGTTGCAACTTTGATAGGTCCTTTCACAAACCTGAGCAACTCGGTGATACTCTTAGGCTAGGCTCTCCAGAAGTTGCCTCTGAGGTGTGGATATACTTCATTCAGGAAGGACTCTCAGAGAAACCAGTATAGGAGTAGGGCAAACAGTGAAGAGTGGGAAGCCACGCAAAGGGGTGATTTTTAGGCTGAGTGACAGCTTCCATCTCATTCTTTAAAGAACCCCAGAGGGCAGATAGCATCTCATAGTTTGTCCTGACTTGAGTCACGCACTCCCACCAGCATTTCACTACTAGATGGAGGCGTAATCTTCCCGGTACTTCCAGGCTTCTGGAATTGTGGGGCAAATGTGAAAAACAGGACTTCCTAGATTTAAGGGACCCCCTCCCCAGCAATGTTGGATAGAAAAAGAATAAAGAAAAGATTCTAAAGGCTTCTAAGAAGAAAAATAAAACTGCTTCCTTAAAAGGATTTGCACTGGCCTTTCAGTAGCAACTTAAGCTACCCAACAGTGGAACAAGGCCTCCTAAGTTCCAAGAGAAAATTATCAACTAGAATTCTGTAGCAGCCAAAATTATCGATCAATTGTGAGAGTAGAAAAAAAAATCTTTGCAAGTTCTCAAAAAAAAAAAAAAAACACACATTTTTTTTTTCTTTCAAAAGTGTAAGGCATAGGTAATTTTGCTTCACAGAATGTATTTAAAGAACTTACAGACCAGACATTCCAAATGAAGCAACCACTGTCTGGAACACTGCGGGAGCTGGTAAAACATTTTTGAGGGAGGTCCATGGTGTTGGTGGAATGAACCGAGAAATAGGGAAGTATGAGATTTCAAAACCTGGAGCTCCAGTGCAGATGAGATCAGAAAACTTCAAGAGTGATGGTAAAGGACAGCCCAGGATGTAGCTGGGTATCAAGTCTTGAAGGAAGCCTAAGTACTGAAGCAGAGCTACAGCCAGGATGATGCTAAGAGAAAAATAATAGAATAGGTGAATTACCTGATATGCTTGGCTTCACCTAGAGGAGTTATGCAAGTTTGTCAGAAAGTTAAGGTGCGAATTTGGTATAGACAAAATAGAAAACCAAACGATATAGAAAGAAAAGGAAGTTATCTTGCAGGGGGAAGTAGAGGAAAAAAGGAAATAGTAATCATGGAACATGGTTTTGCTTAATGAATATTGATTTAACCTGATACTGTTTTGGTAAAAAAAAAAAAGATACAATTATCTTGGGTGTTTGGGAAAGGAAACATATGTGTGGAGAGATTATAAGAGAGCTAAGTCTTCATCTTTCATGTTAGGAGATGAATAGGTAACACCTTTAATGGAAAAGTCAAGAAACAGTTGTGTAAGTGTGTCATCTAATATGAAGATGAATAGCATAAAGAAAGGCAAAAAAATATTTTCAGCTTTTGCCGTGGATGAGGAGGGACAGGAGCTTGATGTTATGCTTGGCTGTACCTAGAGGAGTTATGCAAGTTTGTCGGAAAGTTAAGGTGTGAATTTGGTATAGACAAAATAGAAAACCAAATGATATAGAAAGAAAAGGAAGTTATCTTGCAGGGGGAAGTAGAGGGAAAAAGGAAATAGTAATCATTGAACATGGTTTTGAGGAACTCCATTTTTTAAGTTATATACATGTATTGGGTTGACCAGAAAGCTCATTTGGGTTTTCCCATAATGTGTTATGGAAATGCCTGAACAAACTTTTTAACCAACCTAATATTTCTTTGAGAAATATAAATACCAGGAACATAAGAGCTATTTTTCTTAATCTCACTTGTGCTTTTTAGCTGTGATTTCACCATATTCTCTTCTTCATAGTCTTATTTCTGCTTGCTGCTGCTAAGTCACTTCAGTCGTGTTTGACTCTGTGCGACCTCATAGACGGCAGCCCACCAGGCTCCCCCGTCCCTGGGATTCACCAGGCAAGAACACTGGCGTGGGTTGCCATTTCCTTCTCCAATGCATGAAAGTGAAAAGTGAAAGTGAAGTCACTCAGTCATGCCCGAACTCAGCGACCCCATGGACTGCAGCCTACCAGGCTCCTGTGTACATGGGATTTTCCAGGCAAGAGTACTAGAGTGGGGTGCCATTGCCTTCTCCATATTCCTTCTTAGTGATTAACAAATGTTCTTAGAGAACATCTATGGAATATTACCTAATGATAGAAATAATGTCATTTATAGATAAATTTTGTCAGCATATTTCCTCATCAAAAGTGTGGCTTGATACATTCCTTGTATTCTAATAAGTAATACTAAATTAGGATTTAATGACATTTTATTAGTTTGGCCAAATAGCTCTGTGTCATTTAAAATCTTCATATGGTTTAAATAGTTGTGCCTTTAAAAATATTGAGTAAAATAATGAAGATCAGAGCTATATTTATTAAACTTCTACCCAGAAAGGAGGGGAGATTCCAGTTAAAATAATTTAAAGTAAAAAGATAGATGGTTAGAATACAGTGAAGATTGGTGGAATCACGTATATAAAGCAGAATAAGAATATAGGTTTGTTTTTTTTTTTTTTTTTCATGGCAGTGGCTCTAAGATGCTCCAAGATTCTATAATGCTTCCAAGTCATTGCAACCAGTGGTAACTAATAATTATATAGAACATTAAGTCAACTAACTACTTGTTACATAAGCTGTCTCATTTAATTCTCACAATCTCTCTTCAAGTTAGATATTATTACTACTGCATTTTCAGAACAGAAAATAGAAAACATTGCAGAGAGGTTGAGTAACTTCCCCAAGGATGTAGGGTTGAGAGGTAGGATAATGATAACATTTATTGCCTAGGCAGGATGCTTTTGGTAGGAACCAGCCAGTTAAGATTCTAAGACAAGAGAGAGAAACCAAGACTTACCTGTGGGATTTATTATCCCCAGTTGATAAGGGATTGAATCTTGTCTAGAATTCAGGTTCTTCTGCAAACTTGTGCTCTTTCTGCTGCTTTGGGCTAGTGGTACCCTTTGTTGTTCAGTTGCTCAGTTGTGTCTGACTCTGCAACCCCATGGACTGTGGCACACCAGGCTTCCCTATCCTTCACCATCTCCTGGAGTTTGCTCAAACTCATGTCCATTGAGTCGGTGATGCCATCCAACCATCTCATCCTTTTTCGCCCCTTTCTCCTCCTGCCCTCAATCTTTCACAGCATTAGGGTCTTTTCAGTAAGTCAGCTCTTTGCATCAGGTGAAAGTGAAAAGTGAAGTATTAGGTGCTCAGTCATATCTGACTCTTTGCGATCCCATGGACTGTAGCCTGCCAGGCTCCTCTGTCCTTGAAATTCTCCAGGCAAGAACTCTGGAGTGGGTTGCCATTTCCTTCTCCAGGGGATCTTCCCAACTGAGGGATTGAACCCAGGTCTCCTGCATTGCAGGCAAATTTTTTACAGCCAAAATATTGGAGCTTCAGCTTCAGCATCAGTCCTTCCAATGAATGTTCAATCCTTTAGGATTGACTGGCTTTGATCTCTTGGCTGTACAAGGGTGGTACCCTTCATGTTAAATGAAATTCCCCATTCCCTAAATATACCAATAAATGTTAACTGATGAATGGCAAATAGTTGTTTCCGTTCACTGAGAGAACCCTTGAGACAGTGGGTAGAGTGTCTGCATATCGATTCTGGAGTTTCGGGACTGAATCTGTTGCTGACTCCCACCCAAGATGCCACTCAGTAGCCTGAAAACTCAAAGAGAGGAAGTGTCTGAAAGGCATTCAGACACAGTTGACAAGTTCCCAAATAGAACATGATAGAAGAGAGAATTGGAGACAAGCATGGACAATTAAGCATGAGGATGGCCAACTGTAAGAAGAAGGATCCTTAGCAGGAAGTGCCTAACACCACGTTTGTTCCCTGAGTTTCTTTTGTTACTTTTCTCACAAGCTTTTTTTCTCCCTTTCCTCTGCACTTCTGGCTGCCCTTTGGGTGTACTGTTCACTGCACATTTCATGTTTGTTTCCATCCTACACATTTCCCAGAGAGCCTTGCTTGCAGCAAGACTGCAACAGCTCTAAGCTCTTCATCTCCACTTCCTTTTCACTAATACTGATCTGAATAATAGGCAGACCTGGCAAAAAAAAAGTTTCCTAATACATATTCAAGGAAGAGAGGAAGGGATGCCCATGAATTGTTTTTAATTTCACAAAGCTAAATAATCCCCTTTATTGGAGTCTCAAGAAGGGACAGCCCACATTTTAAAAGGAGCTCCTATCAAAATGTTTTAGCTTTTCTGGGTCTGACAGCAGAGCTACTTAGGACCTTAGGTTGAAATGTTTGGTCGACAGGTTACTTGGTTGGTCATGAATTCTGTCACATTTTCATTCACCGTCAGCCTCATGACAGCCAGTGGATGGTAAAATTCTACCACTTTTACATTTCAAAGTGAAAAATGTGCCCAGCTGATGACAGGTCAAAATGATCTGCTTGTGCATTTCTGTGCTGACACACAGAACTCTCTCATTGTTAACATTTAAGAGACCCTTTAGGAAACTCTATGTTTGGACTTGTATAGTTTCAGACATCTAAAATGATTTTTGTTTTTAAAATAATCTGTTACTTTTATATTCATGCAAATGATAAAGTCTTGTATATGTTTCTCAATCTTTATCTCCATTTGTTGAAAACTTGCATTCACTTTTGATAAATTAAACACTGACAGATATAGATAATCCGTTGTTAAGAATGCCTTTTTAGTTTGTCTGGAAGAAATTATGCTGTCTTACAAACAAGAACTTAATGTAGAAAACTGCCCCTTTAATTACATATTAAAATACCATTCCTCAAACAACTGTTAAAGTAAATATTTATGAATAAAAATATGTAGAGGAATAGAAGAATCAAAGCCAGTTTACAGTAAGTATACTTTTACTACAGCTAAGAAATGAAGTACCTCATCACGTCCTGCCTAGAGTGAATAAACAGATCACTGCTGATGGTGACTGCAGCCATGAAATTAGAAGACGCTTAATCCTTGGAAGAAAAGTTATGTCCAACCTAGATAGCATTTTCAAAAGCAGAACCTTTTGAAGTGTGGTGTTGGAGAAGACTCTTGAGAGTCCCTTGGACTGCAAGGAGATCCAACCAGTCCATTCTGAAGGAGATCAACCCTGGGATTTCTTTGGAAGGACTGATGCTAAAGCTGAAACTCCAGTACTTTGGCCACCTCATGCAAAGAGTTGACTCAATGGAAAAGACTCTGATGCTGGGAGGGATTGGGGGCAGGAGGAGAAGGGGACGAACGAGGATGAGATGGCTGGATGGCATCACTGACTCGATGGATGTGAGTCTGAGTGAACTCTGAGAGATGGTAATGAACAGGGAGGCCTGGCGTGCTGCGATTCATGGGGTCACAGAGAGTCGGACATGACTGAGCGACTGAACTGAACTGAAGAGAGAATTAAATCAGAAATTAGAAGGAAGATGTATCCTCAGAATTTGTTTATAGCATACAATGATTTAATATTTCTTTTCATTTTAGATAGCATGAGCTTTTAATTAGGTGGTACACAGTATGCGACAGCTGTTTCTGACTCATACTATTGAATACTGACCAACATATAACTAACTCCCTATCAGTTTTTTTAGCAGTCAGAGGAAAGCCCTCAGTTCTTGGTGCAGGTAACTTATTAGAGATTCTAACTAAAACTACTATGTAAATGGATTTTGACATTTAGCTTTCAAGCTTGAGGCATTTTTTTTCATCAGGCAAGCTGTGTTCTGCAAACCAATCATTATCATGGTAATCCAAGTCTATGCCCTGACCAGTAATGCTGAAGAAGCTGAAGTTGAATGGTTCTGTGAAGACCTACAAGACCTTCTAGAACTGAAACCCAAAAAAGATGTCCTTTTCATTATAGGGGACTGGAATGCAAAAGTAGGAAGTCAAGAAACACCTGAAGTAACAGGCAAATTTGGCCTTGGAGTACAGAATGAAGCAGGGCAAAGGCTAATAGAGTTTTGCAGAGAATGCACTGGTCATAGCAAACACCCTCTTCCAACAACACAAGAGAAGACTCTACATATGGACATCACCAAATGGTCAATACCGAAATCAGACTGATTATATTCTTTGCAGCCAATGATGGAGAAGTGGTATACAGTCAGCAAAAACAAGACCAGGAGCTGAGCTGTGGCTCAGATCATGAACTCCTTATTGCCAAATTCAGACTTAAATTGAAAGTAGGGAAAACCACTAGACCATTCAGGTATGACCTAAGTCAAATCCCTTATGATTATACAGAGGAAGTGACAAATAGATTTAAGGGATTAGATCTGATAGAGTGCCTGATGAACTATGGAGGGAGGTTTGTGACATTGTACAGGTGACAGGGATCAAGACCATCCCCATGGAAAAGAGATGCAAAAAAGCAAAATGGCTGTCTGAGGAGGACTGACAAATAGCTATGAAAAGAAGAAAACCAAAAAGCAAAGGAGAAAAGGAAAGATATACCCATTTGAATGCAGAGTTCCAAAGAATAGCAAGGAGAGATAAAGCCTTCCTCAGTGATCAGTGCAAAGAAATAGAGGAAAATAATAGAATAGGAAAGACTAGAGACCTCTTCAAGAAAATCAAGAGATACCAAGGGAACATTTCATGCAAAGATGGGCTCAATAAAGGACAGAAGTGGTATGGACCTAACAGAAGCAGAAGATATTAAGAAGAGGTGGCAAAAATACACAGGAGACCTATACAAAAAAGATCTTCACGACCCAGATAAAGCTCAAACTACCACATAATTGTGCTCATCTCACATGCTAATAAAGTAATCCTCAAAATTCTTCAAGCCAGGCTTCAACAGTACATGAACCATGAACTTCCAGATGTTCAAGCTGGTTTTATAAAAGGCAGAGGAACCAGAGACCAAATTGCCAACATCTGCTGGATCATTGAAAAAGCAAGAGAGTTCCAGGAAAACATCTATTTCTGCTTTATTGACTATGCCAAAGCCTTTGACTGTGTGGATCACCACAAACTGGAAAATTCTTCAAGAGACATTAATGCCAGACCACCTGACCTGCCTCTTGAGAAATCTGTGTGCAGGTCAGGAAGCAACAGTTAGAACTGGACATGGAACAACAGACTGGTTCCAAATAGGAAAAGGAATACGTCAAGGCTGTATATTGTCACCCTTCTTATTTAACTTATATGCAGAGCGCATCATGAGAAACACTGGGCTGGATGAAGCACAAGCTGGAATCAAGATTGCCGGGAGAAATCTCAATTACCTCAGATATGCAGATGACACCACCCTTATGGCAGAAAGCGAAGAAGAACTAAAGAGCCTTTTGATGAAAGTGAAAGAGGAGAGTGAAAATTTTGATTTAAAGCTTCATATTCAGAAAACTAAGATCATGGCATCTGGTCCCATCACTTCATGGCAAATAGATAGGGAAACAATGGAAACCATGAGAGACTTTATTTTGGAGGGCTCCAAAATCACTGCAGATGGTGACTGCAGAAATTAAAGATACTTACTCCTTGGAAGGGAAGTTATGACCAAACTAGACAGCATATTAAAAAGCAGACATTACTTTGCCAACAGAGGTCCATCTAGTCAAGGCTATGGTTTTTCCACTAGTCATGTATGGATGTGAGACTTGGACTATAAAGAAAGCTGAGTGCCAAAGAATTGATGCTTTTGAACTGTGGTGTTGGAGAAGACTTTTGAGAGTCCTTTGGACTGCAAGGAGATCCAACCAGTTCATCCTAAAGGAAGTCAGTCCTGAATATTCATTCAAAGGACTAACGTTGAAGCTGAAACTCCAAAACTTTGGCCACCTGATGCGAAGAACTGACTCATTTGAAAAGACCCTGCTGGCTGGGAAAGATTGAAGGCGGAAGGAGAAGGGGACAACAGAGGATGAGATGGTTGGATAGCATCACCAACTCAATGGACATGAGTCTGAGTATACTGTGGGAGTTGGTGATGGATAGGGAGGCCTGGTGTGCTGCAGGTTATGTGGTTGCAGAATCAGACATGACTAAGTGATTGAACTGAACTGAAATTTAGCTTCCAGCAGAATCACCTTGGAAACCTTATTAAAACATGGGTCATTGTGCTTTACGTGGGTCTGGGGTAGAGTGAGAGAATTTGCACTTCTAAAAAGTTCCCAGATGATGCTGATGCTACCGTTCTAGGGACCACAGTTCCAGAACCATTGCTCTAGACCACCATATTGCTGGAAGCAGAAAACTCATTGCCAAGAATTTCCAGCTTGGTGTGTAGGATGAAAAATCCTGATGCTCTTTTGGAAAGTTCCTGCTTCCAGTGATCACTTTTAAGATTTCTCTCTCTCTCTCTTTTTTTTTTTTTTTTTTTGGTATCCAAGACGTGTTTATTGGGATAGTTTCCCATTCTTCTTGTACTTTCAGTGCTGCTTCTGTCTGAAGGAGTATCCTTTGTACCCTTGTTTTTCCTCCTGTAGGCTGGCAGAGGACAGCAGAGCAGCCAACACACAAAACTGCTGTTTGTGCATGGCTAAAGATGGTGGTGATGTTATAGCATCCTGGGCATTTCACATCCATGAAATAGGAATTGGGGCTCTGCAACAGGCTCTTCTTATGTTTCCTGTTCTCTTTTGGAGAGGGGTAAAGGAGATCCTTTGGGAGAGGCACGTTCTCATGGGGAGGTCGTCATTGCTGGAAAGCTTCTTTTTTTCATTTCATTTTTTTTTTTTTTTTTGATGGGGACCAGTTTTGAAGCCTTTATTGAATTAGTTAAAATATTGCTTCTGCTCTTTTATGTTGGGCCCTAAGGTATGTGGGATCTTAGCTTCCCCACCAGGGATCAAACCTGTATCCACTGCATTGAAAGGTGAATTCTTAACTGCTGGTTTGCCAGGGAAGTCCCACTTTTGTTTTAAATGAATTCTGTATAACTTCTCTAAGCTTCATTTGTTTAATCTTCATTCCGTGGTGCACTGTTCAGAACATGGCTTTCAGGGCTGTCACATTCAGTGTAGATGGCAAGATATTGATATATGTAATCATGTTTGATATTCACCCTCTACTTACAAGAGCAAATGGACATTTTCTTTTTTAAGTGAATTGGTGCCATGATTAGGTGTAAATAAGCTCCCAGTTCTTTGGATAATGCCATTGACAGTCCATTGACAGCGTTCTTGGGTCTGATCAAATAGCACCAATGCCCAGGATAACCTTTTCCAGTGGTATAAACCAGACCACACACCAGACTTATGAGTTATTTGTGTTGCCTTGTTGAGGTGACAGAGGGAAGCATCTTTATGAAAAATCGCTATCGTATATCCATTGTGTAGTCACAGCAACAACTCTTGTTATCACTGTCATCTTGAAGAATATATATTAACCTCAGAGACCTTGATAAATGACCCTTTAGGGGGAAATTAATATCTTTAGGCGAGTCAAATATATTAATCATTGGTGCCATGGACAGAGTAAATTTCCTTCTTGCTGCTGTGGCAAGTACTGTAAATCCTTGCAAGGTCCACAGGCAACATTTATGGCCTTCTAAATACTGAGCAATGCCTGCCATTCACTGGAGTGGGAGTAAGTAACATCTCCTGACTTCAGGTATTCTAACATGTTAGGAAAATTGTCAAAACCAGTTCTTCTCAAGTTGTAATGTACCTGAATCACCTGGACAACCTAATGAAGATCTGGGGCTTTCCCTGGTGGTCCTGCAGTTAAGAATCCACCTGCCAGTGCAGGGGATGTGGTTTGATCCCTGGTCGGGGAAGATTCCACTGAGCCCATGCTCCACAACAAGAGAAGCCCACGCACCCACAGTGAAGATCAGCCCACACTCGCTGCCATTAGAGAAAGCCTGCATGCAGCAGCAAAGACCCAGCACAGCCAAAAAAAAAAAAAAAAATGTGGGATGAGACCTAAGATTCTGCATTTCTTAGAAGTTGTAGGTGGTGCCAGTGTTCCACTGAGTGGTCCTTTGCTCAGCACTTTTGAACCACCTGCTTTCATAGAGCATCCTTGCTTATAGCCTAGCAAGTCCAGACAGAGAAGGCAATGGCACCCCACTCCAGTACTCTTGCCTGGAAAATCCCATGGATGGAGGAGCCTGGTAGGCTACAGTCCATAGGGTCGCTAAGAGTCAGACATGACTGAGTGACTTCACTTTCACTTTTCACTTTCATGCATTGGAGAAGGTAATGGCAACCCACTCCAGTGTTCTTGCCTAGAGAGTCCCAGGGATGGGGGAGCCTAGTGGGCTGCTGTCTGTGGGGTTGCACAGAGTCAGACACGACTGAAGCAACTTAGCAGCAGCAGCAGCAAGTCCAGTACTGGTATAGCTCTTCACCCAGAAGCTCAGCCTGGTCACCTAAACACATTGCCCTCTTCTTGATGTTCTTTTAGTAAAATCATTTCTGCTTACTCTATGGACAAGATTCATATTGGCAACTATTGCTTTTATGTCTGTGTCCTTTAAGAACTTTCTACCTTGGTGGTTAGAAAGGTCAACTTCAGTTTCATCAGAAAATGCTGTTGGGGGAATTCCTTGATTGTCCAGTGGTTAGAAGCACAGATTTCATCTCTGGTCAAGGAACTAAGATCCTGCAAACCTCACAGCACTGCTAAAAAGAAAAATTGCTGTTGGTGGAAGAGTTGTCATGAATGTCCGATTGAAGGTAATTCCATAACACTGTGTTGTTGTTTAGTTGCTAAGTTGTGTCCCACTCTTTTGTGGCAATCCCATGGACTGTAGCCACCAGGCTTCTCTGTCCATGGGATTTCCCAGGCAAGAGTACTAGAGTGGGTTGCCATTCCCTTCTCCAGGAGATCTTCCCAACCCAGAGATCAGACTCAGGTCTCCTGCATTTCAGGCAGTTTCTTTACCACTGAGCCACCAGGGAAGCCACATAGAATTGTATGAGGGAGGCAAACCCCAAATTCCAAGGAGAGACTTACGATGCAAACTCTGTACTATGCCATTTAATGATGTTCTCAGAAGACCATAGCTTTCCTTTGTAAACTTCAGCTTGTGATCAGTGATCACTGGTGCATGACGCCAAGTACAGCTTTAATAAAATGGTTTCATTGCTGGCTTTGGTCTTGGGCGAAACAGGAGTGATGAAAGATACTGTTAGAGCCTGTATGCAGACATCACTCAAATGGTTCTATTCCCAAGGAACAGACAAATTACCGTAACCTAACAGGGATTATTTTAAACAACGAAATCTGCTCAGATCTGAAGGTAGAAGCTGGATCCCTTTCCTGGCTTAATATATCTGTTACCAGTGCTGTTAGCTGTAGCTGATTGAAAACCTGACTATGGTGGTTTCAACAGATTGTTGTTGTTCTGTCATTCAGTCATGTCCAACTCTTTGTGACACCATAGACTGTAGCATGCCAGTCTTCCCTGACCTTCACCGTCTCCCAGAGCTTGCTCAAACTCATGTCCATTGAGTCGGTGATGGCATCCAGCCACCACATCCTCTGTCACCCGCTTCTCTTCCTGCCTTCAATCTTTCCCAGCATCAAGGTCTTTTCCAGTGAGTCGGCTCTTCACATCAGGCAGTCAAAGGACTGATCATCAGTCATTCCAATGAATATTCAGGGTTGATTTCCTTTAGGATTGACTGATTTGATCTCCTTGCAGTCCAAGGGACTCTCAGGAGTCTTCTCCAGCACCACAATTTGAAAGCATCAATTCTTCGGCACTCAGCCTTCTTTATGGTCCAACTCTCACATCTGTACATGACTACTGGAAAAGCTGTAGATTTGACTATACAGACCTTTGTTGGTAAAGGTCAGGGAAGACTGGCATGCTACAGTCTATGGTGTCACAAAGAGTTGGACATGACTGAATGACAGAACAACAACAATCTGTTGAAACCACCATAGTCAGGTTTTCAATCAGCTACAGCTAACAGCACTGGTAACAGATATATTAAGCCAGGAAAGGGATCCAGCTTCTACCCTCAGATCTGATGTCTGTGCTTTTTAATACACTGTATTCTAACATATAAAGGGGTATGCCATCAGGCTGCTGGTATTGGTACAATGAGTTGGTGATGTCAGGAACTTTCCAAGGTCATGGTTACAGAATCCGTGGGGGAAGGTCCAGATACCATGTTTACATTCAAGCTAGAAAGCAGAGGGAAGGCTGTGCTGAGTATGTCTCCACTGACCAGGGAAGCAAAAGCTGTCCAAGACATGTCCAAGTTTCTCTTTGTATCTGTTGACCAGGACTGTTGCATGGCCACACATGGGAGACTAGGAAAGCTTGCCTTTATCTGGGCCACCTTGAAAACTGCTGGGGTTCTGAAGGGAGAAATGGATATTGGGTAGGCAACTAACTAAACTAAATTTCCCTGCCTCTATTATTCAACTTTGCTCTTTTTCTCCCCCTGCAGAATCCAATATTCAGTACTAGGAAAGAGAGTGAGTGTCTGCTGCAGGTAGGGGTTGGGTTTGGCAGAGGGAAGAAGCAAAGGTCAGCCTTTCAACATCCAAACTCCATTTCCCCCCAGTGAGATAAGTATACAGATTGAGTTTTGAAGGCACAAACTGCACCTACGGAGAAGGCAATGGCACCCCACTCCAGTACTCTTGCCTGGAAAATCCCATGGACGGAGGAGCCTGGTAGGCTGCAGTCCATGGGGTCGCTGAGGGTCGGACACGACTGAGCGACTTCACTTTCACTTTTCACTTTCATGCATTGGAGAAGGAAATGGCAACCCACTCCAGTGTTCTTGCCTGGAGAATCCCAGGGACGGGGGAGCCTGGTGGGCTGCCGTCTATGAGGTCGCAGAGTCGGACATGACTGACGTGACTTAGCAGCAAACTGCACCTAAAATCAAAAAGAAAGGTAAACGGACATCACACTGTGCACACAGAGTAGTTTGGAAGTTCAACAACAGAATTTCCAAAGTCATATATATGGTGGTACCCCTTATCCTGCAATGTCATTAGACAGTTCAAGTGTTAAACAGCTTGTGTTGTCAGCTTAGTGAATCCCTAATGATTTTGAAAGAAGGCCTTGTACTATTAATTATCATAAGTCTGCCTCTCTGGACACTTCCAGATTCTTGATAAGGAGCAGCTGATAAGGTCTTTTGATAAAGAATGAAGCAGCATGGAATGTGAACATCTTGGGGGTATTACATTCCTTTTAAAAATGCCCTTTAGACATTGATTCTTAAATAATGAGGATCTTTCCAATGCTATTACTATACACTTCCTGTTGATCTTTAGATGATTTTTGCATCAATTAGAGTTAATTAGACCTGCATTAGATTAGGGTTTTGTCCACCGTGGAGCTGGGTAACTGCTTTTTGCTGCTGCTGCTTCATTTAACCTTGTTAAAATAATTTAGTTGCTAGGAGTTCATTCTTCTTTTAAAGAGGAAAGAAAATACAGTTTGGTAGGTGACAGAATGATGTATTTCTCTTTCTTGATTAAAAACTGTGTGTGTATGGTCAAGATCAGGCTTTTCAGCTTGGCTTTGTAACATTTTGAAGGTGACTGTTTTGTTTAATCCTCTGACTCTGCTTTGTGCCTCTGAATTAGCTCATACATTTTTATCTGTAGCCTGGTCACTGGATGAAAGGGAATGATGATTTCTGTGTTGTGCAGATTTCAGAATTTGGAGGGGAAAAGTGTGGTACAAGACAGCTTTGCATTTTGTTTCATCTGCATAAAGGATATAGAAGTGTTTCATGTATTCCCATAGAAAGTCTGGCAGAAGATGGAGGTTGGGAAGAGAGATGGATGGGCTTCTTTTGCTGTGTCTTAAAACAGGAGATTAGTTCTTCCAGAGAATTTCCTTTCACCCTTTCCAAAATGAATACAGAATAGCTTGTGTCAGGGTCTAAAGGCTGGTTGGGGTCCTGGTGGGACTGTATGGCAGAGATGAGACAAAGTAGAGTTTTAGGGTTTTTCACAAGAACCTGCTGGGAGATGGCCTGAACTCACTCACCCTGGGAGAAGTGAACATCAGAGTGCTGGGCACTCACTTCACATGGGTGCCTCTAACCTTACTGATAGACTTGTAAGCATGACTCTCTCTTTTGTGTTGGCCTAGAATTTGGAACCTGCTTCCATCATAGCACTTGACACTTCGTGTCCTGAGCTATGGCAGGGCTGAGAAGATTTCTTTCTTTTTTTTTTTTAGATTTTTTTTTTTTGATGTGGACCATTTTTTAAGTCTTTATTGAATTTTTTACAACATTGCTTCTGTTTTCTGTTTTGGGTTTTTGGCCCTGAGGCATGTGGGATCCTAGCTCCCTGACCAGGGATCAAACCCACACTCCCTGCATTGAAGGGAAAGTTTTAACCACTGGACCCCCAGGGAAGTCCCCTGAGAGCTCTTTGAGGGCAGACCAAGACCTCAGATTCCAGAGGACAAGGAGTGTGTTCTGTCTTGCTCCTCACAGTACATGGTACCAAGTAAATAGATGCAACATTGAAGCAGCCCACTGCACTGTTTCAATGTGAGTTTGTCTCTCATTTTATCATCCCCATTTTCATGGGGACATTAGCTCTGCTTTCACTGTACTTCTTTGACTGGTATCTAGAGAGCTCTTGGTATGGCTTTAAAAGGCACTTGAGGGGAGCAGTCCTAAGATGGTGGAGGAATAGGACGGGAGACCACTTTCTCCCCTACAAATTCATCAAAAGAACATTTGCATGCTGAGTAAATTCCACAGAACAACTCCTGAATGCCAGCAGAAGACATCAGGCACCCAGAAAAGCAGTCCATTGTCTTCAAAAGGAGGTAGGAAAAATATAAAAGATAAAAAGAGAGACAAAAGAGGTAGGGACGGAGATCCGTCCCGGGAAGGGAGTCTTAAAAAAGACAAGTTTCCAGACATCAGGAAACACTCTCACTGGCGAGTCTGTGGCAAGCCTTGGAACCACAGAGGGCAATATAACTTGGAGGAAAAATAAATAATTAAAACCCACAGATTACATGCCCGATGGTAATTCTCAGCAGAGAAGCAGTGCAGACGCCCATAGACACCTGCATCCACCACTAGCAAGCAGGGGCTGGGCAGGGAGGCGTGGGCTGCATTGCTTAGAGTAAGGACTTGGTCTGAATGCCTTGAGGGCAATCTGAGGGAACTAACTTGAGATAGCAAACCAGACTGTGGGAGAGTTGAGTTCAGTTCAGTCGCTCAGTTGTGTCCGACTCTTTGCGACCCCATGAATCACAGCACGCCAGGCCTCCCTGTCCATCACCAACTCCCGGAGTACACTCAGACTCACGTCCATTGAGTCGGTGATGCCATCCAGCCATCTCATCCTCGGTCGTCCCCTTCTCCTCCTGCCCCCAATCCCTCCCAGCATCAGAGTCTTTTCCAATGAGTCAACTCTTTGCATGAGGTGGCCAAAGTACTGGAGCTTCAGCTTTAGCATCATTCCTTCCAAAGAAATCCCAGGGCTGATCTCCTTCAGAATGGACTGGTTGGATCTCCTTGCAGTCCAAGGACTCTCAAGAGTCTTCTCCGACACCACAGTTCAAAAGCATCAATTCTTCAGCGCTCAGCCTTCTTCACAGTCCAACTCTCACATCCATACATGACCACAGGAAAAACCATAGCCTTGACTAGACGGACCTTAGTCGGCAAAGTAATGTCTCTGCTTTTGAATATGCTATCTAGGTTGGTCATAACTTTTNCAGCGCTCAGCCTTCTTCACAGTTCAACTCTCACATCCATACATGACTACTGGAAAAACCATAGTCTTTACTATTACATCATTTTAAAAAATCTATGAAGATTAGAAAGTCATTTGGAGGTGACATGAAAGAGCCACAC
Organism: Cephalophus harveyi; assembly: GCA_006410635.1. Lineage (NCBI taxonomy): Eukaryota > Metazoa > Chordata > Mammalia > Artiodactyla > Bovidae > Cephalophus > Cephalophus harveyi. The sequence goes on from SJYT01026003.1 coordinate 60,877, forward strand.
TTTTTCCCTTTGAAGCATTTTTACAGTGAATTCCATGATAGTTCCAAACCAATTCATATGATAAAAGATTGTATCATTTAAGCTTTAAGAGATAAATGAATAAATTTTGGTCGTTTTTCTGTATACTTCCTGTTTTAAACCAAAAATAACTTCTAAAAAAATCACGTTTTGAGATAGCATTTAATATTCTTGAAAAATGACTGAAATACTTTAGGATGTTGTTGCCATTATTTAGTCAGTAAGTGGTGTCTGACTTGTGACCCCATGGACTGTAGCCCACTAGGCTTCTTTGTTCATGCAATTTCCCAGCCAAGAATACTGAAGTGAGTTGCCATTTCCTTCTCCAGGGAATCTTTCTGACCCAGGGATAGAACTCACATTTTCTGCATTGGCAATCAGATTCTTTACTACTGAGTCACTAGGAAAGCCCATGTTTTAAACATTTTTCAGCCAAATTTATGGTTTGCTATTTTTCCATGTTAAAACACATAGATTTAACTCATTCGTTTAAACTGCTAAATTAAGTAGCCTTGTGTGGCTATACCCCTGCTTACTTATCTATTTTCCTTAATGGCAGTGTTTCCAATATTTTATTATTACACAAAATTCTTCAATAGAGATAATATTTTTCATGTCTCCAAAGGACAAGAGATTTTAAATTAAAATACTCCATGCTGAAGAGGGTTACTGGTAGGAATACAATTTGAAACCATCTCTCTGGAAAAGCATTTGGCAACATGTGCCAAGACCTTAAAAAATATGCATACTCATTAACCCTATTATGTTACTTCTAAAATATACTATTCAGTCGTTCTCAAACTGTGGTCCCCAGACCAGCAGCATCAGCACAAGCAAATCCTCAGAGCTCTACCTCAAACCAGAGAAGGCAATGGCATTTATTGAGAGTTGCTATCTTTTAAGTAAGAGAAGGCAATGGCAACCTACTCTGGTACTTTTGCCTGGAAAATCCCATGGATGGAGGAGCCTGGTAGGCTGCTGTCTATGGGGTCGGTAAGAGTCGGACACGACTGAAGCGACTTAGCAGCAGCAGCAGCAGCTACCTCAAACCTACTCGATCAGAAGTTTTGAGGACGGGAATAAACAATCCATGGCTTACCAACTCAACAGGTGATTGATTCTAAGACTGCTGCTGCTGCTAAGTCACTTCAGTCGGGTCCAACTCTGTGCAACTCCATAGACGGCGGCCCACCAGGTTCCACCCTCCCTGGGATTCTCCAGGCAAGAACACTGGAGTGGGTTGCCATTGCCTTCTCCGGATTCTAACACTAAAGCTCAGTAAACAACAGTTCTAGATAAATTATTAGAAAGCCTCAAGGATAGTCACTATAGGATCATAGTTAAGAAATAAAAGTCTTGACTTGCCCTCAGTGTCTTCATAAATCTTAAAAAAAAAAAAATGGTGATGGACAGGGAAGCCTGGCGTGCTGCGATTCATGGGGTCACAAAGAGTCGGACATGACTGAGCGACTGAACTGACTGACTGACTGATATATCCGAAGATATTAAGAATTTTCACATATATGTACAAATACATATAGTCTGAATTAATATATTTACATTTAGTTAGTATATCACTTATTTATGCTATCATTTGAAACCCCTCCAGATTCATTTATTAATGATTAAAATGATAAATAATGCTTATATTTTTATAAAAATAAATAATTTACTGACTTTTTAAAGCCCATATACCATGGTGTTTTGATGTGCAAATAGGTTTGCAACAAGGTAAACTCAGTTTTTTAAATATGTCATCTTATGCAACAATTTGCTTAGGATTGACAGTTAAAGGTTATATTTAGATGATATCTATAACATGTATTCACACATACTTTAAAAGTCTATTAAAAGAAATATAAGGAATGTTAAAACTGGATGGTGTGATATCTAGTGAAATACAGACTTAAAATCTATGCCATTAGAACTTGCAAATTTGTAAGAATGAGCTTTAAATCTGTTAGCAGTTGAATTTCTACGTAAAGTTTTCACTATTCTCTATGGTTATCAAATGGAACGTTATAACCTCAACATTCATTTATATAATTCAAATGTTATTTATCCCATTATATATAACCCCATTATTTTTTAAATAGCTAATATAATTTTGCTCACATCTGATGCATATATCAGGATCAAAATTTAATTCTAATTTTCCTGAACTAGAGAATAGGTTTTGTCTGAGCTCTGTAGAACATTTAACTTTAACTTGTAATTCTCAGTATGCTTCTATTACATTCACAGAATAATAGGGAGTATGCCTGCAGGTAGTTTAATACTGTTAAACTCCTGTGGATCACAATGAAATACCATGTAGCCCAGCACGCTTTATATTTCAAAAGTTGGGGGTTGTTAACAATATACTTTTATTAAAATTCCTATTAATTTTTGCTGTCAATCTGAATATAAAATTACTTTATCACTTTTCTGTAGAATAAAAAAGTTAAGAAAATATTACTTTATTTATGGCCAAAAATGGAAAAAGAAATTTAGAAAAAGTCAACTATATTGTAACTAAGAAGAGACAATTTTGAATATTTTAGTACTGAAATGGCACAGTTATACATCTATTCATGTAGTGATTTGTTCAAATGATATTTAGTATTGAGCCAAGGAATTGTATGAAGCATTAAGGATAGGTTAACTAGTAATAATTAAACCTCTGCCCTCGTGAAGCATTCATTCTAGTGGGAGTAATAGACAGTAGACACATAGCACTTCAAGTACTGATACTGTGATAAAGAAAAATAAGAGTATTACCTAAAAATGAATCTGAATTAAGCATGAAAAGTGATTAAAAGCACTCCAAGAATTAAGCAAAGCTTATACAAATGACTTAAGGTGAGAAATGACTGAGCGACTGAACGGAATTGAACTGAAGGTGAGAAATTGCTGGTGAGAAGGGCTCCAAGGAGTACAAGTAGATTAGAGTGGCCAAAGAATTGTTAACAAGAGAGACCAAGGTACCAGATGAAGCTGGGATGAAGGCAAGGACAGATAATCAGGCCTCTGTAAATCATGGTGGGATATTGAGCTTCTCCTGGTTTGATGTGTTGAAAAGTCGCCCCTGGATACTGAGGGAGAGATCATCAGTGAACATCATTTAGTGTCAAAAATGGAAAACATGAATTAATTTCTTTTGCAAACCATGATAAAGAAAGTTCCGGATTTTGCATGAAATGTTAAATGTTCTAAAACTGCAAGTAGAAATACAGATATCAATTTCAACATTAGGAATGAAGACTTCTTAGTATATAGGAAGATGTAGTTTCTAAAGAATATATATATATATATATATATATATATTCCATTAGATCGCCTACCTTTCTTCTCTTTTAGTCCACAATAAAGACTCTGTCAACACGTCAGGGTTGGTAATATATACATGAAAATTGCAGAGAAGATTAGCATGGCCCCTGCACAAATATGACACAGAAGTGTATATGGCCTTCCATATTATTAGGTTGTTAATAGAGGAGATCCTAAGAGTTCTCTCATGATAAGAAGTTTTCTTTCTTTCAGTGTATCTATAGGAAATGATGGATGTTAACTAAATTTATTGTGGCAATCATTTCACAGTATATGTAAATCAAGCTATCATGCTCAGTACCTTAAACTTATACAGTGATATATGTCAATCATTGTTGTTGTTGTTCAGTTGCACAGTCATGTCCGACTGTTTGCAACCCCATGGACTGCAGCACACAGGCCTCCCTGTCCCTCACCATCTTCTGGAGTCTGCCCAAGTTCATGTTCATTACCACTGAGTCATCTGTGCACATCAAATGACCAAAATACTGGAGCTTCAGCTTCAACATCAGTCATTCTGGTGAATATTCAGGGTTGATCTCCTTTCAGATTGACTGGTTTGATCTCCTTGCTGTCCAAGGCACTTTTGGGAGTCTACTCCAGCACCACACTTTGAAGGCATCAATTTTTTGGCATTCTGCTTTCTTTATGGTCCAGCTCTCACAACCATGTGTGACCACTGGGAGGACCATACGCTTGACTATACAGACCTTTGTGGGCAGACTAATGCCTCTGCTTTTCAACACTGTCTAGGCTGCCATCACTTTCCTGCCATGAAGCAATCATCTTCTGTTTTCATGGCTGCAGTCACATCCACAGTAATTTTGGAGTGCAAAAAGAGGAAATCTGTCACTATTTCCACCATTTCCTTTTCTATTTGCCATGCAGTAATGAGGCCAGATGCTATGCTCTTAGTTTTTTCAATATTTAGTCTTAAGCCAGTTCTTTTGCTTTCCTCCACCCTCATCAAGAGGCTCTTTAGTTCCTCTTCACTTTCTGCCATTAGAGTGGTATCATCCATATATCTGAGTTTGTTGATATTTTTTTTCCTATCTTGATTCCAGCTTGTAACTCATCCAGCCCAGCACTTCTCGTGATATGTGCTCAGCGTATAGATTAAACAAACAGGGTGACAGCCTGTTGTACTCTTTATGACATGTCAATAATATGTCAATTATTTCTCAATGAGACTGGGGGGAGAAAAAGTCAGAGTGTCTGAAATTATTAATGAGGTATGAGCATGTTTTGGTTCTGGAGTCCTAGCTCTTTCACATATCCATCCACACATTCTCTATCCCTGCTCTCAGTTAATTTGTTCATATCATCATTTGTAATACATACAAGCACTTTTTTTCCTAAAATCCAAAGAGAATCCTGTTTCCAATATTACATTTTTGAAAACAGCACTCCAGGGCTGTGCCCCAGAAAAAAGAAGAGGTACCTGACGAAAGCCATTCTTTTAGAGAAAGATACACCCCCTCCTTGGTGCTTTTCTCCAAAATATTTTCCTAGCAACAACAACAAAGACACATGGGCAATCTGGCTCCTTTAAGAGCTCACTCACTGCTGAGCTTAGGGAGGGGGAGGGTGGGTGTTTGCTGGTCTTAGTAATAGTATCCCCTATACATTTTAACTCCCTTTGCCACCCCCAATTCCACTTGCAAACTGAAAATTGAAGAATGAGGTGTCTCAAAAACATAAAATCCTCTTTTGCCTGGTGGGATGTCTTTATTCCTGAGTAATTTCTCCAAATAACACCCCTGAGTCTCTGAAAATGTAAAAATTGCCTGTAGAGTCAAGGCAAATGAGAGCTAAATCCATTCATTATTTTTTTCTAGACTCTCATTCATCTCTAGTTGTAGAAAGCATCACAAACACAGGACTGATGAAAAGTGTATAAACATATTATCCAGATACTCAGGTTGTCACAGGGAGTGGTTTTTGTTTTTGATTCTAATATAAGCAAAGCTAGGCAGTGAAAATGTTCAGGTGAAAATAGAGATTTTTCTTTCTGAAAGATAATATTTCTTATCCTGAATGATTTGATTCTTTGAATTCCATGGCAAATTCAGAAATCTGTTCTTATGTGACCTACTCTTGGATTCTTGCTTATATCTTCATTACCCAGCAAAGAGTAAGCATAATTGATAAGCAATCCATGGTCCTCTTCATTTTGTTATGGATTGTCTTTGAATCTTTCAAGATAGTTTCTAGGTCATGTTTTGGTCCTAAATCACTCCAAACTCTCAGTGACTAAATCCAACTTAATAGTGCTCACCACTCAAGGGACCCTGGCAGATAGATCAGCCATCACCTCAAACATTGCCAGCCAACATCCTTAAGAAGGAGGATGTGCCCAAGGGTCTCATGAATTCAACTCAATGCTCTGGACCAGAGATGGCATACTTCAGTCACTTCTATTCACAACTTACTGACTAGAGCTAAACATATGATGCTACCAAAAAGAGACCAAGACATACAATCCTAACACGTCTCTAAAGGCAAAGAACAAGAAACAGTTGAGGTATAGCAATAAGGACCATCCCAATCCTGTAAAAGAACTATTTTTTTTCTTTCAAAAATATAAAGAAAATTGAGAAACCCTAAACAGACAAGCATTGGAGAAGGAAATGGCAACCCACTCCAATGTTCTTGCCTGGAGAATCCCAAGGACGGGGCAGCCTGGTGGGCTGCCATCTATGGGGTCGCACAGAGTCAGACACGACTGAAGCAACTTAGCAGCAGCAGCAGCAAACAGATAGCAAAGTAACACATAATTTTTAACAAATAACAAAGAAAAACACAATTTTTCATTGTTAAGAATCTGTTTATAAAAAGTAATGTTCTTCCAGCTGTATGCATGATTTCTTTGTAAATAACAACATGGGAGCTATTAGTCTCTTATCTCCAAATGTACATACTCTGGGACTTCAGTCATTTACATCTCACCTTAGCAAAATGGTGGCTCAGATGGTAAGGAATCTGCCTACAATGTGGGAGATTTGGGTTCAATCCCTGGGAGAAGAAGATACCCAGGAGAAAAGCATGGCAATCCACTGCAAGTTTCTTGCCTGGAGAACTGCATGGACAGAGAAGCCTTATGGGCTACAGTTAATGAGAAGGCAAGGAGTCAGACATGACTGAATGACTAACATTTTCACTTTAGCAAAATAGAATAAGGAAGAATAAGTCAGGAGAAAGGGCAAAGAAGGAGTTGATAAAGCTAAAAACAAAATTAGAATCCAATATTTGACAGGAGATCTGGTATGCTTTTCTAGAACTCAGTGACAAATTTGGCTCTGAACATTCCAGGAAACATGCAAAAAAAGAAATATAATCAATGGTGTGATACATAGTATCTACAAGTTAAAAGCAAAATATGTCATGAGAAGAAGCACAGTAATATCTGGCCCATGACTCCTCAGGAACAGAGAATATATAATGCAGTACAGAAAGTAACAGAAAGCATCTCTACCATAGCATAAAACTGTAAGCCTGCAGCTTACTATATCTTTTACTAAAATCTCACATGTATACATCACAAATATTTTTACTGTTATTTTCAGGTTTACTAATAATTTTTATAATGATTTGGTTGTGTTTGTCAATATCCCACATCTTTATGGTCATCCAGGACATGAATGAGGAAAGAAATATGCTTTTTCTCCCTAATGTAACATTTATATAAACCACAGCTCACAAACAGGCATAAAGACTGCTAAATGTGGCCTTCAACTGTGTACTTCACACAGTACTGTTTTTAAACTCGAATTTGAACGTCTTTAGGTCTAGAATTCACTCTCCAGCTAGGCCATATTTCTCAGCACTTCCTACCATGATCCACTTTATGTCCTTCATGTAGCCCCTGTAGGAATTACAGTTTGAGGCCCCTGGTATAAAATACAGTGACTCAGTATTATAAATTCAGTGTCTATTCCCTCTATACCAGCTGCTTTGAAGAAATATAAAACAAGCAATAACTGTACTGATGTTTCTCAAACAGCTAAGTCTGTTGGGGAAGATAATTGCAAAACATTTGAGAATTTATAGTACTAAAATAACAATAACTATTCTATATATTTTATAGCTCAATATTTTAGCAAGTTATTTCACATTCATTGCTGCAATGGGTTCTTTAAGGAATACCAGTAACCAATCAAAATAGGATTATAGTTCCCATTTTTCAGATAAAAACACTGAGATTCAAAAAGTTAAGTTGACTTACTTCAAGTCACAAGGCTAATCACAGGTAAAGCATAAGCTCCATGGAGGGCTTTTTTTAGTTTTAAATCATACACAGACCCACATATAGTAGGCATTTCATATTCTCTAAATTAACAAGCAAAGGAACCTGTACAGCAACACACACATTGATTCATAAGTATGAAAAGTAGAAAAAGCTTATAGATAAGAAAGATCAGAATGCACAAGTCACACCATCTCACACCTAATACATATAATATAAATAAAACAAATAACATAGCCAAATGTTATTTATGAACTCAAGACACTTGTGGTATGTAGGAAAGACAAAAAATGCAAGATACCTAAAAATATAAATGCAAATATAATAATCCAAAGTATTCATGAAAAGAATCAGTAATTACTCTTACCTCTTTAAAAAAGCCAAGGATTTATGCAGAAGGAAGTTTCCTAGAATTTGTGGAATTTAAAAATAAGTGATGCTAAAGGATTTATAGTATTTATTGCAATATCATCTATAATAGCAAAATATTGGAAAAGAAATCAAAGAAGAGGCAAACAGATGGAGAGATATAGCATGATCCTGGAATGGAAGAATAAGTATTGTAAAAAACAACCATTGTACCCAAAGCAACAGAATCAATGCAATTCCTATCAAACTACCAATGGTATTTTTCAAAGAACTAGAAAAAAAAATCACAGTTTGTATGGAAACACAAAAAATCCTGAATAGCCAAAACAATCTTGAGAAAGAAGAATGGAGATGGAGGAATCAACCTGCTTGAATTCAGACTATACTACAAAGCTACAGTCATCAAGACAGTATGGTACTGGCACAAAAACAGAAACATAGACCAATGGAAATAGATTGAAAGCCCAGAGAAAAACCCACACACCTATGGGCACCTCATCTTTGACCAAGGAAGAAAGAATACACAACAGAGAAAAGATAGTCACTTCAATCAATGGTGCTGGGAAAAGCAGACAGCTGCATGTAAAAGAATGAAATTAGAACACTTCTTAATACCATACACAAAAATAAACTCAAAATGAATTAAAGACCTAAATGTAAGACCAGAAACTATAAAACTCTTAGAGGAAAACATAGACAAAACACACTTTGACATAAATCACAGCAAGATTCTCAATGACCCACCTCCAAGAGTAAGGAAATAAAAATAAACAAATGGAACTTAATTAAACTTAAAAGCTTTTGCACAGCAAAAGAAACTATAAACAAGGTGAAAAGACAACCATCAGAAAGGGATAAAATAATAGCAGCTGAAACAACTGATAAAGGAGTATTTCAAAATATGTAAGCAGCTTATCTGGTTCAATACCTGAAAAACAAGCAACCTAAAAAAAAGTGGGCAGAAGACCTAAACAGACATTTCTCCAAAGAAGACAGATAGATAGCTAATAAACACATGAAAAGATGCTCAACATCACTCATTATTAGAGAAATGCAAATTACAACTACAATGAGGTATAACCTCACACCAGTCAGAATGGCCATCATCAAGCATCTACAAACAATAAATGCTGGAGAGGGTGTGGAGCAAAGGGACCATCTTGCACTGTTGGTGGGAATTCAAATTGATACAGCCACTATGGAGAACAGACTAGAGATTCCTTTAAAAAAATACTAGGTATAAAAACTACCGTATCACCCAGCAATCCCACTACTGGACATATACCCTGAGAAAACAATAATTGAAAAAGACTTACTTACCCCACTGTTCATTGCAGCACTATTTAAACTAGTTAGGACATGGAAGCAACCTAGATGTCTATCCACAGATGAATGGATAAGGAAGTTGTAGTACATATACACAATGGAATATTCAGTTCAGTTCAGTTGCTCAGTCGTCTTTGACTCTTTGAGACCCCATGAATCGCAGCATGCCAGGCCTCCCTGTTCATTCATCTCTCGGAGTTCACTCAGACTCACGTCCATTGAGTCCGTGATGCCATCCAGCCATCTCATCCTCTGTCGTCCCCTTCTCCTCCTGCCCCCAATCCCTCCCAGCATCAGAGTCTTTTCCAATGAGTCAGCTCTTTGCATGAGGTGGTCAAAGTACTGGACTTTCTGCTTTAGCATCATTCCCTCCAAAGAAATATTACTCAGCCATAAAAAGGATGCATTTCAGTCAGTTCTAATGACTGGATGAACCTAGAACATAAACCAGAAAGAGAAACACACTCTAAATTAATGCATATATATGGAATTTAGAATGATGGTAATGATGCACCTATCAGCAGGACAGCAGTGGAGATGCAGACACAGAGAACAGACTTAAGAAAAGACTTGTGGGCATGGAGGGGAAGGAGAAGATGGGACTAACTGAGTGAGTGGCATTGAAACACATACCTTACCATGTGTAAAATAGATAGCCAGTGGATATTTGCTGTATGATGCAGGGAACTCAAATCTGGTGCTCTGTGACAACCTAAAGGGGTGGGATGGGATGGGAAGTAGGAAAAGCCTCAAGAGGGAGGGGACATATATATACCTATGGCTGATTCATGTTGATATATGGCAGAAACCTACACAATATTGTAAAACAATAATCTTCCAATTAAAAAATAAATTTAAAAAAATTAATGGATTTACTCAGAGGAAAGTATTCTAGAGTTTGTGGACTTTAAAAATAAACAGAGCTATAGTGTTTACAGTATTTATTATAATATTATTTATGATAGCAAAATATTGGAAACTACCCTATTATCCATTGATAGAATCAAGTTTAATAAACTATAGCATATTATGCAATAGAATATTATATAGTTTCATAAAGGAATAATTAAAAGGCCATATATTAATATTGGTGATTTTTAGGCTACACTGCAAAGTGAAAAAGGTCAAGATACAGAAATAATGGGTATTGTTGGAGAAGACTCTTGAGAGTCCCTCAGACTGCAAGGCGATCTAACCAGTCCATTCTGAAGGAGATCAGCCCTGGGATTTCTTTGGAAGGAATGATGCTAAAGCTGAAACTCCAGTACTTTGGCCACCTCATGCGAAGAGTTGACTCATTGGAAAAGACCCTGATGCTGGGAGGGATTGGAGGCAGGAGGAGAAGGGAACGACAGAGGATGAGATGGCTGGATGGCATCACTGACTCGATGGACATGAATCTAAGTGAACTCCGGGAGATGGTGATGGACAGGGAGGCCTGGCATGCTGCGATTCATGGGGTCGTAAAGAGTCAGACATGACTGATCAACTGAACTGAACTGAACTGAACTGATACATATATATACACACATACACACATATATATATTAAACATATGCATAAAATCTGTGTACCATGTGTATACATAGACACAGGCTTCCCAGAACGCTCAATGGGTAAAGAATCTGACTGTAATTTTGGAAATGCGGTTTCTATCCCTGGGTGGGGAAGATCCCCTAGAGAAGATCATGGAAACCCATTCCAGTATTCTCACCTGGAAAATCCGATGGACAAAGGAGCCTGGTAGGCTACAATCCATAGAGTCACAAAGAGTTGGACATGACTTAAGTGACTGAGCACGCATGCACACATGCATATACACACACATCTATCGGTAGAAATAGATAAAAAGATATGTATACGCACATATTTAATTACATTTGCAAAGGAAAAGAAGAAACTGGCAGCATAACCAAAAACTAATAAAAATTGTAACCTTTGGAGTATAAGGTATGGCAGGGATTTTTATAAAAAGTGTGACTTTTAAGAATATACTTTGTTACAGAATCTTGACTTTGGAATCATACAAATGATGTATCCAAAAATATAAATTAAAAGATAAAAAACAATCTCCAAATATCAGAAACAGTTTTAAATGAATGAATCTAATTTTACCTTGTTATAGACTGGTTCCAAATAGGAAAAGGAGTATGTCAAAGCTGTATACTGTCACCCTGCTTATTTAACTTATATGCAGAGAACATCATGAGAAACGCTGGACTGGAAGAAACACAAGCTGGAATCAAGATTGCCAGGAGAAATATCAATCACCTCAGATATGCAGATGACACCACCCTTATGGCAGAAAGTGAAGAGGAGCTAAAAAGCCTCTTGATGAAAGTGAAAGAGGAGAGCGAAAAAGTTGGCTTAAAGCTCAACATTCAGAAAACGAAGATCATGGCATCTGGTCCCATCACTTCATGGGAAATAGATGGGGAAACAGTGGAAACAGTGCCAGACTTTATTTTTTTTTTTTGACCCTGGGATTTCTTTGGAAGGAATGATGCTAAAACTGAAACTCCAGTACTTTGGCCACCTCATGCGAAGAGTTGACTCATTGGAAAAGACTCTGATGCTGGGAGGGGTTGGGGGCAGGAGGAGAAGGGGACGACCGAGGATGAGATGGCTGGATGGCATCATGGACTCGATGGACGTGAGTCTGAGTGAACTCCGGGAGATGGTGATGAACAGGGAGGCCTGGCATGCTGCGATTCATGGGGTCGCAAAGAGTCGGACACGACTGAGCGACTGAACTGAACTGAATTGAACTGTGACATAAGTACAGAGAAAAAGGATTCATTTCAAATGATCTTAGCACAAAGTAGAAAACTTTGACCATCCATCCTTTGTAGTTTATATTTTAAGACAAGTATAGTGGCACAGTATGCTGTCATTGCACTGACAGAAATTTCAGCTTGTTGTAGGAAAGAGATTTGGTTTTGGCAACAATGGATCAGACCAGGAAGGAAGTGGTTGAGCTCAGCAAATAAGGATACTTGGTAGCATTATGTTTCCCAGAAAAAAAAAAAAAAAACTTAAAATGATGAAAACTTCATGAATAAGTAAATTTAGGCACTCCTCTCAACAAGGCTGTGTGAGGATCACTGTATATATCCATCAACGCTGCTGCTGCTGCTGCTGCTGCTGCTGCTGCGTCGCTTCAGTCGTGTCCGACTCTGTGCGACCCCATAGACGGCAGCCCACCAGGCTCCCCCGTCCCTGGGATTCTCCAGGCAAGAACACTGGAGTGGGTTGCCATTTCCTTCTCCATTGTGTGAAAGCGAAAAGTGAAAGTGAAGTCACTCAGTCGCGTCCGACTCCTAGCGACCCCATGGACTGCAGCCTACCAGGCTCCTCCATCCATGGGATTTTCTAGGCAAGAGTACTGGAGTGGCTTGCTATTGCCTGGTAACTAGTATTCATTTATTTGATCCATTTGGACTGTTACTTATAATGAACCTATTTTATGAATAGATTAAGGAGATTAAAAAAACTGGATTTAAGACACATTTTCATAAGCCTGGGAGTGACTAGAAAATTATTTAACCCATTTCTCTTTGCTGAATAGGAAGAAATGGAAAACGAAAAGGAAACCAGATCCAACTAAAGATAAAGAATATCTTGGAAAACAGGAAGTAAACACTGGAATAGCAAGATTATGCAACTTCTTTTCAAAACAATACATTATTCATTTACCTTGATTTGAAGCCACAGTGAAATTCATTAAGGCATGTTAAAACGTAAAATTTCTTAAGAGAAAATGACTACAGTGGAGCTTGGGAGGATGTTAATATTCACAAAATAGAGACTAATGTTGACTTTTGAGCCAAAATGTACTTTATGATTCTCAAGTTACTCTACTTAAGTTTTGTGCTATTTTTATTTGATTATAAAAGAAACCTTGTCTTACAATTGTTGTTTAATTGCTAAGTCCTTTCCGACTCTGCAATCCCGTGGACGGCAGCAACCAGGATTCCCTGCCCTTCAGTATCTCCAGGAGTTTGCTCAACTTATGTTCATAGAGTAAGTGATGCTATCCAACCATTGCATCCTCTGTCATCCCCTTCTCCCCCTGCCCTCAGTCTTTCCCATCATTAGGGTCTTTTCCAATGAGTCTTTCCACTTACTTGTGAATATGATTAAATATGCTATTGTAAAATTATAGAATTTAAAGAAGATGAAAATGTATTTGGTTCTTTTAATAATATTTCAAAATGAATACTACTGACTAGTTAAACCTGAACATATTTTACAAAAGCTTAAAATGTGCCTAAATACATTATTTCACAAGTTTGTTTTAGGGGGCAAGATATATATACACAATAAATGAATATTTTATTAGAGAATGAGATGGTCTAAAACATCTCTTTTCATTCTACTCCAGTGGTTTGTGTGCCTGTGTATCAGAGTGTTCAAAAGCAGGGAAACAAGGAGAATCCATAAATTCATCTACTTAAGGAAAAGGAATATAGATGAGATTAAAAGAAAGTGCTTCATTTACTGAGATAACCAGGAATACATTGTCAATATATTGATGTAAGAGATAAGGCAAAGGAAAGAGCCATGTCAAGAAATTGAATGAATCCTAGAGAAGAACTATTGCTAAGAGTTCAATTTTTATTTTTAATATGGCCTCATTAGTGTTAAATAGTCAAAATCAGTAGGAATTCTCACACACACTCATTTGTATTAAATTGCCCAAGTCTACCTTTATCCCTACTCCCTCTAAAGAGAAGTTTTCTCTTCTCATATTGTCCTTTGAAAAGGCTTTAAAAAATATAAATTCTTAGATTATTTTTAAATAACAATATTACCAATAGGCAAATATCAGAAAGTTGCATTTCAATTCAGATAAATCTCAAAGAGATACAGGGCTTCCAGGGCTGCTGTCTAGCCCCAAAAATCAAATTGAGGGTCATATTTCAACAAGTGTGTTTATGCCACTTTCTATACATTAAAATTTATTACTATTTACAACATCAAAAAGTGGCATTGTCAGTACCCCCTGCTTTGTTGACTATATTTTCTTTAGAAAACGTGAAGCTATAGCAATCAGCATTAAATGAAGATCTATGGGGTTTTAATGGTATTTTAGATGTCTAACCTGAATGCTGGTTAATCTGACCTTCATCAATAGTTCTTCAATGAATTAATCTCCTCAAACTTTCACCTCTTTTACCTGTATAATTTCTATCAAAGGATTCTACATGATACCAAGTGGCTACATATATGCTTTCCTGAATGAAACAGTCTTCCTGCCAGTGTATCTAAATGCCTGCTGTGAAATAATTATGAGACTAATCTTTTTTTTTTTAATGTAATGTTCAAGTTACAAAGAGAGTTTAATAGCTATAACATAGATAAGTCAAAAAGGCTTTATAAAATTTACTTGATAAAGTATCATAAAGTTACACAGGAAAGAGACAAAATAAAATAAATTCCCCTAATGTACCGCAAATATCAACCACCACACACTACCTACAAGCCATATGTTTTTTCCATCTGTTCTGTTATCGTCAACTAAATTTATAGTATTTGGGCTATCAGAAGGATTGTCAAACACAAGCTAGGCATGATTTTAAAACCTAGGTGTTACTGTTAGCTGTTTTATTCTCTTTTTCCTATTTTTTGAAGAAGAATCTACCCACGTCTATGCCCATTCCACCATTGATAATATTTCTTAGGTTCAGATTAAGATTCTGGGAGTTAGTCCTTAGGAAGATTAAATTAGCTTTGGAGCCATTAATCACCTACTGTTTTCAATGCCTCGGTGCTGGATACTGGGTAGAGGAACTGGAATTTCTCAAGATAAATATGATTCTTCCAAGTGCTAAATCTGTGGCCTTTGGTAGATTATGATGTGTGGTAGGCAGAATCTCTGGGCTTCCCAGGTGGCACTAGTCGTAAAGAAACCACCTGCCAATTTAGGAGACACAGGGGACATGGGTTCAATCCCTGGGTTGTGAAGATTCCCTGGAATAGGAAATGGCAACCCACTCCAATATTCTAGCCTGGAGAATCCCATGGACAGAAGAGCCTGGTAGGCTACAGTCCGTAGTGTTGCAAAGAGTCAGACATGAATGAAGCAGCTTAGCAGGAAGAATTCTAACATGACCTCTCTAAATGACTCAAACCTTTATATAAGCTTCACTCTTTGAACAGGAAAGGGACTTGCTGATTTCTTCTATCTAAAAGAATATGGCAAAAGTGGTGAAATAATCTCTCCTTTAATGAGGTTACAGTATATGGCAATTGTGGTGCTGGATAAGACCCTTGAGAGCCCTTGAACTGCAAGGAGATCAAACCAGTCAATCTTAAAGGAAATCAACCTGAAATATCCATTGGAAGGACTAATACTGAAGCTGAAGCTCCAATACTTTGGCCACTTGATGCAAAGAGATGACTCACTAGAAAAGACCCTGATGCTGGGAAAGATTGAGGGCAAGAGGAGACTAGGGTGGCCAAGAATGAGATGGTTGGATGGCATCACCGACTCAATGGACATGAATTTGAACAAACTTCAGGAGCTAGTGAAGGACAGGGCAGCCCAGCGCGCTGTAGTCCATGGGGTCACAGAGTTAGACATGACTTAGCAACTGAACAACATGGCAAAGGTGATAGGTAATAACTTCTGTGATTACATTGCATTATATAAACCTCCAGGTCAGCAGACTGAAGCAAGAGATGCTTCTGCTTGTTTTGAAGTAAGTTGCCATGTTGTGAGGAGGCCTGTGATGAGATTGTGAGGAAGGACTTCAGGTGTTTCTGGGAGCTCAGAGTAGCCCCCAGTGAGCTAGGGATCTCAGTGGATAACTGCAAGAAACAATGTTGCAAACACTAGATGAAATCAGAAGAGCTTCTGAAAGGATCTGTCTGGCTGATGCCTTATTTTCAGGGTCTCACATCTAAGCAGAAGACCCAGTTATGATGTGCCTGGACTCCTAACCCATGGAAACTGAAAGGAAATAAATGTATATTATTTTGTATAGCAAAATTTGCAGTAATTGCTATTTAGCATTAGAAAATAAATACACCCAAGATTAAGTAATGTTCCTATGCAAGTCGTTTCAAACCAAAATTATATTTTGTAAAGATGTAAACATAAATATTAAAATGAATCCATAGATGTTGGGTGTTTGGAGAAGGAAATGGCAACCCACTCCAGTGTTCTTGCCTGGAGAATCCCAGGGACGGGGGAGCCTGGTGGGCTGCCGTCTCTGGGGTCGCACAGAGTCGGACACGACTGAAGCGACTTAGCAGCAGTAGCAGCAGCATGTTGGGTGTGATGTTTGTGAAATGGTTTGTCAGATGTGCATATTAAGAGCAAGACCATGAGCAGGTGACAAATAGCATCAGACACACGGTATTCTGGCCAAGAATTCCATGAAGGAAGGACACATACTCTTTCATGAATCTGAAACCCAAGATCACTACATTGAAGACAAACCATTTATGAAGAGCCAGGGGTTCTAGTCCTAATGAAAATTCAGTGAATAGAAAAAAGTGTAAAATTATCAAATTATGATGAAGAAATACAAAATTACTTACAAACTGCAGTATTTTGTGCTATTATGCTCAGTTGCTCAGTAGTGTCTGACTCTTTCAGACACGATTGCCAGACTCCTTTGCAGACTGTAGCTTGCCAGGCTCCTCTGTCCATGAAATTTTCAAGGCAAGATTACTGGACTGGGTTGCCATTTCCTACTTAAGGGGATCTTGCCAAACCAGGGATTGAACCCAGGTCTTTTGAGTTTCCTGAATTGGCAAGCGGATTCTTTACCACTAGCACCACCTGGGAAGCCCACGTACAATCTGTAGCAGATTATAGTTTAGCAAACATTTGCTCCTACCTACTATTAGGCAAATTATTTTTCCCACTCCATTGATACTAGCTACATGACCTGGGAATATGGATAGAAGTGACAATGCTCCAGCCCTTAGGAAGCGTGGGTTCTCTTAGCTCCCTTTCAGCCTCTGCCCTGAGAAAAACTTGCCCAGTATCAACAGTTTCTGGGTTCCCAAATTAGATACATGAAGAAAAGCTATCCCAGCTGTCTCGTAGATCCAGCACTAAAGAAGAGCCACCCCAGCTGATCCATGAGTATGAGAATAAATGCTTATTGTTGGATGCCACTGACATCCTCTGGTTATTTGCTATATACATGACTATTGCTTTGGATTTATAAACCATTTGATGCAAGTGTGATGTTAACTCAACAATCTGGTTAAGTTAGTTACTTGACCCAAATACACCAAGATATCATATACGACAAGATAAAAAACTTACAAGTCCGGTACATCTTAATATTTTATTTATTTCGGCTGTGCCAAGTCTTAGTTGCAGCATCTTTTTTTTTTTTTTTTTAAATAAGCTGTGGAATGTGGGATCTAGCTCCTCAACCAGGGATCAAACCTGGACCCCCTGCATTGCGAGCGTGAAGTCCTAGCTACCTGTTCAACAGGGAAGTTTCCAGATACACCTTTTACTGGGCTCTGGGTAAAATGGAGGGTGACTAACAAATTACTCAAAGGAGTTCAGTTTGTAACTCTCCTTCATTAATAATAAGGAATTCACAATAATAAAAAGTATATATCATTTGACACTCCTAAATTGTTATGTCATGAAAATTCTTATAGGAACCATTTTTAAAAATAATCTCTAAATTTCAATTATAAGTATATTAAGCATGAACAAAACAAATTTTACTCATTTTTTGTTTCAAAGGAAAACTACCACTTAAATGCACTACATAAAGAAGTTTTTGAAATGATGCCATATGTACAGAGAAATACATTTAAGGTAAAAATGCTCTAGGGTAGATATATTTTTAATGTGCCCTGAATTCAGATTCATGCATAAATTCTTTTCTCAGAACACATACACACATAACATTCAAAGTACTCTTAATTGGGAAAATGAGTAAAACCACTTCTAATTTGAAGTATGCTACTGAAATTCAGATGGCTTTCATATTCAGCTCCAAAAAAAATGTACCTTGAAATACTCTTAGGACCAATATCATATGCAGTCAAATGCATAAAACCTATTAATTACATCATGACAATATGTAGTACAATATATAATAAATGCATATAATAAACGGTTGTACATTATAGACAAATGGCAACTTCAGGACCTGAATTAAATTATCCTTAGGATTACTGAAAATAAGTGTGGTGTGTACATATGTATGTGAGACATAGATATAGAGATATAGATATCTCCTATGAGCCTGTTAACCATACCTAAAATAATCTCAGGTAAGAAACACATTTAGCACTTCCTTTTATTACTCTGGATAAGAAGTTGAGATAAGAAATCTAAAGATCTGATGAGATAGTAAGTAGAGGTAAAGCAAATTTCAGGGAGTAAATATAGGTCTTTGTAACATTTTATCAGCTATTCTCAAAAATATACCTTCTAAATAAACATCTATAAAAGGCTAAAATAATTATAAGCATTGAAAAAATCAAGAATTTTACTTTCTCATTCCATGGTAAATCATGATTTAAGCAAAAACTGTTCATACTTAGAATTGTTTTGTAAGAATAAATGTTAAAGTCTAATCACTGCAGATGGTGATTGCAGCCATGAAATTAAAAGACGCTTACCCCTTGGAAGAAAAGTTATGACCAACCTAGATAGTATTTTCAAAAGCAGAGACATTACCTTGCCGACCAAGGTCCATCTAGTCAAGGCTATGGTTTTTACTGTGGTCATGTATGGATGTAAGAGTTGGACTGTGAAGAAGGCTGAGCGCCGAAGAATTGATACTTTTGAACTGTGGTGTTGGAGGAGACTCTTGAGAGTCCCTTGGACTGTGAGGAGATCCAACCAGTCCATTCTGAAGGAGATCAGCCTTGGGATTTCTTTGGAAGGAATGATGCTAAAGCTGAAGCTCCAGTACTTTGGCCACCTCATGCGAAGAGTTGACTCATTGGAAAAGACTCTGATGCTGGGAGGGATTGGGGGCAGGAGGAGAAGGGGACGACCGAGGATGAGATGGCTGGATGGCATCACTGACTCGATGGACATGAGTTTGAGTGAACTCCGGGAGTTGGTGATGGACAGAGAGGCCTGGCATGCTGCGATTTATGGGGTCGCAAAGAGTTGAACACGACTGAGCCACTGAACTGAACTGAACTGAAGGTTCACTCTTATGGATAACTTTAGGTAATTAGAGTCTTTCCCTGAACTTCTAAGGTACTACTATTAACATCTATAAAGTTATATTGAATATATTGAAGAGATGACCTGGGACCCAGTGATCTATTAGATTTCTTTTCTTGAGCAATGTCATATCTATAACTAGTTCTAGTTCTTCATTTTTTTACAGCATATTAATAACATTCCATGAGATATTACTCTCCAGATTTTTTAAATGATTTTAGAACATTAAGTGTATGTATATATACATACCTATATGTATAAACACAGACATATATGTATATGTGTATTTGTGTATATATACAAACACAGTGGGAGTTTAACAAATACATTAGTGTTAGCACAAATTATGTGTGCATAGGAGGCTTGTGTGCCCTACTCATTTCCTTAAAGAAATCAATGATCTGTATGCACTCAATTGTTTTTTAGTGCTTAAACTATTGTTTATTTCATTATAATTTCCTAGGAAGGGACATTTCTTTGCCAAATTGCAGGAGTATGATAATTTAGCATACAGGAGTGAATTTTGTTTGTTGTTTTAACCCTATAAACACATTTATTTTACCCTGCATTTCTCCAATAGAATATCCTATATACTATCTCCTCTGAACATATCAGAGATATTATATGTGATACATATATGTCCATATATGTGTGTATACATACAAATGTGTATTTTTTTATACGTATGTTTGTATAATTCTATTTTATTTTTATATATACACGTATGTATATATATTTTTTATATAAATATATTTAGAGAGAGGTGTGTGTGTGTGTGTGTATATATATAGAGAGAGAGAGGGAATTGTGTGTATGTCTTGAAAAGAATTCTTAAATCTCGCTTATTGGTATAAACCACTGATACGCATGGTTTGGTTAAATTACCCCTGCCAGGTTTATTATCTACTCTTTTCCCCTGCTGTTAGCATGTGTAATTGTATGGTTTTAAGAACTTGAATGACTCACTATAAAGCAAGCTGAAAAAATAAGGGACAGATGTGTTTCTATGTATTTTTTGAGGGTTGCTAGGATGGAACCCTTTCAGCTTATTTTGGAATCTCATCCTGGAGGTAACTTTTGCCTCCTTAGCTTTACCTCTCCCCCACCCCAATCCTCAACTCCTCAACCACAAGTACAATGGAGTGCTCAAACTGTAAATGCCTCCCATCCACCTGAATGAGAGAGCAAACAATATAATGGCCACCCATCAGCAAAAGAAATAATTACTATAGTCCCCTCCAGTAGGTTAAATGAAGGAGAATCTTTCTATGAACAAAAGATAAGGCAAAGTGCCTCCCTCCTCCTTTATAAGCGATGATTAGTAAGAGACAGCCTAACAGATCATTTGTGGTAAGAGATCATAAACAAGACTATGAATGTTGATCAGATTTCAAAACTTTGGTCTTGATCCTATAACTGCATAGAAAAACCCACCCCATGGTTAACATAACCAGAAGCAGGCAGGAGCCAAAAGCTTTAATGAGGGGTCAAACCAACAGCAAAAGAGTTGAACTTTTACAGTTTCAGGGTCAGACAACTTACCAACAGAGTCAAATTCCCACTTGAACAGCAGCCAAGTAAACTCAACATGAACAGAAGATGCAGCATAGACGTGGCTGCTGACAAAAGTGTTTTATCTTTAAATAAAAAACATGTTAGTAATGAGATCCTAGCTGGTTTAAGCCATGTCATTACAATTCCAGAGAAAAGTGGGTCTCAATTTAGGGGTGCAAGAATTCCATATTAACCTTTATCAGTTTGGGGGCTCTTTGTGATTCTCCTTTCTTACTTTCATTATTAGGCAATTGAAAAGAACACTGTGTTTTTGGTGAGCTGCTATTGCACGCTAATTTAAAAGATGATGTTAAGCCAGATAGTGAACTGCTTAAGGCTTACTCCACGGAAGAAAAGTTATGACCAACCTAGATAGCATATTCAAAAGCAGAGATATGACTTTGCCAACAAAGGTCCGTCTAGTCAAGACTATGGTTTTTCCAGTAGTCATATATGGATGTGAGAGTTGGACTGTGAAGAAAGCTGAGTGCCGAAGAATTGATGCTTTTGAACTGTGGTGTTGAGAAGACTCTTGAGAGTCCCTTGGACTGCAAGGAGATCCAACCAGTCCATTCTGAAGGAGATCAGCCCTGGGATTTCTTTGGAAGGAATGATGCTAAAGCTGAAACTCCAGTACTTTGGCCACCTCATAAGAAGAGTTGACTCATTGGAGAAGACTCTGATGCTGGGAGGGATTGGGGGCAGGAGGAGAAGGGGACAACCGAGGATGAGATGGCTGGATGGCATCACTGACTCAATGGATGTGAGTCTGAGTGAACTCCGGGAGGTGGTGATGGACAGGGAGGCCAGGCGTGCTGCAATTCATGGGGTCGCAAAGAGTCGGACATGACTGAGCAACTGAACTGAACTGAACTAAGACTTGCTTTGCCATCTCCCATCAATGGATAGACAAAAAAAGAAACTCTCTCTATGGCCCTGCCTTCAATATCACAAACTCTCCTTGAGTATATACAAGACTCACACTGAAGAAAATGTAGTAGTGTGTAAACACATCCTGAATGCAACGCAAGCCATTCAAGTTTGAACTGAGTAGTGCGGCCCTTAAAGGACACCTGCTGAAGGAGTGGTAGAAGTTTATTCCTACTCTACAGGCTTTCAAGGGACTTCCCTGGTGGCTCAGACGGTAAAAGCATCTGCCCACAACTCAGGATTCTGGGGGTTTGATCCCTGGGTCAAGAAGATCCCCAGGAGAAGGCAAAGACAACCCACTCCAGAACTCTTGCCTTGAAAATCCCATGGATGGAGGAGCCTGCTAGGCTACAGTCCATGGGGTCGCAAAGAGTCAGAAATGACTGAGTGACTTCACTTTCACTTTCATAGGCTTTTAAAAGGATACAGTCTTGACTGGCTGTTTGATTATTAAATGACATTGTGCACCTAAAAAGATGTCTCTTCTAATGTTAAAATCCTATGTGGATATTTATTGCTTATTTCATAAATAGAAACATATCTAATGAAAAAGGAAAGCAATGCCAGGAATAAGTATATATATATATAATTTATACCATTATGTGCATTAAATGCTAAAATAAGCATTTTATGAAGGAATTTCTTAAGATAAAGTCCTAAAAGTAGAATTCTTATTTAAGATATGCAATTTTTAAAATATGCAACATTCCTTTAAAATGCTGAACCAATCTTTCATCCAAAAAGTATATGATAATGCCCATTTTTTTCATAGCATTATTTTTTATTATTTTTAATTAAACTTTTTATCTTAATAGATTCACATGTCCTACTAAAAATATACAGAGACTCCCTATAACCTTCACCCAGTTTTCCCCAATGGTACCATAAAGCAACAGTATACTATCACAACCAGGATATTGGCACTGACAGTGAAGATACATTTCTATCAACATAGGATTCTTTGTGTTGCCCTTTTATAGCCACATCTATTTCCCTTCTACCTCCAATTCCCTCTTCAATCTCTGAAAACCAGAAACCTGTTTTCCATCTCTATAATTTGTGATTACAAAAATGTTACATAAATGGAATCATATAGTATGGAACACTTTAAGACTTCTTTTTCATTCAGCCTTAACAGCCTTAAATTCACCTAAGCTGTCACATTAATAGCTTTCCCCCCTTTTTATTGCTGCACAGTATTCCACAGAAAGAAATACCACTGTTCAGCCATTGTCCTATTTCAGTTGTCACCAATTTTGAGCTATCATAAATAAAGCACTTCTAAAAGTATGTTAAATAAGAGTGATAAGAGCAGACATTCTTGCCTTGTTCTCATCTTAGATGGAAAGTATAACCTCCTTTACAATTAAGTAGCATGTTAGCTGTAGCTTTTTGTAGTGCACCAGTATTTTTTCTCAAGTTGAGGTCATTCCTCTTTAATATTAACTTACTGAAAGTTTTTATCAACATTGGGTGTAGATCTTATCAAATACCTTCTCCATTCCTTCTCCTTCCTTCCTTCCTCTTTTTCTTTCTTTCAAGCTTGGAATTTCTTTCTTTGGGGCAAGCGTGGCAAGCCTGCCAAGGTCGGGCTATCAGGTTAGTGATATCAGGCTATCAGGTTCTACCCTTGCAGGGAGCCTAAAGCTGTCACCTCCACTCACCGCTTGCCTGGGTTAGTGAAACATGTAAAGCTCTGTCATATAGTAGAGGCAGGGGTAGAAGCCGCCAGGGCCCAGAGCTGGATGGAGAGGAGCAGGCAGCATTCGGCTAGACTGCCTTGGTCAGCACAGACTGCCCAGGAGCCATCTGCAAGCCCAACAGTGGGGTGGAGGCTCCCTTGGAGAAGTGGGCAGGCAGCATGCCAGCGGGGAGTTTCACAGGTTCCAGGGTATGCTGTGCCCATGGTGGAGAAGAGGCCTGCAGAAGCCCAGTTGTACCCAGGCAGCATGCCTAAAAGCTGGGCAATGGTGACCCTTTCACCAGGAGAGTCTGTTTCCCACCCCAGATCTGGGCCCTTGGGCACTGGGTTGTGAAGAGGGACACAAATTATTTGTTCCATGACATGTGGGATCCTCCCATACCAGGGATCAAACCCATGTCTTCTGCATTGGCAGGCAGATTCTTTACCACTAAACCACCAGGGAAGCCCCTCCTTTTTTATTATTTCCTTCCCATTTAGGTCACCACAGAGCATTGAGTAGAGTTCTCTGTGCTATACAGTAGTTTCTCATTAGCTATCTTTATATATATACATATATATATATAAACTATAATATATCTATATTATAGTGTATGTATGTCAATCCCAAGCTCCCAATTCATCCCATCCTTCCCTTTCCCACCTGGGTGTTGATATGCATGTTCTCTACATCTGTGTCTCTATTTCTACTTTACAAATAGATTCATCTGTACCATTTTTATAGATTCAACATTATGCATTAATGTACAATACTTGTTTTTCTAACTTACTTCACTATGAATGATTATCTAGGTCAATTCACATCTCTACAATTGACCCAATTTCGTTCCTTTTTGTGGCTGAGTAATATTCCATTATATATATGCACCACATCTTCTTTATCCATTCATCTGTCATTGGACATTTAGACTGTTTCTACATCCTGGCTATTGTAAATAGTGCTACAATGAATATTGGGGTACAGAAAACTATGGTTTTCTCAGGATATATCCCCAGTAGTGGGATTACTGGGTCATACGATAGTTGTAATTTTAGTTTTTAAGGGACGGCTATTGTGGCTGTTTCAATTTACACTATTTTTAGTTTTTAAAGTTCTCCGTGGTGGCTGTATCAGTTTATACCTCATCAGCAGTGTGTGAGGTTTCCCTTTTCTCCACACCCTCTCCAATATTTATTGTTTGCAGATTTCTTTTTTTAATGATAGCCATTTAGACCAATGTGAGGTGATACCTCACTGTAGTTTTGATTTGCATTTCTCGCTTCAGTCGTGTCCAACTCTGTGCGACCCCATAGATGGCAGCCCACCAGGCTCCCCTGTCCCTGGGATTCTCCAGACAAGAACACTGGAGTGGGTTGCCATTTCCTTCTCCAATGCATGAAAGTGAAAACTAAAAGTGAAGTCACTGAGTCGTGTCCAACTCTCAGCGACCCCATGGACTGCAGCCTACTAGGCTCCTCCATCCATGGGATTTTCCAGGCAAGAGTACTGGAGTGGGGTGCCATTGCCTTCTCCAATAATTGTGATGTTGAGCATCTTTTCATGTTTTTGTTGGCAATCTGTATGCCTTCTTTGAAGAAATATCTATTTAGGTCTTTGGCCCATTTTTTGATTCGGTTGTTTGTATTCTTTTCTTTTATTGAGCTGTGTAAGTTGCTTATATATTTTGTAGATTAATCCTTTGTCAGTTTTGCATCAGTCTTGTTTATCACTTACTTTGCTGTGCAAAAGATTTTAAGTTTGATTAGGTCCCATTTGTTTTTGTTTTTATTTTAATTACTCTAGCTCAGTTCAGTTCAGTCACTCAGTCATGTCTGACTCTTCGCGACCCCATGAACTGCAGCATGCCAGGCCTCCCTGTCCATCACCAACTCCTGGAGTCCACCTAAACCCATGTCCATTGAGTCAGTGATGCCATCCAACCATCTCATCCTCTGTTGTCCCCTTCTTCTCCTGCCCTCAATCTTTCCCAGCATCAGGGTCTTTTCATATGAATCAGCTCTTTGAATCAGGTGGCCAAAGTTTTGGAGTTTCAGCTGCAACATCAGCCCTTCCAATGAATACCCTTCCAATGGACCGGTTGGATCTCCTTGTAGCCCAAGAGACTCTCAAGAGACTTCTCAAACACCACAGTTCAAAAGCATCAATTCTTCAGACCTCAGCTTTCTTTATACTTCAATTCTCACATCCATACATGACTACTGGAAAAACCATAGCCTTGACTAGATGGATCTTTGTTGGCAAAGTAATGTCTCTGCTTTTTAATATGCTGCCTAGGTTGCTCATAACTTTCCTTTCAAAGGAGTAAGCCTCTTTTAATTTCATGGCTGCAATCACCATCTGCAGTGATTTTGGAGCCCCAAAAAATAAAGTCTGACATTGTTTCCACTGTTTCCCCATCTATTTGCCATGAAGTGATGGGACCAGATGCCATGATCTTAGTTTTCTGAATGTTGAGCTTTAAGCCAACTTTCTCATTCTCCTCTTTTACTTTCATCAAGAGGCTATTTAGTTTCTCTTGGGCTTCCCTGGTGGCTCAGAGGTTAAAGCGTCTGCCTCCAATGCGGGAGACCTGGGTTCGATCCCTGCGTCGGGAAGATCCCCTGGAGAAGGAAATGGCAATCCACTCCAGTATTCTTGCCTGGAGAATCCCATGGACGGAGAAGCCTAGTAGGTTACAGTCCACGGGGTCGCAGAGTCGGACACGACTGAGCGACTTCACCATATATATATATATATATTATTTCCTTCCTTCTATCCACTTTGAGTTTATTTTTCTTCTTTCTATGGGTTCTTGAGAGGGGCACTTAGATTGTTGAATTGAGACTTTTCATCTTTTCTAATGTATGGATTTCATGCTATAAATTTCACCCTAGGTACAGAGTGAAATTTAGCTGAGTCCCACAAATTTTGGTATGTTGCATTTCATTCAATTGATGTACTTCTTAAATTTTATTTGGGGCTTATTCTTTGATTTCTGGGTTATTTAGCAATGCATTGTTTTACTTCCCAAGTGTTTGAAAACATTTCTATTATCTTTCTATTATTGATTTCTAATTTAATTCTATTTTGATCAGAAAAAGACATAATTTTAATGGTGCCAAATTTGTTAATATTTGTTTAGTGACCTAGAATATAGTCTAGTTTGATATATATTCCTGACAGCACTGTTTAATCTTGCAAAATACATAGGTAAAAGTGAATCTCAAATTAAATTGATATTTTAAAATTATTAGTAAATATCATTTTCCATGATTATTAGCTTTTTAAAATAATTTTCCTGTCGGATGCTTGTTTCTTTGGTTGTTCAGTTGTTAAGTCATATCTGACTCTTTGTGACCCCATGAACTGCAGCACACCAGGCTTCCCTGTCCTTCACTAACTCCCAGACTTTGCTCAAGCTCGTGTCCATTGAGTCAGTGATGCCATCCAACCATCTTATCTTCTGTTTCCCCCTTCTCTTCCTGCCCTCAATCTTTCTCAGCATCAGGGTCCACTGCAATGAGTTGTATCTTCACGTCAGGAGGCCAAAGTATTGGAGTTTCAGCTTTGGCATCAGTCCTAGTGAATATTCAGGGTTGATTTCTTTTAGGATTGACTGGCTTGATCTCCTTGCTGTTCAAGGGATTCTCAACAGTCTTCTCTAGCACCAAAATTTGAAGGCATCAATTCTTCAGCACTCAGCTATCTTTATGGTCCAACTCTCATGTCTGTACATGACTACTGGAAAAACCATAGCTTTGACTACCCGGATCTGTTAGCAGTGATGTCTCTGCTTTATTTTTTTTTTAACTGAAGGATAATTGCTTTACAGAATTCATTTTCTGTCAAACCTCAACATGAATTAGCCATAGATATAAATATATCCCCTTCCTTTTCATCTCCCTCCCATCTCACACCCCATCCCACCCCTCTAGATTGATACAGAGCTCCTGTTTCAGTTTCATGAGCCGTACAGCAAATATCCATTGGCTATCCACTTTACACATGGTAATGGAAGTTTCCATATTACTCTTTCCATACAGCTCACCCTCTCCTCCCTTTTCCTCATGTCTATAAGTCTATTCTCTATGTCTGTTTCTTCATTGCTGCCCTAAAAATAAATTCTTCAGTACTATTTTTCTAGATTGTGTATATAGGTGTTAGAATACAATATTTATCTTTCTCTTTCTGACTCACTTCACTCTGTATAGTAGGTTCTAGGTTAATCCACCTCATCAGAATTGACTCACATGTGTTCCTTCTTATGACTGAATAATATTCCATTGTGTATTTGTACCACAACTTCTTTATCCATTCATCTGTCAATGGACATCTAGTTTGCTTCCATGTTCTAGCTATTGTAAATAGTGCTGCAATGAACAATGGGATACATGTGTCTTTTTCAATTTTGGTTTCCTCAGGGTATATGCCTAGGAATGGGATTGCTAGGTCATATAGTAGTTTTATTCCTAGTTTTCCTAAGGAACCTCCATACTGTCTTCCATAGTGGCTGTGTCAATTTACATGCCTACAAACAATGCAAGAGCATTCCTCTTCTCCACACCATCTCCAGTATATATTGTTTGTAAACTTTTTGTTGATGGCCACTCTGACTAGTGTGAGGGGATATCTCAATGTAGTTTTGATTTGCATTTCTCTAATAATAAGTGCTGTTAAGTATTTTTTCATCTGTTAGCCATCTATATGTCTTTTTCATTTGTTAGCCATCTGTATGTCTTCTTTGGAGAGATGTCTGTTTAGGTCTTTTCACCACTTTTTGATTGGATTGTTTGTTTTTCTGGCATTGAGTTGTATAAGCTGCTTGTATATTTTGGAAATTAATCCTTTGTCAGTTGTTTCACTTGCTATTATTTTCTCCCATTCTGAGGCTTGTCTTTTCACCTTGCTTATAGTTTACTTTGCTGTGCAAAAGCTTTTAAATTTAATCAGGTCCCACTTGTTTACTTTTGTTTTTATTTCCATTACTCTAAGAGGTGGGTCATAGAGGATCTTGCTTTGATTTATGTCATTGAGTGCTCTGCCTATGCTTTCCTATAAAAGTGAAAGTGAAGTTGCTCAGTCGTGTCCAACTCTTTGCGACCCATGGGCTGTAGCCTACCACACTCCTCCATCCATGGGATTTTCCAAGCAAGAGTACTAGAGTGGGTTGCAATTTCCTTCTCCAGAGGATCTTTCCAACCCAGGGATCGAACCTGGGACTCCCACATTGTAGGCAGACACTTTACCATCTGAGCCACCAAGAGTTTTATCATTTCTGGTCTTGCATTTAGGTCTTTAATTCATTGAGTTTATCTTTGTGTATGGTGTTAGGACGTAATCTAATTTCATTCTTTTATATGTAGCTGTCCAGTTTTCCCAGCACCATTTATTGAAGAGGCTGCCTTTGCCCCATTGTATATTCTTGCCTCCTTTGTCAAAAATAGGGTACCCAAAGGTGCATGGGTTTATTTCTGGGCTTTCTATCTTGTTCCATTGGTCTATATTTCTGGTTTTGTGCCAGTACCATACTGTCTTGATGACTGTAGCTTTGTAGCATAATCTGAAGTCAGGAAAGTTGATTCCTCCAGCTCCATTCTTCTTTCTCCAGACTTCTTTGGCTATTTGGAGTCATTTGTGTTTCTATATGAATTGTGAAATTTCATTCTAGTTATCTGAAAAATGCCATTGCTAATTTGATAGGGATCACATTGAATCTGTAGATTGCATTTGGTAGTATAGTCATTTTCACAATATTGTTTTTTCCTACCCAGGAACATGGAATATCTCTCCACCTGTTTATGTCATCTTTCATTAATGTCTTATAATTTTCTGTGTACATTTCTTTTGTCTCCTTAGGTAAGTTTATTCCTAGATATTTAATTCTTTTTGTTGCAATGGTGAATGGGATTGATTCCTTAATTTCTCTTTCTGACTTTTCATTGTTAGTATATAGAAATGCAAATGATTTCTGTGTATTGATTTTGTATCCTACAACTTTTCTAAATTCACTGATTAGCTGTAATAATTTTCTGATACTATCTTTAGCATTTTCTATGTATAGTATCATGTCATCTGCAAACAGTGAGAGCTTTACTTCTTTTCCAATCTGGATTCCTTTCATTTCTTTTTCTCTTCTGATTGCTGTAGCTAGGACTTCCAGAACTATGTTTAATGACAATGGCAAAAGTGGACACCCTGTCTTGTTCCTGATCTTAGGGGGAATGCTTTCAGTTTTTCGCCATTGAGAATAATGTTTGCTATAGGCTTATCGTATATGCCCTTTACTTTGTTGAGGTAGGTTCCTTCTATGCCCATTTTTCAAAGGTTTTAATCATAAATGGGTGCTGAATTTTGTCAAAGGCTTTTTCTTCATCTATTGAGATTATCATATGGCTTTTATCTTTCAATTTGTTAATATGGTGTATCACATTGATTGATTTGTGTATATTGAAGAATCCTTGCATTCCCAGGATAAACCCAACTTTTGGAAGTGTTGCTAAATTCTTTTTGCTAAAATTTTGTTGATAATTTTTGCATCTATTTTCATCAGTGATATTGGCCTATAGTTTTCTTTTTGTGTGTTGTCTTTGTCTGGTTTTGGTATCAGGGTGATGGTGGTCTCCTAGAATGAGTTTGGAAGTGTTCCTTCCTCTACAACTTTTTGAAAGAGTTTTAGAAAGATAGGTATTAGCTCTTCTCTAAATGTTTGATAGAATTCTCCTGTGAAGCCATCTGGTGCTGGGCTTTTGTTTTCTGGGAGATTTTTTGATCACAGCCTCAATTTCAGTGCTTGTTATTGGGTTGTTCATAATTTCTATTTCTTCCTGGGTCAGTCTTAGAAGATTGAACTTTTCTAAGAATCTGTCCATTTCTTCCACGTTATCCATTTTATTGCTATATAGTTGTTCGTAATAGTCTCTTATAATCCTTAGCATTTCTGCATTGTCTGTGGTAACCTCTCCTTTTTCATTTCTAATTTTGTTGATTTGATTCTTCTCTCTCTCTCTTTTTTTTTTTTCTTGATGAGTCTGGCTAAAGGCTTGTCAATTTTGTATATCTTCTCAAATAACCAACTTTTAGTTTTATTAATCTTTACTATTGTTTCTTTCATTTCTTTTTCATTTATTTCTGCTCAGATATTTATGATTTCTTTCCTTCTACTAATTTTGGGGGCAGGGGGTTGTTCTTCTTTTTCCTGTTATTTTAGGTGTAAAGTTAGGTTGTCTATTCGATGTTTTTCTTGTTTCTTAAGGTAGGATTGCATTGCTATAAACTTACCTTTTACAACTGCTTTTGCTTCATCTCATAGGTTTTGAGTTGCTGTGTTTTCATTGTCATTTGTTTCTAGAAATTTTTTATTTCCCTTTTGATTTCTTCAGTAACCTGCTGGTTATTTAGAAACATATTGTTTAATCTCCACGCATTTGTGTTTCTTACAGTTTTTTTTTCTTGTAATTAATATCTAGTCTCATAGAATTGTGGTCAGAAAAGATGCGTGATACAATTTCAATTTCATTAAATGTACTGAGGTTTTATTTGTGACCCAAGATGTGGTGTATCTTGGTGAATGTTCCATGTGCACTTGAGAAGAAAGTGTATTCTTCTGCATTTGGATGGAATGTCCTGAAGAGATCAATGAGATCCACCTCATCTAATGTATCCTTTAAGACTTGTGTTTTCTTATTATTTTTCTGTTTTGATGATCTGTCCATTTGTGTGAGTGGGGTGTTAAAGTCTCCTACTGCTATTGCGTTACTGTCAATTTCTCTTTTTATGTCTGTTAGTGTTTGTCTTATGCATTGAGATGCCCCTATGTTGGGTGCATAGATATTTACAATCGTTGTGTCTTCCTCTTGGATTGAGCCCTTGATCAATATATAGTGTCCTTCCTTATCTCTTGTAATATTTAAGTTCTACTTTGTCTGACATGACAATTGCTACTGCAGCTTTCTTTGCTTCCCATTTGCATGGAATATATTTTTCCATCCTCTCACTGTCAGTCTATGTGTCTTTAGGTCTGAAGTGGGTTTCTTGTAGAGAGCATATATACGGGTTTTGTTTTCATATCCATTCAGCCAGTCTGTGTCTTTTGGTTGGAGCATTTAATCCATTTACATTTAAAGTAATTATTGATATATAGGTTCCTATTGCCATTTTCTTAATTGTTTGGGGTTGATTTTGTAGATCTTTTTTCTTCTCCTGTATTTCTTGACTATATAAGTCCTTTTAACATTTATTGTAAAGCTGGTTTGGTAGTACTGAATTCTCTTAACTTTTGTTTGTCTGAAAAGCTATTTCTCCATCAGTGAGATCCTTGCCAGGTACTGTAATCTTGGCTCTAGATTTTTCCATTTCAGTACTTTAAATATATCCTGCCATTCCCTTCTGGCCTGCTGAGTTGCCACTGAAAGATCAGCTGTTAAGCATATGAGGTTTCCCTTGTATGTTACTTGTTGCTTTTCCCTTGCTGCTTTTAATATTCTTTGTTTGAGTTTAGCCTTTGTTAGTTTGACTTGTTAGTTTGATTAGTATATGTCTTGGAGTGTTTCTCCTTGGGTTTATCCTACGTGGTACTCTTTGTGCCTCTTGGACTTGATTGACTATTTCCTTTTCCATGTTGGGGAAATTTTCAACTATAATCTCTTCAAAAATTTTCTTATAGCTTTTATTTTTCTCTTCTTCTTCTGGGACCCCTATAATTCAAATGTTGGTGTGTTTAATATTGTCCCAGAGGTCTCTGAGACTGTCCTCAGTTCTTTTCATTCCTTTTACTTTATTCTGCTCTTCAGAAGTTATTTCTGACCATTTTATCTTCCAGCTCACTGATTTGTTCCTCTGCTTCAGATATTCTGCTATTGACTCCTTCGAGGGTATTTTTAATTTCAGCAATTGTGTTGTTTGTATGTTTATTCTTCTAGGTCTTTGTTAATTGATTCTTGCATTTTCTCCATTTTGTTTTTGAGGGTTTTAATAATCTTTGTTATCAGCTCACTGATTTGTTCCTCTGCTTCAGATATTCTGCTATTGACTCCTTCGAGGGTATTTTTAATTTCAGCAATTGTGTTGTTTGTATGTTTATTCTTCTAGGTCTTTGTTAATTGATTCTTGCATTTTCTCCATTTTGTTTTTGAGGGTTTTAGTAATCTTTGTTATCATTATTCTGATTTCTTTTTCAGGTAGTTTGCCTATTTCCTCATTTATTTGGACTTCTTTGTTTCTAGTTTGTTCCTTCATTTGTATAGTATTTCTCTGCCTTTTCATTTTTTTGTTTTAATTTATTGTGTTTGAGGTCTCCTTTTCCCAGGTTTCAAGGAAAGTTCAATCCTTTTCTTGAAAAAGTTTGAATTCTTTCTTCCTTTTGTTTTCTGCCCTCCTAAGGTTGGTCCAGTGGTTTATGTAAGCTTCCTATAGGGTGAGATTTGTGGGGACTTTCTGTTTGTTTGTTTTTCCTCTGATGGGCAAGGCTGACTGAGGCGGTAATCCTGTCTGCTGATGATTTACTTTGTATTTTTTTTATTTTTTGTTTGTTTGTTTAGATGAGGTGTCCCACACAGGTGCTACTGGTGGTTGGGTGACACCAGGTCTTGTATTCAAGTGGTTCCCTTTGTGTGAGTTCTCACTATTTGATACTCCCTAGGGTTAGTTCTTTGATAGTCTAGAGTCTTGGAGTCAATGCTCCCACTTCAAAGGATCAAGGCTTGATCTCTGGTCAGGAATGAAGATTTGACAAGTGGTTTGTTATGGCATGTGAGAAAAAAACAAATATCAAAAAATGAGAAACCAAAGAGGAACCCAAGACAAACGGCAGTTACAAAATTAGGTAAATAATAATTAAAATAATGGAATATGCATATATACATATACACCCATGAACAAAGTCAAAACAGTCCAACAAAAATAAAGAAGAGCAGATTGACCTGGTGAACAAAGGAAATCAAAAATTATATTTACCAGTTAAGAAGAAGACTAACTAAAGTGCAAACTGGAAAACAAAACTAAAGAAAGTTGCTAAGTGGGGAATAAAGTAATGAAAACAAAGCTTACAAATCAGTTGATAGAAAAGAAAGAATAGATATGCAAAGTTAAATAGAAGTAGATGAAGTATATACATTAAAGATTAACTGCAAGGGAAAAGAACAGTAGGAGAGGCAAACAAAGGAATAAATGTAGAAAAATATAGTAGGTTTAAAAAATTATAATTATAAAAAATGATTTTAAAAAAAGGAAGAAAGCAAAAGAGAAAAAAAAAGAAAAACTCCACAGAACTTCAAAAGCCCAATACAGAGGCAGAGGTAAATAACAACAATAAAAATTGTGACTGAATATACACATACACATATACATCCACAAGCAAAATCAGAACAGTCCAACAAAAATAAAGTACAATAGATTGACCTGGTGAACAAAGGAAATCAAAAATTATTTCTACGAGAACAAAACTAACTAAAGCACAAATTGGAAAACAAAACTAAAGGAAGGGACCAATTGGGGAATAAGGCAATGGTAACAAAACTAACAAGTATGTTGAGAGGAAAGGAAAGAAAGAAAAAAAAAGAAAGAAAGAATAGATAAGCAAAGTTAAATAGAGATAGATAAAGAAGATTTATATATATTAAAGATTAACTGCAAGGGGTTCTTTTAACAGTAGGAAAATCCAACAAAAGAATAAATGTAGAAAAAATAATAATAGGTTTTAAAAAATTGAAATTAAAAAAGAGAAGAAAAAAAGGAAAGCTCCACAGAACTACAAAAGTCCAACAGAGGCAGAGGTTTATAACAACAATTAAAAAAAGTGACTAAGAAAAAGGAGAAAAAAAAGCTCAAGAGCTTAATTAGATTTCATAGTGCCAATAAAATTGTCAACTACAACAAAGGGGCAGGGGGGAAGGGAAAAAAATCCAAAAGAATCTACAGAACAAGTCAAAACATAAGAATAATAAATGTTTTTCTTGAGTCACTGCTGTCAGAATCCTTTCCCTCGCTGGGAGTCACAGTCCACCTCACCTCCCTAGGATGCCCTCTAACACTGTGCTGATCTCGATCTGCTGTGGGGGCAGATCAGCTTCTAATCTGGTCCTACTCCTATCTGTTCTCACCTCCAATGTCCACAGCTATCAGAACTAGTGCATTTTCTTTTGTGGGAGCTCTCAATGACACAGAGTCTGCCTAGGTGATCATGTGGATTTAATCTGCAGCTTATACAGCTGGTGGGAAGGTTTTGGGTCTTCTTCCTTAGCCACACTGCCCCTGAGTTTCAGTTGTGGTTTTATTTCCACCTCTGTATGTGGGTTGTCCAATGGGGTTTGCTCCTGAGGCTGCCCTGGAGGACCTGGGTTTGCCCCTGTGAGGGCCAGGTGTGGAGGTGGTGCAGCTGCTTGGGTCACAGGGGTTCTGGCAGCACCAGGTACTCAGGGGAGTTGGCAGCTGGGGCATCAGGAAATATAACACTCTAGAAGGGTATGGCAACCAGTATTGACCAATACACTCCAGTATTTTTGCCTGGAGAACACCCCTCCCTTACAGAGAAGCCTGGCAGGCCACAGTCTCAGTTCAGTTCAATTCAGTTCAGTTGCTCAGTTGTGTCTGACTCTTTGTGACCCCATGGACCACAGCACGCCAGGCCTCCCTGTCCATCACCAACTCCCGGAGTTTATTCAAACTCATGGCCATTGAGTCAGTGATGCCATCCATGCATCTCATCCTCTGTCATCCCCTTTTCCTCTCACTTTCAATCTTTCCCAGCATCAGGGTCTTTTCAAATGAGTCAGTTCTCTGCATCAGGTGGCCAAAGTATTAAAGTTTCAGCTTCAACATCAGTCCTTCCAATGAACACCCAGGACTGATCTCCTTTAGAATGGACTGGTTGGATCTCTTTGCAGTCCAAGAGACTCTCAAGAGTCTTCTCCAACACCACAGTTCAAAAGCATCAGTTCTTTGGCACTCAGATTTCTTTATAATCCAATTATCACATCCATACATGACTACTGGAAAAACCATAACCTTGACTAGATGGAGCTTTGTTGGCAAAGTAATGTCTCTGCTTTTTAATATGCCATCTAGGTTGGTCATAACTTTTCTTCCAAGAAGTATAAGTGTCTTTTTATTTCATGGCTGCAATCACCATCTGCAGTGATTTTTGGAGCCCAAAAAAATAGTCTGCCACTGTTTCCACTCTTTCTCCATCTATTGCCATGAAGTGATGGGACTGGATGCCATGATATTTGTTGTCTGAATGTTGAGCTTTAAGCCAACTTTTTCACTCTCCTCTTTCACTTTCATCAAGAGGCTCTTTAGTTCTTTTTCACTTTCTGCCATAAGGGTGGTGTCATCTACATATCTGAGGTTATACAGGGTCGCAAAGAGTCAGACACTACCGAAGTGACCCTGCATGCATAGACATGGGACTTTTTTTGCCTGTGACAGCTCTGCCCCAGTGAGAGTTGAGCATGAAAGTGGATCAGCTGCTTGGCTTGTGGGGACCCTGCCGGTGCCAAGTGTGCAGGGACACAGACTGACTCCACCACAGGAGTTAAGGCCCTATTAGAGTCTTTTTTTCAAGCTTCTTGTAGCTGGTCAGAAGGCCTCTTTGGCCAGTCTTTCTCAGTAGCTCCACTGTTCAGGCACTTAGAGGGCTCCCTTGCCTGGGGTCCTTCTCTGTTTCTTGGCAAGTCAGGCACATAGAGGGCCTACTCTGCAGATGGGCACGTCAGGCACTTCAAGGGCCCCCCAGGTGGGGTCCTACTCTGTAGTTCAGTGCATCACGTGTTTGATGGGTCAGCCTCTCTATTGTTCAGCTGCCAATGCTGGCGTGTGGGGAGAAAGAGGCTATGGTGATGGCCCTCCTTGTGATTCAGCAGTATCACCTTGCTTCTATGGCTGCCGGGCTTTCCTCCACCACATTTCCCACCACAATCTCTTCCGTCACCTCCTCTCCATCCATCTCTCCTCAGTCACAGCAGCCCTTGCCCTGGGATTGCTCCACAATCCCTAAACTTCAGATCCCAGCCACTGTGCCTTCCAGGAGACCTGCATTCCTGTTTGGGATATGTATGGCTGCAGCAATGACTGTCTGATTCTCGTTCCATTTAGGCTGTCACAGATCAGCAGTTTGACTCTCAGTCTTAAATGTTTCTTCTCTGACTCAGACCTTTGCCCCAATGTGGGGATCAGACCCCTGCTTCAGTTCCACCACCTGCCGAGGGCAGGTCCAGTCCTACTAACACTCCTATTTTCCCCCCTAGTTCCTTCATCCTACCAAGTTTTGCATGGTTCTATATATTCTTTTCCCAGATTCAGGTACTCCTGTCCACTTTCAGCTGGTGTTCTCCCTGCACTTCTGTGTCTGAAGATGTATTCTTGATGTATCCGTGGAGAGAGTTGTTCTCCATGTCCACCTACTCCTCTGCCATCTTGTTCTCCATGTCTCTGCTTTTTTGTCATAGCTTTTCTTCCAAGGAATAAGCATCTTTTAATTTCATGACTGCAGTAACCATCTGTCTTTTATCCATTTTTAATTTAGTTGATTGACTCATTTTTAAAAATTAATGTATTTATTTTAGTTGGAGGGTAATTACTTTATAATATTGTAGTGGTTTTTGCCATACATTGACATGGATCAGCCATGTGTGTACATGTGTTCCTCATCCTGAACACACCCCACCTCCCTCCCCAACCCATCCCTCAGGGTCATCCCAGTGCACCAGCCCTGAGCACCCTGTATCATGCATTGAACCTGGACTGGCGATCTGTTTCACATATGATAATATACATGTTTCAGTGCTATTCTCCCAAATCATCCCACCTTTGCCTTCTCCCAAAGAGTCCAAAAGTCTGTTCTTTATATCTGTGTCTCTTTTGCTGGCTCATATATAGGGTCATCGTTACCATCTTTCTAAATTCCATATATATGCATTAATGTACTGTACTGATGTTTTTCTTTCTGACTTACTTCACTCTATATAATAGGCTCCAGTTTCATCCACCTCATTAGAACTGATTCAAATGTATTCTTTTAATAGCTGAGTAATATTCCATTGTGTATATGTACCACAGCTTTCTTATCCATTCATCTGCCTATGGACATCTAGGTTGCTTCCATGTCCTGGCTATTGTAAACAGTGCTGCAATGAATATTGGGGTATATGTGTCTCTTTCAATTCTGGTTTCCTTGGTGTGTATGCCCAGCAGTGGGATTGCTGGGTCGTATGGCAGTTCTATTTGCAGTTTTTTAAGGAATCTCCACACTGTTCTCCATAGTGGCAGGACTAGTTTGCATTCCCACCAATAGTGTAAGAGGGTTCCCTTTTCTCCGCACCCTCTCCAGCATTTATTGTTTGTAGACTTTTAGATAGCAGCCACTTTGACTGGTGTGAGATGGTACCTCATTGTGGTTTTGATTTGTATTTCTCTGATAATGAGTGATGTTGAACATCTTTTAATGTGTTTGTTAGCCATCTGTATGTCTTCTTTGGAGACACGTCTGTTTAGTTCTTTGGCCCATTTTTGATTGGGTCATTTATTTTTCTGGAAATGAGCTGTGTGAGCTGCTTAATATTTTTGAGATTAATTTTTTGTCCGTTGTTTTGTTTGCTATTATTTTCTTCCATTCTTAAGGCCGTCTTTTCACCTTGCTTATAGTTTCCTTCATTGTGCAAAAGCTTTTAATTAGGTCCCATTTGTTTATTTTTGCGTTTATTTCCATTACTCTGATAGGTGGGTCATTGAGGATCCTGCTGTGATTTATGTCAGAGAGTGTTTTGCCTATGTTTTCCTCTAGGAGTTTTATAGTTTCTGGTCTTATGTTTAGAATGGATTTATCTCTGGGCTTTCTATTTTGTTCCATTGATCTATATTTCTTTGTGCCAGTACCATACTATCTTGATGACTGTGGCTTTCTAGTATAGTCTGAAGTCAGGCAGGTTGACTCCTCCAGTTCCATTCTTCCCTCAAGATTGCTTTGTCTATTCAAGGTTTTTTTGTATTTCCATACAAATTTTGAAATTATTTATTCTAGTTCTCTGAAAAATACCGTTGGTAGCTTGATAGGGATTGCATTGAATCTATAGATTGCTTTGGGTAGTATCATTTTCACTATATTGATTCTTCCAATCCATGAACATGGTATATTTCTCCATCTGTTTATGTCATTTTGATTTCTTTCATCAGTATTTTATAGTTTTCTATACATAGGTCTTTTGTTTCTTTGGTAGATTTATTCCTAAGTATTTTATTTTTTTCATTGCAATGGTGAATGGAATTGTTACCTTAATTTCTCTTTCTGTTTTCTCATTGTTAGTGTATAGGAATGCAAGGGATTTGTGTGTGCTAATTTTATAGCCTGCAATTTTACTATATTCACTGATTATCTCTAGTAATTTTCTGGTGGGGTCTTTAGGGTTTTATATGTAGAGGATCATGTCATCTGCAAACAGTGAGAGTTTTACTTCTTCTTTTCCAATCTGGATTCCTTTTTTCTTCTCTGATTCCTGTGGCTAAAACTTCCAAAACTATGTTGAATAGTACTGGTGAGAGTGGTCACCCTTTTCTTATTCCTGACTTTAGGGGAAATGCTTTCAATTTTTCACCATTGAGGATAGTGTTTGCTGTGGGTTTATTATATATGGCTTTTATTATGTTGAGGTATATTCCCTCTATGCCTGCTTTCTGGAGGGTTTTTATGATAAATGGATGTTGAAATTTGTCAAAAACTAGTTGATTGACTCTTCATTGCTGTGCAGGGGGCTGATATGTGAACACATGTACTATACAGTCCATGGGATTCTCCAGGCCAGAATACTGGAGTGGATAGCCTTTCCCTTCTCCAGGGGATCTTCCCAACCCAGGGATTGAACCCAGGTCTCCCACACTGCAGGCAGATTCTTTACCATCTGAGCCACCAGGGAAGCCCTAAGAATATGAAGCATTTGTCAAATATTTTCCCACGTTTGTAGTTATTCTTTCAATATTGATTACTATGGTTTTTGCATATACAAATTTAAATTCCAGGTATTTTATCAATATTTCCCTTTGCATCTTTGTTTTCCTGTCATATTTATAAAGATTTCTGTAGATCTTCATTAAGTAATGTATATTTTTCTAGAATTTTTATCATTGCATGTTTACATTTAAAATTTGATTCACACCAAATATTTTTAAGAATAATTTTATCATAACACTTCCATAAATATACAACTTAATTAAATGCTTGATTTAGAAATAATTTATATGTATATTTTGAATAGGATAGTGATGTTTTCCATCCATTAAATACATAAATAGCTTTATGAGTTACAAGCTTTCCATTTTATGAAGAAATAGAGGCTTAAAACATTAAGTAATTTGGTAGAGTTGGGACAGAGGGGATTCAAATTCAGACATGTCTAGTTCCCAAAACTTTGCTCTTTCTACTAAGTCCCTTGGGTCCTACACATGACATTTAAAGTCACTGTGAATGATATAAAGAGCTATGAAACAGTCCTAATATGTTACATTTTTAATGGCAATTTATAATTTTTCATAGCACACGGTCTTTCAACTTTTTATTGAACAAGTGTGATGACCATTGATAAGGCATAAAATGTAATAAGTCCCTCTGTGAGCTACACTATGTATGTTCTCACCTCCATTTTTTAGAATAGGGGTACAACAGGAATTTTATGTTTGCAGTTCAATTGCTTACATTCAGTTCAGTTCAGTTCAGTCGCTCAGTCATGTCCAACTCTTTGCGACCCCATGAGAGCTACACTATGTATGTTCTCACCTCCATTTTTTAGAATAGGGGTACAACAGGAATTTTATGTTTGCAGTTCAGTTGCTTACATTCAGTTCAGTTCAGTTCAGTCGCTCAGTCATGTCCAACTCTTTGCGACCCCATGAATCACAGCACACCAGGCCTCCCTGTCCATCACCAACTCCCAGAGTTCACTCAGACTCGTGTCCATCGAGTCAGTGATGCCATCCAGCCATCTCATCCTCAGTCATCCCCTTCTCCTTCTGCCCCCAGTTGCTTACATTAGCAGACTACCAGAAAGATTTAAAACACAGGTCCTCTTACTTCCAGTATGTGATGGATACTTTTACTCAAGTACCTCAGCTCACTCTTTCTAATGTAATCCTGGAAGCTCCAAGAAGACCTCAGGGAGAAATGTAAAACTACAGTGGGGCTGCAAAAGCCTTTTCAGGTGAGGGAAAAGCAATTTAAACCCTGACTGTTCTCCCTTTTCCTTAATCCCTCAAAGGATGAGATAATCTAAGAGTCAATCAATGATCCTTTCTGGTGATGTGACTCAGGTTGTCAAAAGCAAATATTTTTACCTGGTGAAAAAACTTTTAACAGCAATTAAAAGTAATTGCTGACTAAGCTGGTATGTTTAATACCTTTATTGAGATATCATTCACATACCAAGTAATTCACCCATTTAAAATGTACAATTCAACAGCGTTTAGTATATTCAGACTAACACAATCAATTTTAGAACATCACCATACAATATGTGGAACAATTGACATTTTAAAAACAGAAAAGGCTATTTCACCTGGAGTCTGACAAATATCAGGTATTTTTATAACATCTGCCATCTATTAAATATCAGAAGATCATGAAGGATGCTTATAGTTAACATTTTTTACTTGCTAGTGAGTAGCTCCCTGCTTCTAATTCCTTGGTTCACTCTTGCTCCATATCTGGACTTTACAAGCTGTTTCGATGCTAAGCAAAATCTCTGTTTATTTGGACACATTTTTCCCCCCTTAGGCTGAATACCAAATTTGCTCGCATTTCTCCTTTGGTACTGTTTCCTCTACCACCCACTCCCATGGGACCTTAATTTGGGGGAATTTGAGACTGTCCCACACAACTTCCCCTCTTTAAATCTGGGTTTTGAGTAGCAGCAGGAGTGCCTTGAAGGCGGGAGAAGAGCAATTGAAAGTTGTTAACAATCCTGTTTACTGAAAGTAAGAGTGTGCAATCTCTGTTAACATAGTCTCAATTGCTCTTCCTAAGACATCAAAGGATTCTTAAGAAGCCAGTTAGCATTCAGAAGTAGTTACATGGTTTTAGAATGCTTTGATTTCACTCAAAGGTAAACCTTGTCCAGTTTTGTTTTGTTTTTATTAAGTGAAATGTAGAAATGTACAAATCAATGAGAACTGAAGAAAATGTAAAAATGTATATAACCACAACAAAGTTATAGACTGTTTCTTTACCCCAGTAATCTCTGCTGGGCTCCTATTCAACCACCACACCCCTCTAGTTACCCACCATAGTGATATCTCCTATTACAGATTAGTTTTGCCTATTTTTGAGTTTCTTATACATTGAATCATACAAATATACACTTGTGTCTGGCTTCTCTCCAACACAAGGCTTTTGAGAATCATCTGTGTTGTGGCATGAAACAGTAGCTCATTCCTTTTTTTTTTTTTTTAACTGCTAATGAACATTTCCTTGTATGAAATACCTCATACATTGTATGAAATACATAGAAAGTTATCTATTCATTCCTCAGGATCAAACATTTTCAGCTTTCTATTTGGGAATAATAACAAATGCAACTCCTATGAGTAGTCTTGTGCAAGTCTTTCTATGGACATGTGTATTCCTTTCTTGTGAATAAATTCCTAGTATGGCTAATCTATTGTTTAAAACTTCCAGTTTTCTAAAGTGGTTGTACCATTCTCACCAACAATATGTGGAAGTACCAATTGTTTCACATTCTAAATAACATTTTGATAATTTAATCTTTTTAGTTTTAGTCATTCTAATAGATATAAAATGATATCTCATTGTGGTTTTAATATGCATTTCTCTGGTGACTAATGATATTGAGTAACTTTCTTATAGATCATTGTACATATTATTTTGCAAAGTTCCTATTCATGTCTACCAGTGATTTCAAGTTTTTTTTTATTTATTTGTATGAATTCATTATGTATTCCAGACACAAGTCCTTTGTCAGACATATATATTGAGACTATTCTCTTCCAACACATATTTTATCTTTTCATTTTCTTTGGAAGGTGTTTTGAGAAATTGAAGTTCATAACTTCAGAATATGAACTTCAAAAGTTGAACTTCATTTTACTGATGTTTTTCTATTATAGTTACTGCTTTCCATGAACTGTCTAAAAAGCTCTTCACTCTCCCTGAAAGTGAAAGTTGCTCAGTCATGCCTGACTCTTTGCAACCCCATGGACTGTACAGTCCATGGAATTCTCCAGCCCAGAATACTGGGATAGGTAGCCTTTCCCTTATCCAGGGAATATTTCGAACCCAGATCTCCCACATTGCAAGCAGATTCTTTACCAGCTGAAACACAAGAGAAGCCCCTTCACTCTCCCTAACTCACAGATATTCTAACTTTTCCTCCAAAAAGTTTGTTTTCACTTTTGTATTTGTGTCCATGATCCATGTTAAATTAATTTTTGCATTATGTGAGGTATAAGTCGAAGTTCATTTTTTCCACATGCATTTCCATGTGCATATGCAATTATTCAAGAATCATTTAATAAAAAAGTTCCTTTTCCCATTGAATATCTTTGGCAACTATTTTTTTTAAAAACCAATGGACCATTGAAATGTAGGTCTAATGATGAAATCTGTTTTGTTCCATTGACATATTTGCATATTCCTACATGAATATCACACTCTTGATACTATGGATTTATGGTAATTCTTAACATCCTCATGCTTGGCTCTTTTTTCAAAATTGTTGAGCTACTCTAAATCCTTTTTTTTTTTTTTTTTTTCTATTTTAGTCAAGTGCCATTTTCTACAAGGAATAGTTTGTTGGAATTTTTATTGGAATTGCATTGAATTTAAATATCAGCTGAGGAGAGGTGATGTCATAACATTCTTCAGATTTCAAATTCATGAAAATGATCTTTCTTTCTTTAGGTCTTCTTTAATTTCTCTCAGCAACAATTTTCCATTTTAAGTGTGGAAGTCTTATACATCTCCTACTAAATTTAATCCTAAATCATTTTATAAATTTATGAAGGCATTATAAATAGCACTGAGTTTTGTGTTTATCAATTATTTTGTTAGTATAAAAATACACTTGTTTTTGTATATTGACCTTGTCCCCTGTAAGTTTTCTAACTTCACACCTTTAATGGTAATTTGTGAATTCTACATAATTATTTCATCCAAAAATATAGTTTTATTTCCTTCTTTCCAGTCTTCATGACCTTTCTTGTCTTAATATATGAGTTTGGGCATATAATATTGGTTAAAAGTGAAGCTCAGCTGGTAAACAATCCACCTGCAATGCAGGAGACCTGGTTTGATTTTTGGGTCAGGAAGATTTCCTGGAGAAGGGATAGGCTACCCACTCCAGTATTCTTAGACTTCCCTGGTGGCTCAGGTGGTAAAGAATCTGCCTGCAATGCGGGAGACATGGATTTGATTTCTGGGTTGGGAAGACCCACTCCAATATTCTGGTCTGGAGAATTCCATGGACAATTTGATTTTTGGGTCAGGAAGATTTCCTGGAGAAGGGATAGGCTACCCACTCCAGTATTTTTAGACTTCCCTGGTGGCTCAGGTGGTAAAGAATCTGCCTGCAATGCGGGAGACATGGATTTGATTTCTGGGTTGGGAAGACCCACTCCAATATTCTGGTCTGGAGAATTCCATGGACAGAGGAGCCTGGCAGGTTACAGTACATGGGTTCACAAAGAATCCAACACAACTGAGTGACTTTCACTTTTACTTTCAAAA
Organism: Cephalophus harveyi; assembly: GCA_006410635.1. NCBI lineage: Eukaryota > Metazoa > Chordata > Mammalia > Artiodactyla > Bovidae > Cephalophus > Cephalophus harveyi. Next base: position 105,201 of record SJYT01026003.1, read on the forward strand.
ATGATGAGGCATCCCTGTCTTGTTTCTAATATTAAGAAGAAAGCATTCATCATTTCATCATAAATAAGATTTACCTGATTGAGGTATTTCTCATCTATTTATATTTCACTGAGAGGTTATATCAACAAGTGGGAGTTAACTTTTGACAAATGTTTTCCCTGCCTCTCTTATGATGATTATATCTCTTTTTAGTTTCCATTAATTTTACTGATTTTTGAATGTGAAAATAACTGTATTATGAGAATAAGTTCCATTTGGTCATCTTGGCCTATAATTCTTATATTACTAGACTCACTTTGCTAGTATTTTTATAAGGATCTCATAAGTGGCATTTCTCTGTAATTTTATTTTCTTGAGTTTTTGTGCTACCCTGATCTCAAAAAATGAACTGGGATATATATCTTCCTCCTCTACTTTCTGATACAATTTATAAAGAGCGGTCTTATTTGTCCTTTCAATATCTAATGAAAATAACTAGACCTCGATTTTTATTTGTGGGGGGGGAAGGTTTGAATAATGAATTCAACTTCTTTAAGAGATTCAGGGATGTTCAGATATTCTATTTCTTATGTCAATTTTAATAAGTTGATGTTTTAGAAAATTTGTCCATTATATCTAAATTTCCA
>SJYT01026003.1:114334-140986 GCA_006410635.1 Cephalophus harveyi
CATAACTTTTCTTCCAAGGAGTAAGCGTCTTCTAATTTCATGGCTGCAGTCACCATCTGCAGTGATTTTGGAGCCCCAAAAAATAAAGTCTGACACTGTTTCCACTGTTTCCCCATCTATTTCCCATGAAGTGATGGGACCGGATGCCATGATCTTCGTTTTCTGAATGTTGAGCTTTAAGCCAACTTTTTCGCTCTCCTCTTTCACTTTCATCAAGAGGCTTTTTAGCTCCTCTTCACTTTCTGCCATAAGGGTGGTGTCATCTGCATATCTGAGGTTATTGATATTTGTCCCAGCAATCTTGATTCCAGCTTGTGCTTCTTCCAACTCAGCGTTTCTCATGATGTACTCTGCATATAAGTTAAATAAGCAGGGTGACAATATACAGCCTCGAGGTACTCCTTTTCCTATTTGGAACCACTCTGTTGTTCCATGTCCAGTTCTAACTGTTGCTTCCTGACCTGCATACAGATTAGATTTCCTGGCTATGCTAATAGGAAGAACTTGCCAGCTTTATCCAAATGCAACAGCGTGAACTCTTGTATGGAAATTTTTCATGGTATTTTCTAAATGTGAATGGCTAAATCCAGTCCTATTGAAACAGCCTGAAGAATGCAATCTTAATTTACCTGTATGGGACCCAAGAGTTAGTGTATTATTTTTTCCCCTACAAATTTGCACTGTGCAATAAGGAGTAGAAATCATGTGCATAAACTTGAGGGAGACTTCTCATCCTATTAGGCATGAATAGACATGTTCATATCACATTTTTTAATCTCAACTAGAATTGTCCTCTGGTGTGAGAAGCAAAATTAGTACCCTGGAACCACATTTAATTGTACATAGTTTATATCAAGGTCACTAACATTTTAATTTATTTTTCATAGAACTACCTTGTAAGTCAAAGTTGTGCAGGAATTTGTGGTTAGAAAATAATAAAGTATACTAAAGATTCAGTGGATGATTTGATTCAACATTTGTTTGATCAATAAATAATAATTAAGCACCTGATATGTGCCAAGACCACTTCTTGAAGACCTGATATAGTAGTTAAAATATAGACTTTTCTTCTAAACTCATTTTGATGGACTGTTCAGAAAATAGTCCTGTCATTCTAGATGGCAACAAATTCTGTTAACAAAATATAAAAACAAGATGAGAAATAATGGATGCTTAGAATCATATTTTATAGAGTGTTCAGGTGATGTTGGAGGAGAAATGTAATCATGAGAACAACAATGCGCATAAAGGAGGAGAAAGCTGAGGAGAGATAGTGAGAAGGTTTTGTGTTATTAATAAATGTGTGATGTTGTGCAAGAGAAAACAAGGGAACCAATATGATTTAACAGGAGAAGTCAGAGAGATGGAAGAGATTAAATAGAATGATTAACTGAGAGGCAGATCTTTTAAGATCTACTAAGAAATTGAAACAGTTTTGGATATTAATTGGAAGGAAATGGAAGGCCTTTGGAGAATTTTAAGCAGAAGGCTGATCTGTAGCATATGTATCTGAGGTCTCATTCCAAGTTTTGCATGATACATTTTATGGCCAAGAATGTATATAGGAAAATGTTAGAAGATCATTGCAGTAGTTAAGGAGAGACTAAAGTGGTATTGGGGCTTCTTAGGTGGCTCAGTGGTAAAGAATCTGTCTGCCAAGCAGGAGACACACGTTTAATACCTGGGTCAGAATGATCCCAGGAGAAGAAAATGGCAACACACTCCAGTATTCTTGCCTGGGAAGTCCCATAGACAGAGAAGCCTGGCAGACCACAGTCCATGGGGTCGCAAAAGAGTCAGACAGGGCTTAGCAACTAAACAACAACAAGCTGGTATGGACAAAGATTTCATTAAAATGATGGTCATTAGACTATAAAAATGGACCTGAATAGAAGCAAAGAAACAACGGTACATATAGACCTTAATAGTGGTGACTCAGAAAACTGCCAAGGTGGAAATCTCACCGTTCAGTTCAGTAGATGTGTATAAGAGACAGGCCTTCTTCACAGTCCAACTCTCACATCCATACATGACCACAGGAAAAACCATAGCCTTGACTAGACGGACCTTAGTCGACAAAGTAATGTCTCTGCTTTTGAAAATGCTATCTAGGTTGGACATAACTTTTCTTCCAAGGAGTAAGCGTCTTCTAATTTCATGGCTGCAGTCACCATCAGCAGTGATTTTGGAGCCCAAAAAAATAAAGTCTGGCACTGTTTCCACTGTTTCCCCATCTATTTCCCATGAAGTGATGGGACCAGATGCCATGATCTTCGTTTTCTGAATGTTGAGCTTTAAGCCAACTTTTTCACTCTCCTCTTTCACTTTCTTCAAGAGGCTCTTTAGTTCTTTTTCACTTTCTTCCATAAGACATGCCTCATCAGCATATCTGAGGTTATTGATAGCTCTCCTGGCAATCTTGATTCCAGCTTGTGCTTCTTCTAGCCCAGCATTTCTCATGATGTACTCTGCATATAAGTTAAATAAGCAGGGTGACAATATACAACCTTGACATCCTCCTTTTCCTGTTTGGAACCAGTCCGTTGTTCCATGTCTGGTTCTAACTGTTGCTTCCTGACCTGCATATAGGTTTCTCAAGAGACAGGTCAAGTGGTCTGGTATTCCCATCTCTTTCAGAATTTTCCACAGTTTATTGTGATCCACACAGTCAAAGGATTTCACATAGTCAATAAAGCAGAAATAAATGTTTTTCTGGAACTCTTGCTTTTTTGATGATCCAGCGGATGTTGGCAATGTGATCTCTGGTTCCTCTGCCTTTTCTAAAACCAGCTTGAACATCTGGAAGTTCATGGTTCATGTATTGCTGAAGCCTGGCTTGGAGAATTTTGAGCATTACTTTACTAGCATGTGAGATGAGTGCAATTGTGTGGTAGTTTGAGCATTCTTTGGCGTTGCCTTTCTTTGGGATTGGAATGAAAACTGACCTTTTCCAGTCTTGCTGAGTTTTCCAAATTTCCTGGCATGTTGAGTGCAGCACCCTCACAGCATCATCTTCCAGGATTTGAAATAGCTCCACTGGAATTCCATCACCTCCACTAGCTTTGTTCATAGTGATGCTTCCAAAGGCCCACCTGACTTCACATTCCAGGATGTCTGGCTCTAGGTGAGTGTGAGTGATCACACCTTCATGATTATTTGGATCATAAAGATCTTTTTTGTACAGTTTTTCTGTGTATTCTTGCCACTTCTTAATATCTTCTACTTCTGTTAGATCCATATCATTTCTGTCCTTTATTGAGCCCACCTTTGTATGAAATGTTCCCTTGGTATCTTTAATTTTCTTGAAGAGATTTCTAGTCTTTCCTGTTCTATTGTTTTCCTCTATTTCTTTGCATTGATGGCTGAATAAGGCGTTCTCATGTCTACTTGCTATTCTTTTGAACTCTGCATTCAAATGGGTATATCTTTCCTTTTCTCCTTTGCCTTTCTCCTCTCTTCTTTTCACAGTTATTTGTAAGGTCTCCTCAGACAGCCATTATGCTTTTTCACATTTCTATTTCTTGGGGATGGTCTTGCTCCCTGTCTCCCATACAATGTTACAAACTTACATCCATAGTTCATCAGGCACTTGTCTATCAGATCTAGTCCCTTAAATCCATTTCTCACTTCCACTGTATAATCATAAAAGATTTGATTTAGGTCATACTTGAATGGTCTAGTGGTTTTCCCCACTTTCTTCAATTTAAGTCTGAATTTGACAGTAAGGAATTCATGTTCTGAGCCACAGTCCTCTCCCAGTCTTGTCTTCGCTGATTGTATAGAGCTTCTCCATCTTTGGCTGCAAAGGATATAACCAACCTGATTTCAGTGTTGACTGTCTGTTGATGTCCACGTGTAGAGTCTTGTCTTGTGTTGTTCAGAGAGAGTGTTTGCTACGACCATTGCGTTCTCTTGGCAGAACTCTGTTAGCCTTTGCCCTGCATCATTCTGTACTCCAGTGCTAAATTTGCCTGCTATTCCAGGTGTTTCTTGACTTCCAAATTTTGTATTATGTTATGAAAATTAAATTATTACCCATGAATCATGTCTGACTCTTTGCACCCCATGGACTGTAGCCTGCCTGTTTCCTCTGTCCTTAGAATTCTCCAAGCCAGAATACTGGAATGGGTAGCCATCCCCTTCTGCAGGTGATCTTCCCAACCCAGGAATCAAACCAGGTCCCCAGCATTTCAGGTGGATTCTTTACCATCTGAGTCACCAGGGAAGCTTGGTTTATGGCTATTGTATTCATTTGTATTCTTATGAGATAAAAGGCTGGTTAATCAGCTAAAGGCTCTAATGAGATCAAACACTGGGTGAAATGTGAGTGATTATAAAACTGATCTTGGCAGAGGAAATGGGTGTTAAAAAGTGGGATACTGTGTGAGTTAATGCCCTTGCATTGCACAGGTCTGGGATGGGAGCTTGCTCACAGAGGCAGAAGCATGGGGTAGCTACTGGTCCTAGCTACTGACTTATTTCTTTTCTTCCACATACAGTTTCTTACTTCCTTTCAAGGTTAACAGCACTAGCCTGACCACATCCCTTTCCAAATACTTTAAGTGCCATTATATCCCCCTGTATTAGTGGTGGTAGTTGCTTTCTGTGGTTACTTTCTCTGGTTAATATCAATGTTCCTTTTTGTTATTTAACCTTCAATTTTTATGATAGCAATTCTCCATATTAAATCCTTCCTGTGAAACATTAATGCTATTTTTCTATTTCCTGACTAGGCTCTGGTTGGCATACAAGAGCATGTTTCTGTTCTCATTTATTTATACATATTCATTGATATCTATGTGATTAAAACTTATATACATGAAAGCATTTCATAATGTAGGAACATTTTGTGCAGAACTTGTTCTCTAAATTGATATTTTTCTTAAGATTCACTAGGCATATGCTTTAATCTTGTCAGTGTCTTTGATGTATTTCTCTGCCTTCTTTGACTAAGGATTAAAGGGTACTCTTTGTTGGAGGAGGGAATGGCAAACTCCAGTATACTTGCTGTGAGAACCTCATGAACTGTATAAAAGGATAAAAAATATATGATACTGAAAGATGAGTTCCACAGGTCTAAAGGTGTCCAATATGCCACTGGAGAAGAGTGGAGAACTACAATAGCTTCAGAAAGAATGAAGTGGCTGGGCCAAAGCAGAAATGACACTTATTTGTGGATGTGTCTGGTGATAAATCTGATGCTGTGAAGCACAGCACTGCATAGGAACCTGGAATGTTAGGTCCATGAATCAGGGTAAATTGGCTGTGGTCAAGCGGGAGATGGTAAGAATAAACATCAACATCTTAGGAATCAGTGAAGTAAATGGACAGAATGGGTGAATTTAATTCAGATGATCATTATATTTACTACTATGGGCAAGAATTCCATAAAAGAAATGGAATAGCCCTCATAATCAACAAAAAAGTCCAGAATGCAGTACTTGGGTGCAACCTCAAAAATGACAGAATTATCACTGTTTGTTTCCAAGGCAAACTATTTAACATCACAGTAACTCAAGTCTATGACCCTACCACTGATACTAAAGAAGCTGAAGTTGATAGATTCTATGAAGTCCTAGAAGATCTCCTAGAACTAACACCAAAAAAAAAAAAAAAAGATTCTATTTATCACTGGGGATTGGAATGCAAAAGTAGAAAGTCAAGAGATACCTGGAGTAACAGGCAAGTTTGGCCTTGGAGAACAAAATGAAGCAGGGCAAAGGCTAACTGAATTCTGATAAGAGAATGCACTTGTCATAGCAAGTACCCTTTTCCAATAACACAAGAGATGACTTTGCACATGAACATCACCACATGGTCAATACTGAAATTGAATTGATTGCATCCTTTGTAGCCAAAGATGGAGAAGCTGTATACAGTCAGCAAAAACAAGACCTGGAGCTGATTGTGGCTCAGACCATTAGCTTCTCATTGCAAAGTTCAGGCTTAAACTTAAGAAATTGGGGGAAACCACCAGGCCAGACAGGTAAGACTTAAACCAAATCCCCTATGAACATGCTATGGAGATGACAAGTAGATTCAAGGGGTTAGAACTAGTAAACCAGGTGCCTGGAGAACTAAGAACAGAGGTCCATAATACTGTACAGAAGGCAGCGAACAAAACCACCCCAAATAAAAGCAAGAATGCAAAGTGGTTATCTGAGGAAGCCTGACATATAACTAATGAAAGAAGAGAATAAAAAAGCAGAGGACAAAGGGAAAGGTGTATCCAACTAAACACAGATTTCCAAAGAACAGCATGGAGAGAAGAGAAGGAGTTCTTTAATGAAAAGTGTATAAAACTAGAAGAAAACAACAGAAAGGTAAAGACTAGAGATATTGTCAGGAAAATTGAAGATATCAAGGGAATATTTTGCCCAAAAGTGGGCACAATAAATGACAGAAACAGTAGAGATTTAGCAGACACTGGTGAGATCAAGAAGAGATGGAAAGAATACACAAAAGAACTGTTCAAAAAAGATGTTAATGAACCAGATTACTATGATAGTGTGGTCAGTCACTCAGAGCCAGATATTCTGGAGAGTGGGTCTTAGGAAGCACTGTGGTTAATAAAGTTAGTGGATGCAATGTAATTCCAGTAGAACTATTGAAAATCCTAAAGGAAAATGCCATCAAGGTTTTGCTTTCAATATGTCAGCAAATCTGGAAGACCCAGCAGTGGCCACAGGTCTAGAAAAGATCAACTCTCATCCCAATTCCAAAGAAAGGTGGTACTAAATAAGGGAGATGGGAGTGGGGTTCAGGATGGAGAACAAGTATACACCCATGGTGGATTCATGTTGATGTATGGCACAACCAATACAATATTGTAATTATCTTCCAATTGAAATAGATAAATAAATAAAAGAATATGCTAACCATTGGACAATTGTACTCATCTCCCATGCTAGTAAGGTCATGCTTAAAATCTTGCATGCTAGTCTTCTGCATTATGGGAACCAAGAAATTCCAGATGTCCAAGTTGGATTTAGAAAAGGAAGAGGAACCAGAGATCAAATTGCCAGCATTCCCTAGATCATAGGTCTTCCCTGGTGGCTCAAAAGGTAAAGCGTCTGCCTGCAATGCAGGAGACCCGGGTTTGATCCCTGGGTTGAGAAGATACCCTGGATAAGGAAATGGCAACCCACTCCAGTACTCTTGCCTGGAAAATTCCATGGACAGAGGAGCCTGGTAGTCTACAGTCCATGGGGTTGAAAAGAGTCGAGCACAACTGAGTGACTTCACTTTCAGACGTTTCAGACCTGGATTATAGAGAAAACAAGGGAATTCCAGAAAAACAACAACAACAACAAAAAACAAATAAAACCATCTACCTCTATTTCATCAAGAACACCAAAGCCTTTGACTGTGTGGATCATAATAAACTATGGAAAGCTCTTAAAGAGATGGAAATACCAGACCATCTTACTTGTCTCCTGATAAATCTCTATGCAGGTCAAGAATCTACAGTTAGAACCCAATATGGAATAACTTATTGGTTCAAGATTGAGAAAGGAATAGAGCAGGGCTATCTACTCTGACTCTGCTTATTTAACCTATATGCTGAGCACATCATGAGAAATATCAGGCTGGATATTAAAAGCTGGAATCAAGATAGGCAGGAAAAACATCAATAACCTCGGATATGTGGATGATACCATCCTAATGGCAGAAAGTGAAGAGGAACTAAAGATCTTCTTGATGAGGATGAAGGAGGAGAGTGAAAGAGCCTGCTTAAAACTAAATATTAAAACAATTAAGATCATGGGATCCAGCCTAATTACTTCATGGCAAATGGAGAGGAAAAGGTGAAAGTAGTGACAGATTCCCTCTTTTTGGGCTCTAAAATACTGAAGATGGTGACTGCAGCCATGAAATCAGAAAACATTTGCTTTTTGGCAGGAAAGCTATGACAAAACTAGACAATGTGTTGAAAAGCAGAGACATTACTCTGATGACAAAGATCTATGTAGTCAAGGCTATGATCTTCCCAGTGGTCACATATGGTTGTGAGAGCTGGATCCTAAAGAAGGCAGAGCACCAAAGAATTGATGCCTTTGAACTGTGGTGTTAGAGATGACTCCTGTGAGTCCCTTGGACAGTGAGGAGATCAACTGGTCAACCTTAAGGGAAATCAACCCAGAATACTCATTGGAAGGACTGATGCTGAAGCTGAAATTGCAGTATTTTTGTCATTTGATGTAAATGTTGACTCATTGGTAAAGTCTCTGATGATGGGAAAGATTAAGAGCAGAAGAAGAAGAGGGCATCAGAGGATGAGATGGCTGGAAGGCATCACTGATGCAATGGACATAACTTGGACAAATTTTGGGAAGCGGTTAAGGACAGGGAAGCCTGGTGTGCTTCAGTCCATAGGTTTACATAGAGTTGGACATGACTGGTAACTGAACAGCAGCAACGTTTTACTTGTCACAGCTCATTATACAGAAATGATAGATAGGGATATAATCTTAGCTTTTTTCTTTTTTTGTATATCCCTCTTTATTCCTTTTGAAATAAATTCAGAATCAACTTCATATATTTCTTTTTATATATATTTTTTATTTTTATTTTTACTTTATTTTGCTTTACAATACTGTATTTTTAATACTTTAAAAATGTATGTATAATTCAATGTTAAATTTTTATATCTTCAGCATTTCTCTTGCACAGGTGGGGACTTCCCTGGTGGCCCAGGTGGTACAGAATTCACCTGCAATGCAGGGGACTTGGGTTCAATCCCTGGATTGGGAAGATACCCTGGAGTAGGGAATGGCAAGCCACTTCAGTATTCTTGCCTAGAGAATTCCTTGGACAGACAGGCCTGGTGGACTACAGTCCCTGGGGTCACAAATTATGGGATACGACTGAGGGACTAACATTTTCACTGTCTTTTCTTTACCAGTAGTGCCACCTGGGAAGCACTGTGAATCATAAAACTGTCAACGAGTAGAACTGTAGACAAGGTCTATACGGTATATGGGTTTCCCTGGTGGCTCAGTGGGTAAAGAATCTACTTGCAATGCAGGAACAACAGGAGATGCAGGTTCGATCCCTGGGTTGGGAAGATCCCCTGGAAGAGGGCCTGGCAACACATTCCAGTATTCTTGCCTGGAGAATCCCGTGGACATAGGAGCCTGGTGGACTATATAAGATATATGCATTTGTATATCTGTATATACATATATATATATATGTGGAGTAGGCTGTGATAGATATATTTCTTCATTTCTCCAAATGTATCTGGAGGAAAACATTTAGAGAAAAAGGAGAAAGCAATTTATAAAGATTCTTCAGTGTATAATTTCTAATTTCCCTCTAGAATATATGTCTTTTTGAGAAATGTGTATTCAAGTATTCTTGCCAATTTTAAATGGATTATTCAAATTTTGTTATTGTTGTTGTTGTTGTTTGTATGTTTGTTTCATTTGTCTGGCTATTGAGTTGTAGAAGTTTCTTATATATTTTGTATATTACAGCCATTTGATAGGTCTAGTCTTAGACTTTCTTTGGTTGGGAGATTTATGATTTCAGATTCATGTCATTGCTTGGTATTGTTCTCTTCAGTTTTCTATTTCTTCCTGATTCAATCTTGGTAACCTGTATGCTTCTAGGAATTTATCTATTTTTTATTTTTTTAATTGGTTAGCATATAATTGTTCATAGTAGCCTCTTCAGTTCAGTTCAGTTCAGTTCAGTTCATTCACTCAGTCGTGTCCGACTCTTTGCCACCCCATGAATCGCAGCACTCCAGGCCTCCCTGTCCATCACCAACTCCCGGAGTTCAGTCAGACTCATGTTCATCGAGGCAGTGATGCCATCCAACCATCTCATCCTCAGTCGTCCCCTTCTTCTCCTGCCCCCAATCCCTCCCAGCATCAGAGTCTTTTCCAATGAGTCAGCTCTTTGCATGAGGTGGCCAAAGTACTGGAGTTTCAGCTTTAGCATCATTTCTTCCAAAGAAATGCCAGGGCTGATCTCCTTCAGAATGGACTGGTTGGATCGCCTTGCAGTCCAAGGGACTCTCAAGAGTCTTCTCCAACACCACAGTTCAAAAGCATCAATTCTTCAGCCTCTTAGGATCTTTTTTATTTCTGTGACAACAGTTGCAATATCTACTTATTTCTGATTTCATTTATTTAACAGTTGAGTCTTTGCTCTTTTTATCTTAGTCTAGCTAAAGATTTGTCAGTTTTGTTGGTTTTCCAAAAACCCTGTTGTCACTTTCAGCATGGATCTTCTGTATTTTTTCCTATTTTCTTTTTTTAAAAGTTCTGCTCTAATCTTTAGCATTTCTTTTCTTCTGTGAAGATAGGAATGTGCTTATTTTATTTTTCTTGTTACTAGAAATGTAAAATCAGGCAATCTTATTATTATTATTATTATTTTTACTGCTCTTAAACCTTAAACTTTTCTCTTAGTACTGCTTTTTACCACATGTTGAAAATTTCATGAAAATTCTTCTAGTATAATTTGAATTAGCTATAAAATGTAATATAAGGTTATGAAAGTGATCTGTATTTATAAAAGTGGCCATTTTTTATACTGAGGCAATTCTTAGGTTCTATGTATGAAATTGAAGGATACATTATCAGTCAGCTTTCTACCAGGGAGCATGAACACATAAACAGGATAATTTGCTATGAGTTAATAAATTGACTATTTACAGGTGCATGGTTAGTTTTGGAGATCAGCAAGAGATGGTGTAGCATATGTAAAAGAAAGGGGAAATATTCTATTATTGCAGTCCATTCATGAAACTCATGATAAAGGATGAACATCTGAAATAACAAAGACATCTAGCACCAAGGTCTACTAAACTTTATACATTTTAGTATAAATAAAAATTGTCAAATCATGAGTAAATTTACTCTATTTCATAATATCTTTGCAGTTTTTCCCCTACAGTGGCAGTCATTCTCTTCTTCAGGGGATCTTCCCAACCCAGGAATCAAACCCAGGTCTCCCACATTGCAGGTGGATTCTAAGCCCAAGAATACCGGAGTGGGGGGTAACCTGTCCCTTCTCTAGGGGATGTTCCCAACCCAGGGATTGAACCCAGGTCTTCTATATTGCAGACAGATTCTTCACCAGCTGAGCTACCAGAGAAGTTTGAAGTGGTTATTTAAAAACATTTTGTTCATTTTAAATGCTAAGTTTCTCAATCATGTCTGACTCTTTGTGATCCCATGGACTGAAGCACGGAATGTTGCTTCTCTGTCTTCCACAGTCTCCCAGTGTTTGATAAGATTCCATGGCTATCTAATCATTTCATTCTCTTTCACCTCCTTTTCCTTTTGAATTCAATCTTTCCTAGCATCAGGTTTTTTTTCCAAGGAGTCAACTCTTTGCACCAGGTGGCCAAAGTATAGGAGCTTCAGTTTCAGCAATAGTCCTTCCAATGAATATTTAGGGTTGACTTCCTTTAGGACTGACTGGTTTGATCTCCTTGCAGTCTGAGGGACTCTCAAGAGTCTTCTCCAGAACCACAGTTCAAAAGCATAAATTCTTTGGAGCTCAGCTTTCTTCATGGTCCAACTTTCACATCCAAACATGACTACTGGAAAAACCATAATTTTGTACGGATTTTTGTCAGCAAAGTAATGTCTCTGCTTTGTAAAATGCTGTCTAGGTTCGTCATAGCTTTCCTTCCAAAGTGAAAGTGTCTTTTAATTTCACGGCTTGCAGTCACTGTCCACAGTGATTTTGGAACCCAAGAAAATAAAATCTGTCACTGCTTCTACTTTCCCCCCTTTTATTTGCCATGGGGACGGGATGCCATGGTCTTAGTCTTTTTAATGTTGAGTTTCAAGCCAGCTTTTTCTCTCCCCTCCTTTGCCCTCATTTAGAGGCTCTTTAGTTCCTCTTCACTTTCTGCCATGAGAGTGGTATCATCTGCCTTTTTTGGGTTGTTGGTATTTCTCCCAGCAGTCTTGATCCCAGCTTGTGATTCATAACTGTATCCCACAAATATTACATGTAAAATATTGCTGGCTAAAATTTTAAACTTGATATGCCTTTGTGTGATGTTTTTCAATATTATATTTGCTCATTTATTTACTGAAAAATTTTCACAAATATGGTTTATGTGTCAAGAATTTTTCAGTTCTGATTAGAATAAAGTCCCTACCTTCAAGAAATTAATTTTTCAGTTTTTCAAAGATAACCAGCTCTTTCAGTATCAGCTTAGTAAAACTTTACATTTTTAACATATCATTTTATATTTTATTGTGTAAGTGATTACAAATGGTAAACTCTCACTGTGTGTGTGTGAGATAGAGCGAGAGAGGAAATGAGAACCCATGTATGGAGAGGTTCCTTAGGGTATTTTGCCTAGTTATTTTCATATATGTTTCAGGCAATTTTATCAGTAAGTATTCTGTAATGTGATTACTTTGTAACTGTTTAAATTTTATCTTTTGTATTGCCTTTAGAGACCTTCACTTTGTCATCTATTAAGTCCAAAGGCCATCTTTTTAAATTAATTTGACTCATCTAAAAATTAGCCCACTAAATAGATTAATTTTATAGATACATGTTAAAATGATTATAGCTTTCAGTTTAGCATGTCATAATTACTGAAAATAGTTCTCTAAAAGTGGTTTAATTGGTAATTTATCAAGGATGCCAAACTTTCCCTGTTTCCTAGTTAATTCTAATGTTACTTGATAGCTATCCCTGAACTAATCACTCACACAAATATATGTATATATATATATATATATAATTACATATGGTTTTAAGAATACATATTAAATATTTAAAATGTTAAAGTCATTTGTTTAATTATAGTTTAATTGAAAGTAAAAGTCACTCAGTTGTGTCTGACTTTTTGTGACCCCATGGAATATACAGTCCACGGAATTCTCCAGTAGTCATGGTACTGGAATGGGTAGCCTTTCCCTTCTCCAGGGGGGTCTTTGCAACCCAGGGATTTAACCCAGGTCTCCTGTATTGCAGGTGGAGTTTTTAGCAGCTGAGCCACAAAGGAAGCCCAAATTAAAAAGTAAATAGGTATATATACAATTAAGGAATGCTTTTGGAATCTCCTAGTCATTTGAAAATGAGAAATTTGATGCTGATTCTCGGTAATATGTTATTTACTGATGAATTTGCTTTGCATTGCATATGCATGGTGTTGCATCTAATCGTTCCTCAAGTTGTAAGAGGCTAAAAATTAACTGAAAAATAACTAGAAGGGAATAGACAAAGAGCTATTTCAAAAAAGTTATTCACAATCAATACTTCTCATTTTATCCAAAGTTTTCTCCTTTAATCTCAAGGGGATTTGTAATCTCAAGGGGATTTGTTATCTCAATAGCCTGTTTCAAATCAAAATAAATAATATACTTTGGGGTGAATTCTCTCCTTACAATGTGGAAGTCTTTCTTAAACATGGATCAGCTTCCTCCTTGTGCTTTGAGAATGGTATCTGAAGGTTGGAATCACCTTGCAGGTCAACAGGGAAAACTATACATGAAATAATTACAGAAATATCAATTCTAAGAATGGATTGTCATGCATAAATAATAAATTATCTACCAGAGAAGAACAAGTTTTTTAATCAACATATGGTATAAATCTGAATTCTCTGGTAGCTCAGACAGTAAAAAAATCTTCCTGCAATGCAGGACATCCAGTTTGGATCCCTGGGTCAGGAAGATCCCCTGGAGGAGAAAATGGCAACCTAATCTAGTATTCTTACCTGGAGAATCCCATGAACAGAGGACCCTGGCAGACTATAGTCCATGAGGTTGCAAAGAGTCAGGCATGACTGAGTGTCTAACACTTTCACATTCACAGCATATAAATATGTCAGGAAACTCTAGTCATAGGACTGGGGAGCCTGGTGGGCTGCCGTCTATGGGGTCACACAGAGTCGGACACGACTGAAGTGACTTAGCAGCAGCAGCAGCAGGACTATAATGACATTGTTGCTTTTGAATCCCACTCTCATGTAGCCCACCTTTGGGTAAAGTAATTATTGTTTTGAGATGGTCCTATTCCTAAACAAATTAATAAGAGCACTCATTAATAAAGCCCACATACATTGTTTCTTTGGAATGCCTACTCATTTGATAAGGCTTTTTGTAAAGTTTGAATATATGTTATTGCTGTTCAGTTGCTCAGCCATGTCTGACTCTTTGAGACCCCATGGACTGCAACACACCAGGCTTCCCTGTCCTTCACTATCTCCCAGAGTTTGCTCAAACTCATGTTCATTGAGTCGGTAATGCCATCCAATCATCTCATCCTCTGTTGCCCCCTTCTCTTCTTGCCCTCAACCTTTCCCAGGGTCTTTTCCAACGAGTGGGGTCTTCACATCAGGTGGCCAAAGTATAGGAACATCAATTTCAGCATCAATACTTCCAATGAATATTCAGGGTTGATTTCCATTAGGACTGACTGGTTTAATTGCCTTGCTTTTCAAGGGACTCTCAAGAGTTTTCTCAAGTGAAAACTTATCAAATCCTCAGGGTAGTACATAGCCAGAAATGCTATATTAGTGTTTCTGTATATTACTAAAATTGATATTGCTTAGATGATTAGCTTTGAGTAATTCAAGAGGACTTCCATAGAGTTCTATTTATTTTAGAATTTTTCCTCTGAATTTGAATCCAAAATTTCAGCTAATTATAAATTATTGCCTTCTCTTAATTTGTTCATGTGCATCTATTTTTCTATGCATCCTGGAAGTATATCTTTTAGTATAGAGATATATCTATCAATTAATTGTGTAAATTGATACCCAAGGGAAATATATTCTTCATTCTCAGGGAGATAAATATATATTGAGGTTACATTTTTAAATCACATGTAATTTTTAGGGTGATTGCAAATTCTTTTTACAATAGGAAATATCTTTATTTACATTTTCCTTTAATAGATTCTAACACTTAGAATTCTTAATATATACAATATTTTACAACTTTATGCTTAAATATAGCATACATACAGAAAAGCACATGCCACAGTATTTTAAAAAATCTGAATATTCTGTGTTACCTGAAACTAAGTCAAGAAACTGATGATTAACAAACTTGAAAAGCAACATCACCCCGCATCACCATTTTTCCATCCAGTCACTAAACCCACAGGGAGGAAAACCAGTGTTCTTGTCTATTGTAGAATACATCAATTTTACCTGATTTTATATACAGTTGGAAAAAATATTCTTTGTTCTCTATAAATGGAATCTTTGCAGGATATACTTTTAAAATTCAATATTTTTGAGATTCCTACATACTATTGCATGAACTTTTAGGACCAACCACCATCAAGCTTGTATTCTAGTCTCCCATCTTCCTGTATAGTACTAGGATATAACAACTCTTCTACTGCCAAAGCCAGCTGTACATTTGTTTCCTCTTAATTTTAAAATTTTCCATATCAAATTTTGCATTGACATTTTTACCTGGTCATGACAAGTTATCATTCATGTACTAGGATAAGGTGAAAAGGCACAGGGAGACATAACAGCTTGATCTTGAGATAACTTACTTTCTCTGGAATTTTAATTCTCCCTATACAGTTTGCTCTACACTTTTCTTAATGGAACTGAAACACATATTTTATACACACAGGCACCTTTATATATTGCCTTATTTATTTGTTTCAGAATCAATAATTACTGTTTTAGTAAAGTTTTGATTTATATTGTTTGATAATTATATTGTTGTAACTATAAAGTATTATGATTTATATAAGTATACACATGTCTTTCAGGCAGAAAATTTTCTGTAATTAGTGTTTATTTATAATATATTCAAATGATACTTAGCATGGTTAGCAATTAAAACTCAAACCTACCTTACAGGTAGCTGTATAGCCTGGCTTTCACAATTATCACACTGGTGTTTTGATTATATAGTGAACACAATTGAAGTGTAGTTCTGAATGTCAGATTCAGTTTTACAGCTAAAAATTATTTTAGTTTTTATTCAAATGCAATAAATCCTTCCCATAAAAATAATTCTGATAAAAACTAGTCCTATATTTACTTACTAAAATTCTCTGTATATACTTATTTATACAAGCAGAGTTAGTAAACAGTGAAATGTTTCCTACATACAATAAATACAATATAAACTAAATAATGTTGAAATAGATCAGTCTCCACATTTCATAGACAGGAGTGTAACTGTGAGCAGTGTTGACATTTACAATATACTTTTAATGAAATGCAATTAAACCATAAATTAGTAACTTACTAGTTTTGGTAAAATCTACTATTTTTAGATATTATAATGCTACCAGTTGTTCCATACATGGGCACATATCTAATACTGTAAAAGGTATGGCTCGCCAGTCCACTTAAATTAGTTTGCTAGTAATGGTCTTTTACACTGCACTTTGCTCTTGTCTGCGGTTTTATATTTTCTTTTATTTGTGAGCTGTGAAGTTTTTCAGTAAAAAGTTCAAAGCTCACACAACATAACAAATGTGAACACATATCTTTTAAAGAACTTTTAAATGTTTATATCCAAAGGCATTTTACAATATCATTTTTTTCCTAGAGATCCCCTTAATATATCAAACCTCTCAAATGATTTTGAGAAGAATATTAGTATATAACAGGATCTCATTGCTTTCCCCATCAGAAATCTATCACTTTAAACCAATAATTTTATATATAAATAAAATTTATATCATAATACTTTCAAGAGTTGAAATGAGAAGTCATTTAAACTCAAAAAGGATGACTTAAAATATAAAAAATGCATTTTTTCCATACGAGAATACACAAATCTTTAGTTTTACTTTCAATAAACTTGCTGTTGCTTCCAAACAATGTATCTTCCTTTGAAATATGATTTTGACCTTGCTAGAAAGAAGTAAACATTAAATGACATGGAAAATAAAGACTCAGACTATCTATAAGTGTATCTCTATATATGTAATGTTCTTGCCATTTTCCTGATGATAGCTGGCAAAAAAATAAATATAACATATCCTTTCTTATGCCTGACCCACATTTTCTATGGAAAATTAAAATGTAATTTCCAATGTGCATTTTTGTTTTCAAATTATGAAACATTAATTACTCAGTCTTCTTCAGTTCACAATTCTATAGCTTAGAAATTCAGATACAATGTGTTTGGGTCATCAGCTCAGGGACTCAAAAGGAAAGTGAAGATGTCAGCCAATCTGCACTGTCATGTGAAACATGGAGTCCTCTTCCAGGCTCACATAATTATGGAAGAATTCAGTTTTGCAGTTCTAATATGAGGTTTGTCAATCACCAATTGGCATTTGCCATGGTTGCTTGCCTTCTATCTCTACAAGGATTAAATCATGTGCTTCTGCAGCTGCTGATCTCCAACACTCCCTGAAGGAGGTGAGGGTGGAGAGAAGAAATGAGGCACTCTGTGCTCCAGGAAGGGCTTCCCTGGTGGCTTAGAGGTTAAAGCGTCTGCCTCCAATGTGGGAGACCCGGGTTCGATCCCTGGGTCGGGAAGATCCCCTGGAGAAGGAAATGGCAATCCACTCCAGTATTCTTGCTTGGAGAATCCTGTGGACTGAGGAGCCTGGTGGGCTGCAGTCCACGGGGTCACTGGCAGGACAGGCCTTTGTTGTGGTTGTGGTGATGTACCTTGTTCTCCTTCATGCTTACGTGCTCAGTTGTATCCGACTGATTCTTTGTGACCCTGTGGACTGTAGCTCATCAGGCTCCTCTTGAGAGTCCCTTGGACTGCAAGAAGATCCAACCAGTCCATTCTGAAGGAGATCAACCCTGGGATTTCTTTGGAAGGAATGATGCTAAAGCTGAAACTCCAGTACTTTGGCCATCTCATGCGAAGAGTTGACTCATTGGAAAAGACTCTGATGCTGGGAGGGATTGGGGGNATTTCTTTGGAAGGAATGATGCTAAAGCTGAAACTCCAGTACTTTGGCCATCTCATGCGAAGAGTTGACTCATTGGAAAAGACTCTGATGCTGGGAGGGATTGGGGGCAGGAGGAGAAGGGGACGACCGAGGATGAGATGGCTGGATGGCATCACTGACTCGATGGATGTGAGTCTGAGTGATCTCCGAGAGATGGTGATGAACAGGGAGGCCTGGCGTGCTGCGATTCATGGGGTCGCAAAGAGTCGGACACGACTGAGCGACTGAACTGAACTGAACTGAACTGAGGTCTCTGCTGTAAATTATATTGTGTTCCATAATGACTCACTCATTGTCAAAGTCAGTCCTTTGTACCTGTTTGCTTAAGGCTTTACAACCTGCTCAACATTCCACCATGCAAATGCCCCTGGGGGAAAATGGCAGCAGAATCCAGCTCACCTCTCTGATTTCCCTTTTTCTCTGGAATTTTATTTTCTTTCTGCTTTAGGAGGACCTTATTACTCTCATAGAAATGACTTCTCTATTTTATCTGCTTTTTTTTTTTTCTTTACCATTTTAGAGAGAGAGACACTGATCTTCCACCAGTAATTCCAGAAGTGAAGCCAGTTCAGATATTTTGAATAGTTTCATTTACTCTGGATTATTAAAATACATTTGTTTTTGTATTTAATTTATTAATTCAGATTCTTCCCTATTATAGTTCTTAATATGCCAAATCAAAGAAGTACTGATCGAGATATTCTATGGTCACATCTATTTATCCATCAAAATTACAGCTTATCCAAATTCAGAGTTAAAAGTAACTTTCAAATCTTGTCTTCCAATCAGAGACCTATATTTAGTAAGCAGCATCAAAATTAATACATATGTTTAAAATTGCTTGTCATGTTCGTAGTACGTCCTGTTTAATTTTATATTAATAGTGCTTGGGTCATTTAAATGGTAATACAATGGCCTTCTCCAGAGGCACAGTGGTAAAGAATCTGCCTGCCAGTGCAGGAGACACAGGAAACTCAACTACTATCCCTGGGTCAGGAAAATCTCCTGGAGTAGGAAATGCAACTCATGCCAGTATTCTTATCTGGAAAATTTTATGGATAGAGAAGTCTGGTGGGCTACAGTCCATGGAGTTGCAAAGAGTCAGACATGAATGAGCAAGTAACACATGATGTAAAGATGTGAGCATAGACCTTTGAAACATAATTGCCTGAGTTTTAGAATCTATGCTCTACTTTCTGTGTGACTGGCCAACTGAAATTTTTGCCTCATTTTTCTGACCTAGAAGGTGAGAGATATAACTTCCCCCACTTTTTAAGCAGGGTTTTCAAAGAGTCAGATATGACTGAGCTACTAACACTTTCACTTTTAATGATTGCTATAAAAATTAAGAAATTTAATTTTTTAACTTTAATGGACTTAAATATTCCCCTCAATTCTTGTGTTGGGCCCTAAATGCCCCCTCCTCCATTGTAAGGTGAGTGCAGAGAAAAAGAGAGCTAGCCAAAGAGTTAGGCAAGAAAAGGAAAATTTATTAGAGGGAAAAGAGAGGATGATGGGTTTTTAAGGAGAACCAGTGTCCTGCCTTTCTGACAGGGTCCTTCTTATACCAAACCAATGAAAAATTCTCTGAAGGGGCAGTTAATTTTTAGCTTGCAGTTGAGTCTTGTGGTCACGTATCCAGAGGTCTGGAATCTGGTGGTCTCACAGCTTTGATAAGATAGGCACCAGTGAGAAAACAGAATGCCATTTGGGCGATTTGGTCAGTGTCATGGATCACTGTGATTTTATTTTTTGTTTGAGAAGTCAAAACAAAAAAATTGTTTGCCGTCTTATCCATGAGACCCCATGTGGGCCCTTTGAGTAATAAATAGGCTCAGTTGGGCCATTTGAGAGATAAATAGACTTATATGGGGTCATAAGAATGAACAGGGGCAGAAGCCGGGAGGACCCCATGCCTGAGGGGCGGTGGCCAAGAGGAGTTACCCCACGTCCGAGGTCGGGGCAGCAGCCGAGAGTGCCAGGGCTGCGACAGCACAGGAACGGCCCAGAGGAGCTGCTCCAGCCCAAGGCCGGGGTGGCAGCTGAGAGGAGCTATCCTGCATTCGAGGTTAGAGGCAGTGGCTGAGAGGAGCTACCCCACGCCCGAGGCCAGGGGTGGCAGCCGGGAGGAGCAACCCCACGTCCAAGGAGCGGTGGCTGCACGGGCACAGGATGGCCTAGAGGAGCTATTCCATGTTCAAGGTCAGGAGGGGTGGCAGTGAGGAGATACCTCTTGTCCAAGGTAAGGAGCAGCGGCTGTGCTTTGCTGGAGCAGCTGTGAAGAGATACCCCACCTTCAAGGTAAGAGAAACCCAAGTAAGACGGTAGGTGTTGCAAGAGGGCATCAGAGAGCAGACACACTGAAACCATAATAACAAGAAACTAGTCAATCTAATCACACTAGGACCACAGCCTTGTCTAACTCAGTGAAACTAAGCTGTGCCCGTGGGGCCACCCAAGATGGGTGGGTCATGGTGGAGAGGTCTGATAGAATGTGGTCCACTGGAGAAGGGAATGGCACACCACTTCAGTATTCTTGCCTTGACAACCCCATGAACAGTATGAAAAGATAAAATGATAGGATACTGAAAGAAGAACTCCCCAGATCAGTAGGTGCCCAACATGCTACTGGAGATCAGTGAAGAAATAACTCAGAAAGAATGAAGGGATGGAGCCAAAGCAAAAACAATACCCAGCTGTGGATGTGACTGGTGATAGAAGCAAGGCCCAATGCTGTAAAGAGCAATATTGTGTAGGAACCTGGAATGTCAGGTCCATGAATCAAGGCAAATTGGAAGTGGTCAATCAAGAGATGACAAGAGTGAACATCGACATTCTAGGAATCAGCGAACTAAAATGAACTGGAATGGGTGAATTTAACTCAGAAGACCATTATATATTCCACTGTGGGCAGGAATACCTTAGAAGAAATGGAGTAGCCATCATGGTCAACAAAAGAGTCCAAAATGCAGTACTTAGATGCAATCTCAAAAATGACAGAATGATCTCTGTTTGTTTTCAAGGCAAACCATTTAATATCACAGTAATCCAAGTCTATGCCCCAACCAGTAACACTGAAAAAGTTGAAGTTTAATGGTTCTGTGAAGACCTATAAGACCTTTTAGAACTAACACACAAAAAAGATATCCTTTTCATTATAGGGGACTGGAATGCAAAAATAGGAAGTCAAGAAACACCTGGAGTAACAGGCAAATTTGGCCTTGGAATGCAGAATGAAGCAGGGCAAAGACTAATAAAGTTTTGCCAAGAAAATGCACTGGTCATAGCAAACACCCTCTTCCAACAACACAAGAGAAGACTCTACACATGGACATCACCCCCGATGGTCAACACCGAAATCAGATTGATTATATTCTTTGCAGCAAAAGATGGAGAAGCTCTATACAGTCAACAAAAACAAGACCAGGAGCTGACTATGGCTCAGATCATGAACTCCTTATTGCCAGATTCAGACTTAAATTGAAGAAAGTAGGGAAAACCGTTAGACCATTCAGGTATGACCTAAATCAAATCCCTTATGATTACACAGTGGAAGCGAGAAATAGATTTAAGGGACTAGATCTGATAGAGTGTCTGATGAACTATGGACTGAGGTTCGTGACATTGTACAGGAGACAGGGATCAAGACCATCCCCATGGAAAAGAAATGCAAAAAAGCAAAATGGCTGTCTGGGGAGGTCTTACAAATAGCTGTGAAAAGAAGAGAGGCAAAAAGCAAAGGAGAAAAGGAAAGACATTCCCATTGGAATGTAGAGTTCCAAAGAATAGCAAGAAGAGATAAGAAAGCCTTCCTCAGTGATCAATGCGAAGAAATAGAGGAAAACAAAAGAATGGGAAAGACTAGAGATCTCTTCAAGAAAATTAGAGACACCAAGGGAACATTTCAAGTAAAGATGGGCTCGATGACAGGATTAGCCCCCTTTATAAAGAGAGATATCAAAGTGCATTCCCTCTTTCTCCCCTGTTTCTTCCTGCCATGTGGGAACATAGTGAGAAAGTGACTGTCTACGAGCCAGAAGGAGCATTCTGACAGCCACAGTGGAAACTTGATCTTAGATTTCTAGCCTCCAGAACTGTAGGAAACACATTTCTGTTGTTTAAGTCACTTAGTCTGTGGTATTTCATAATAGCAACATGGACCGAAAACACTGTCTTACATCTAGTAACAGATGGATACACAACACTTGGCTCTCCAGAAGAACTCAAATAGTCCATGGAAGGGAAATGCACCCGTTGCTTTTCAGAGAATATGTCTTCTAAACTACTGGATGAGTTATCCATGCTGCGAATACATCTGATTGCAGTATTTTGTTTTGTACAAAATTTCTTGTTTTATTTTAGGTTTAATAGTGAAACCTACATTTGCAAAAAGCATAGATTTCTCACTTTTATTTGATATCATCATACAATTCTTTGATCCATATTCTCAAGTCACAGAGATCTTTCTTCTTAAACTTGAAGTGGCTTTTCTTGACCATAAGAATGTACAACTTTCAAGCCCTGCTCACATTTTGAAAGTAAAATATTCTACTCAATTCTACTTTTTTATTTCAAGTGTGGACAGGGTAAATTCACTCAAATTTTTTAGTACATAATTTCTTTAATATCAATTTTGAATATGAAAGAAAGACATTCTTCTGGGAGAATAAAATATAGAATGAGTAGATTATTTTTTCCATAATTTTACCCAAAATAAATTTGACTATACAACTCACATCTTGGGGTTGAGTACAACATTCCCTTAGAATATTTTTTAGATAGTAATTAAATAATATGTAAATTCAGTAATACCTAAGAGGACATATTCTCATTATTTATATGTATAATAGAAAATAAACTTCTGCTAATATTCAGTTTGAATTACAACTAGAAATATTGGAGAGTATAGCTTCCCTGGTTGCTCAGATGTTAAAAATCTGCCTACAGTGCAAGAGACTGGGTTTGATTGCTGGGTCGAGAAGATCCCCTGGAGAATGAAATGGCAACCCACTCCAGTATTCTTGCTTGGAGAATTCTGTGGACAGAGGAGCCTGACTAAATATAGTTCACGGGGTCGCAAAGAGCTGCACATGGCTAAATGACTTCACAAAGCATGGGAATAGTTAAAATTTTAATGATAATATAAAGTGAAATAGAGGCTGATGCCTGGTTTCAATTTCTTAAAAATGAAATTACAAAAATTGAATAAAAATATTTCTAAAGGAAAAAGGAAAAACTGTTCTTGTGACAAAAAAATCACATATTTGTGATTATCCAACCTTTCCCTGGTGGCTCAGAGGTTAAAGCGTCTGCCTCCAATGCGGGAGACCCGGGTTCGATCCCTGGGTCGGGAAGATCCCCTGGAGGAGGAAATGGCAATCCACTCCAATATTCTTGCCTGGAGAATCCCATGGACAGAGAAGCCTAGTAGGTTACAGTCCATGGGGTCGCAAAGAGTCGGACACGACTGAGCGACTTCACCTCACCTCAACCTATCCCTAGTACAATTTCTTTATATTTTATATAAGGCATTATCTTTTCTTGCTTTGCGAAGAGTAAAAGTCAGCTCTAAGCAGCACCCTGTGAAATTTCCAGGAATATTTTGTGATCTAGCAGAAGCTGATGTTGAGACATTGGTACAAACAAAAAAGATATAGTGACCACCAGGTAATATGGACAAGAAAGTTTACTGTTTTCTGTTACCACATTGTGATCTTAATTTCTTCATTGGAAAATTAATTTCTTTTTTTATGTAAATATTTATTTTTTCTTTAAAAATATTAGGGGGTTTTGCATTGATGCTGCTGCTAAATCTCTTCAGTGGCGTCCGACTCTGTGTAGTCCCATAGATGGAAGCCAACCAGGCTCCCCCATCCTTGAGATTCTCCAGGCAAGAGTACTGGAGTGGGCTGCCATTTCCTTCTCCAATGCATGAAAGTGAAAAGTGAAAGTGAAGTCGCTTAGCTGTGTCCGACTCTTAGCGACCCCATGGACTGCAGCCTACCAGGCTCCTCCATCCATTGGATTTTCCAGGCAAGAGTACTGGAGTGGGGTGCCATTGCCTTCTCTGCACTGATAAATGTGCATAGTTTCAATGCACATTGATTCAGTTCAGTTCAGTCGCTTAGTCATGTCCGACTCTTTGTGACTCCATGAATCGCAGCACGCCAGGCCTCCCTGTTCATTACCATCTCTATAATATTAGTATATATATTGAAATTATATTAATATAATTAATATAATGGAAGTTGTGGATTAATATATTTATCTTATACTTAGTTACTTCCAGAAAATTTGACTTTGCAAAGAAGTTAGATAGGAACTAGTTTTATTTTTACAATGATGAGATAATTTGGACAGGGAAGAACCTAATAAAGAGTTTCTAAGTGGCTCAGTTCTGGGAAAATGATAATAGAAAGAGCAGCCTAGTATGACTCTCAATATCCAATATCTGCTACTGTGGGTGCTGCTGTGTGCTTTCTTGCTCAGTAGTGCCGACCCTCTGCGGTCCCATGGACTGTAACCCACCAGATACCTCTGTCCATGGAATTTTACAGGCAAGAATACTGGAGCGGGTTGCCATCTCCTACTCCAGGGGATCTTCCTGACTCAGGGATCAAAACCCACACCTCTTGCATCTCCTGCATCGGCAAGCAGGTGCTTTATCACTAGCACCACTCGGGGGCTTTGCTACTGTCAGAATAATTGTCAAACTTATTAAGCTGTGAAATAGTAAGAAAAATTTTTCAAAAATGTATACAGCTTTATTGAAATATAGTTATTTAACATTGTATTTATTTATGGTGTATGGTGCGTTGACTTTGCTATTATTTGGTTGCCCAACTCTTTGCTTCCCCATGAATGGTAGCCGACCAGGCTCAGTCCAAGGAATTTCCCAGGCAAGAATACTGGAATGGATTGCCATTTCTGTCATCAGTGTTTCTTCCTGATCCAGAGATCAAACCTGAGGTTCCTGCTTTGGCAGGCGAATTTTTATTGCTAAGTCACCAAGGAAGTTTTTACAACATATTGACTAATACATGTGAATGTCTAAAATGATTAAGACAGTAGGGTTAATTTCATTTCCTGACATAATCATTTATTTTCTTGTGATGAGAGCACGTGAAAAATCTGTTCTAACAACTTTCATTATGAACTACAGTCAAAATGCTATGATTTAGAGCCCCAGAATTTGCTCATCTTGTAACAGGAAGATCATGCACTTTGACTAAAATCTCCCCATTTCCCTCAACTCCTAATCTTTGATAACCACTATTATAATCTCCATGAGTCTGACTTTTAGAGACTCTCAATATAAGTGAAATAATACAGTTTTTATCTTTCTGAGAGTTATTTATTTCACTTAGGCCAATTCACTCAAAGCTCATCCATGTTGTAACAAAGCTAAGAATTTTCCTTTTTCTAGTGACTGAATAGTATTTCACACACACTATACATCATAAACAACATATCTTTGTTTATTCATAGATAAATAGGCTGTTTCCATATCTTGGCTACTATGAATAGTGCTTTAATGAACATAGGAATGAGGATATCTCTCTGAGATCCTGCTTTCTCTTTCCTTTGGATATATACACAGAAATAAAATTGTTGGATTATATATTAGTACTATTTCTAATTGTTTGAGGAAACTCCTTATTGTTTTCCATAACACCTGACCAATTTACATTCCCTTCAACAATGGGCAAGAAAGTTTCCTTTTTCTCCACATTCTCACAAACACTTTCTCTCTCTCTCATAATAACCAATTTAGCAAGTATGAGATGTTATATCACTAGGGTTTGTATTTACATTTCCCTGATGATTAGTAATTTATAAAATATTTTCATGTATCTGTTGACCATTCATACAGTTCCTTTTGAGAAATGCCTATTCAATTCCCTTCAATTCAGTTCAGTCACTCAGTTGTGTCCAATTCTTTGTGATCCCATGAATCGCAGCCTGCCAGGCCTCCCTGTCCATCACCATCTCCTGGAGTTCACTCAAACTTTTGTCCATTGAGTCAGTGATGCCATTCAGACATCTCATCTTCTCTTGTCCCCTTCTCCTCCTGCCCCCAATCCCTCCCAGCATCAGAGTCTTTTCCAATGAGTCAACTTTTCGCATGAGTTGGCCAAAGTACTGGAGTTTCAGCTTTAGCATCAGTCCTTCCAAAGAAATCCCAGGCTGATCTCCTTTAGAATGGACTGGGTGGATCTCCTTGCAGTCCAAGGGACTCTCAAGAGTCTTCTCCAACACCACAGTTCAAAAGCATCAATTCTTCGGCACTCAGCTTTCTTCACAGTCGACTCTCACATCCATACATGACCACTGGAAAAAACCAAAGCCTTGATTTGACGGATCTCCGTTGACAAAGTAATGTCTCTGCTTTTCAAAATGCTATTCAATTCCCTTACCCATCTTTAAAATAAAACTATTTGGTACTGAGTTATATGAATTGCTTATATATTTTGGATATTAACTCCTTTTTAACATACATGATTTGAAAATATTTTCTCACATTCTGTAGAATATATTTTCATTTTGTTCATTGCTTCTTTTGCTATGCATAAACTTTTGATATAGTCCCACTTACTAAGTTTTGCTTTTATTCTTGTACTTTTGTTGTCATATTTAAAAAAATTATTGTCAAGACAGATGTCAACAAACTTTTTCCTAAATATTCTTCTGAGAGTTTTGTGGTTTCAGGTCTTATGTTTAAGTCTTTAATTTTGAGTTAATTTTTGTGAGCAGTGTATAATAGTG
>SJYT01026003.1:141014-166461 GCA_006410635.1 Cephalophus harveyi
AGTGAAAAGTGAAAGTGAAGTCGCTCAGTCGTGTCCGACTGTTCACGACCCCATGGCTGTCTCTTATACACATCTAGATGTGTATAAGAGACAGATGTAATTCCTTTCTTTCCCATGTGATTATGTAGTTTTCTCAACTTTCTTTTATTGAAGACTGCCATTTTCCTAAAAAGTATTTTTTGCTTCATATTCAAATGCTAATATATATACATGAAGATTTGTTTCTGGGGTCTCCATTCTGTTCCATTACTCTATATGTGTACTTTTATGTGAGGAACTTACTGTTTTGATTATTATATCTTTGTTGTATAGTTATCTTGATTATTTTATAGCATTTATATTTAAGCCATTTCTCTTTAAAGTTTTCCAAAGAAGAAAATAAAATGTCCAGAATGCATATATTACACAAATCATGGTATATTAAATTTCACAGATCCTGCTTCACTTCTAAATTGCATTTAATAAAAATCAAATAATTTTCCTTATACAAATATTTTCAGTTCTCAAATTTTTATAAAATTAAAATAATGTCAAGGCATTCTGGCCAGAAGCAGAGAAGTGGTGGTCACAGCTAGCAGAGGTGCACCTCAGTTTCCCCCAACATCCTTCACCCTCAGACCCCATCCCCATCCCTCTGACCCCTAGACCCACCCAATCAAACAATTCCCTGTGCTGGGGTGACTCTGCCCCAGCAGAAACCCCTGACCATGGGCAGCCAGAGCTCCAAGGCTCCCTGGAGTGACCTGACTGCCAAGGCGGCAGAAGATGCTTCCCCCTCCAGAGTTGACAGACAGGGGAATGGCCACATGAAAAGCAATGGAGACTTATCCCCTCAAAGGTGAAGAGGAGCCAACCCTCAAACATGGAACAGAGGAGGCAGCGGGGGCCGCTGGTGGTGCCATGGAGCCAGCATCCTCTAGGCAGGGAGCTGAGGCCAAGGGCGGAAGGGGTGCCCCCATGCAGACCCCCAAGAAGAGGAAGAAATTCTCTTTCAAGAAGCCTTTCAAATTGAGTGGCCTGTCCTCAAGAGAAATTGGAAGGAGGGTAGGGGTGATCCGTCTGCCTCCTCACCCGCAGAGGCAGAGCAGGATCAGGGGGAGAGGGTTCCCTGCAGCAGTGAAGGCACTGCCCAGGAAGGGAAGGCTGTTGCCGCTCCTTAGAGCCAGGAGCGCCAGCCAAAGGGGCAGAGGCCAGGGCTACCTCCGAGGGAGGAGCACAGAAGAGGCAGGACCCCAGATGGCAGAGCCACCTACTCCCCTGGGGCCAGTGGGTGGCTCTACACCAGCAAGCGAACAGAATGAGTACCTGGGTGAGGGCAGCTGGCTGATCTCTAAGCTGCAGAAACTTGGTCCTGGTGAGCTCACTGCCTAGACCTGGTGCCTCTGCTGCCTTCTTGTACCCAGAAAGGAATGAGGCTGTTGCCTTCTAGCCACATTACCTCTCTTTCTCTCCCTCCTGTGGATTCTCCCATCATCCATCTGGTCTTCCTCTAAAGGCCAGTTGAAAATGGTCCCTTCCAGTTTCCCAGGTTAGGTTTGTGATGTGAAATAATCTTGCCTTGGCCCAACCTCCTTTCCTTCCTCATCTGTGCTTAAGGCAATTGCTGATTTTCTTTCCCAATTATTTTCCAGGTAGGTTTTGCTTACCAGCTTCCCAGGTAGCTCAGATGGTAAAGCATCTGCCTGCAACTTGGGAGACCTGGGTTCGATCCTGGGTCGAGAAGATCCTCTGGAGAAAGAAATGGCAACCCACTCCAGTATTCTTGCTTGGAAGATTCCATGAATGGAGGAGCCTGGTAGGATACAGTCCATGGAGTCTCAAAGAGTTGGACACGACTGAGCAACTTCATTTTCCTTTCACTTTTTGTTTGCTCCCCAAATCCCTGAGCCAGATGTGGGGGTACCACACTCCCAAACCCTGAGTGTAGTCCAGATTTTCCCTGTTGAGCTTTCAGTCTCTCCTGCTGTGCCTAAGGGAACCCAGGCTAGAGAGGACACTGCTCCTGCTTAGGTTTTTGTAGGTGCCTTCAGTTCAGTTGCTCAGTCGTGTCTGACTCTTTGCGACCCCATGAATCTCAGCACACCAGGCCTCCCTGTCCATCACCAACTCCTGGAGTTCACTCAGATTCACATACATTGAGTCAGTGATGCCATCCAGCCATCTCATCCTCTGTCGTCACCTTCTCCTCCTGCCCCCAATCCCTCCCAGCATCAGAGTCTTTACCAATGAGACAACTCTTCGCATGAGGTGGCCAAAGTACTGGAGTTTCAGCTTTAGCATCATTCCTTCCAAAGAAATCCCAGGGCTGATCTCCTTCAGAATGGACTGGTTGGATCTCCTTGCAGTCCAAGGGACTCTCAAGAGTTAGCCAACTTTTTCACTCTCCTCTTTCACCTTCATCAAGAGGCTTTTTAGTTCCTCTTCACTTTCTGCCGTAAGGGTGGTTTCATCTGCATACCTGAGGTTATTGATATCCCTCCTGGCAATCTTGATTCCAGCTTGTGTTTCCTCCAGTCCAGGGTTTCTCATGATGTACTCTGCATATAAGTTAAATATCAGGGTGACTATATACAGCCTTGACATACTCCTTTAGATGCCTTACTCAAGTTCAAACAAAAAAAACAAAAGATGTCAAATATGTCTTCTAGCACACATCCAGATATATAATGCATTTCTAAACAATGTATAAAACTGTATATTAGAAAAATAGATAAAATATAAAATAGTGTATCATTTGGCAGATATACTGAATCCCAATATCAGCTACTATCTGCACAAGTGTTACTTTCTCTGGTGTGGTGTTTGTTTATCATACTCTTCAAAATATTAGGAAAATATTATAACACATCCAGATATATAATGCATTTCTAAACAATGTATAAAACTGTATATTAGAAAAATAGATAAAATATAAAATAGTGTATCATTTGGCAGATATACTGAATCCCAATATCAGCTACTATCTGCACAAGTGTTACTTTCTCTGGTGTGGTGTTTGTTTATCATACTCTTCAAAATATTAGGAAAATATTATTGACCTATAGAATATATAGAAATAAAGACTATTTTCCACTATCTAAGTCTAGAATGATTAAGTCCTTCAGGTATATGACTGTAAAAAGGATTGTTCTGCCTTATATGGAAATATTGCACTGTTCTGGGTCTCCTGCCTAAATTGTACAGCTCTGTCCCAGGTGTGAAATGTTAAAGTTGCTCAGTTGTGTCTGACTCTTTGTGACCTCATAGACTATACAGTCCATGGGGTTCTCAAGGCCAGGAAACTGGAGTGGGTAGCTGTTCCCTTCTCCGGGAGATTGTTCCAACCCAGGTATCAAACCCAGGTCTCCCCCATTGCAGGCAGATTCTTTACCAGCTGAGCTACCATGGAAGCACAAGAATATTGAACTGGGTAGCCTACCCCTTCTCCAGGGGATCTTCCTGATCCAGGAATTGAACCAAGGTCTCCAGCATTGCAGGATTCCTTATCCGCTGACCCTCCAGGGAAGGCCAGGTGACTCAGTGGTAAAGAATCCACCTGCCAGTGAAGGAGATGCAGGGGATATGAGTCTGATCTCTGAGTTGGAAAGTCCCCCTGGAGAAGGAAATGGCAACCCACTCCAGTATTCTTGCCTGGGGAATCCCATGGGCAGAGGAACCTGGTGGGCTACAGCCATAGGGTCACAAAGAGTAGGACACAACTGAGCACACAGATATATTTATGAAATGTTTTCTCCAGTTTCCATCTCTAGCTATTTCAAGTCATTCTGAATATTGCTAAAGCATTTCTTCATTTGGGCTTCCCTGGTGGTTCAGATGGCAAACAATCTGCTTACAATGCAGAAGACCCAGTTTCTATCCTTATATTGAGAAGATCCCCTGAATAAGGAAATCAAAACTTACTCCAGTGTTTTTATCTGAGATGTCTCACAGACAGAGGAACCTGGGAGGCCACAGTCCAAAGGGTCACAAAGAGTCAAATACAACTGAGTGAAATTTCTTTATTTAGGAAGACTTCAAATTATTTTATAATTATATTTACCTGTCTACTTTGTTAACTATAATTTCTTTGAAATGTCCATCTCTACCTACCCTGAAAACCTGCATAACATGTGAGTATTTTGGAAACTTGTGTATGTACACACACACACACACACACACACACACACACACACACACACACAACTGGGTGCATCGCTGGCTCAATGGACATGAGTTTGAGCAAGCTCCGGGGGTTGGTGATGGACAGGAAAGCCTGGTGTGCCATATGTAGTCCACGGGGTGGCAAAGAGTTGGACATGACTGAGTGCGTGAACTGAACGGAATTGAATTATTTTTAAGGTAATTTGAAGACATAAGATTTGAATCAGAGGGTTTATTTTAAGTTTTTAACTACCTTCTTTACTTGCATTATGTAACAGCAGAATCACATGTAAATAGGTCACTTAAGGTTTAGAATCTCATTAAAAATCTTTCATACTGGGAGAATAAAGAAACTTTGATTTGCTTTATGTTTTAAATGTAACTTTTTAAGTTTTACAGATTTTTTTCTTTCACTAAAGAGAAAGGCATAGTTCTGATAATTACTCTGCTTTTTGCAAATTATCAGAAGGATGTAAAGTGTATTTACTGACATTAATAAGTTACTCTTTGGCATCATTATTCACTAATGAGCTTGTTTCAGAATGTTTGCAAGCTTATGTGACAGGATGACATTTTATTATATGAATAAGGTCAACTCTGTTATTTAGTCCTTGAAAGAAAAAAAAAATTCTTCTTGAAATATGAAGCTATTAAGTACATTTGACTCAAAGCTTGCTTTAAAGTCAAGAAGTGGCATCTCAAATTCATGTAGCTGTTCTAACCTATGAGGTGGAGTTTTGGCAATTATAAGGGGATGTCAGGAGGTACTTTGCAGATAGTGATTAGCCATGTTAAAGGTTATGTTCAAGCTAAATTTTGAATGGCACAATGGCTATTACTTGAAAGAGCAAGATATACAGACTTAGAAGTTGAAATGTAAAGTTTGCTCTGTCTTCCTTGAAACTTCCTTGCCTTCATCATCCACTGTCATTAAAAATATCAGGACCACCATAATTAGGGGCTCTAAGAAACAAGTACACATTATTTTTAGTTGCCTCAGATGCCAAAAAAAAGGACTCGGGTTTTGATTTTTAAGAAATGAGAAGGTTTGGGAACGTTGGCATAAATCTCTGAAATTGTGAGATTGACTTTTTACTAACATAACTCTTGTGATTGTAGAATAAATTGAAATGGAAAAAAATCATCTATAAAGAAGCGTATCTCAGTGAAAGGGAAATTTTAAAGCTCTTGATTATGACAGTATTCCTTTTTGCCAACTGCATTTGTCTCATTATAATAATTTTTAAGTTGATTAAGGTGATTATTGTTATAATCATTATATAATTGTTATAATATAACTTGGAATATGAGGAGAAGGAAATAAAGTAGCATTTTCACTGGTAATTACAGAGAAGGTATAGGGAGTAAGTTTAATAACACACTGTCCTGTAAGATGAGTAATATTTTGAAAGACTAAAATGTGGAGTGCTTTGTTATATCTCTTAGCAATTGCAGGAGCCCAGTTGCATTCACTCCTGTCTCCTTTGAATGCTTTGTGAATAGTAAGCACTCAGAGACAGTGAAATTTATTTCCATATATTTTCTCTTCCCTTGAGGCATACTGTATTCAAAGGCATATTTTAGTGAATTTAAAAAAACTTTTCAGTCAATTTTTGTTGGAGTACAGTTGTGTTTTTTTTGGTTGTTGTTTGGTTTTTTTGCTACATTGTGCAGCATATGGGATTTCAGTTCTCCAATCAGGATGGAACACTGTGTTTCCTTGCCTTGGAAGCATGGAATCTTCACCTGTGGGCCACTAGGGAAGTCCTTCAGTGAGTTTTTAGGTATATGATAATTAACTTCTTTGACCTCAATAATATAAAACTATAAGACAGACAAATTTCAAGATTTGATATATACTAAAAATGAGATCTAACTTCTATGCAGATGTGTTTCATTATCTCAGACAAGCTTCTGTTCTTTTTGCTGTGACCTGTATGCATCATAACTTGGTTAGGCTGAAATGTGAATCAAGGCTACAGAGAGAACAGAATGAAGCAACTAAGGGAGCCCACGGGAGCGCAGCCTGAGTGCACAGGAAACATCGCTGGGAGGAAGGTTGGAGATTAGCAAAATGGACTATCAAACTTTGGATTTGCCACACTCAGTCATCTAATTCTACATGCTTTCTTCTCACAGTAGATTATTATTATTATTATTTTTAATTTTTACTTTATTTTACTTTACAATACTGTATTGGTTTTGCCATACATTGACATGAATCCACCATGGGTGTATATGAGATCCCAATCATGAATCCCTCTCACACATCCCACCCCATTTCCTCTCTCTGGATCATCCCCGTGTACCAGCCCCGAGCAGTAGATTCTTTTGACAGGTAGGGATTGTAACATACTGTATTCAAGTGGAGGTGCAACATAAGGAGTCTGCATGTAGGTAACAGTGATGATAACATTTGGCAAAGTGATAGCGAATGTCCTAAGCGAAGGACTGAAAGCTTGATCCATGTGACTTGAGATAGCACAGCAATAACTAATGGAACTCCATAGAGAAGAAGAGATCAGGACCTGTGGCAGCAGCAAACAGGCTGCTGCTGCTGCTGCTGCTAAGTCGCTTCAGTCGTGTCCGACTCTGTGCGACCCCACAGACGGCAGCCCATCGGGCTCCGCCATCCCTGGGATTCTCCAGGCAAGAACACTGGAGTGGGTTGCCATTTCCTTCTCCAATGCATAAAAGTGAAAAGTGAAAGTGAAGTCGCTCAGTCGTGTCCGACTGTTCACGACCCCATGGACTGCAGCCTACCAGGCTCCTCCGTCCATGGGAGTTTCCAGGCGAGATTACTGGAGTGGGATGCCATTGTCTTCTCCAGCAGCAAACAGGAGGAAATAATAATTTAAAAAACATTGCCATTTGAGAGATCCCTCAAATTCATCATTGTATGTGTGCACAGCGAGCTACTAACACACTCAGTCATCAGTCATGTCCGACTCTGTGACCCTATGGACTATAGCCCACCAGACTCCTCTGTCCCATGGATTTTTCCAGGCAGGAATCCTGGAGTGGATTGCAATTTCCTCCTCCAGAAGATCTTCCCACTTAGGCATCAAGCCTACAACTCTTTTGTCTCCTGCATTGGAAAGCAGATTCTTTACCACTAACACCACCATGGAAGGCCCAGATTCATCTTTAGTGCTCTAGGAAAACATTGCTCTTTTCAGGGAACACGGCTCTGTTTAAGGGCCGTTTTCTTTGACAATTAGGCAAGAATGAATGAGGAGAAAGAATTTGGAACTTGTTATCATTATATTTTGTAATATTTCATATTCATATTTAACTAAATATGTATATTGTAAATCGTTTCAGAAGTACAGAATGAGAACAAGTGTCCAGTTTTAATCTTAGCCTCAGATTTTAAATATATGTATGCATAAAGTGAATAAATTGCAGTCCATTAATATACAGATAACTATTAATACAATCTTGAGAGTTTTATTTAGGAGGCCTAAGTAAGGGAAAACACAAATCAACAAAATAGGAAGAAAAAAGTCAGTAAACCACAAAGGAGTCCAAGCACCTCACTACTCAGACATGGATGAAGACACACACTTGGTTATACATGCTATAGATTCTACTAGAGGTAAGGATAATTATTAACCTGATTTTAAGAACTGTAGATCAGATTATATCTTCAAGATTTTTCACAATTAGAGCTAGTGTTATATGATTAGAGTATGTAAAGCAATTATGATCTTGTCCCTGAAGTTATTGTTTTAAAATAATATCTTCTATTTGATTTTCAGTTCCTAATGTCACTGTTAAAACTATTTTGGTGCTCACTTCAGTAATACATGTGTTAAAATTAGAACTATACAGAGAAGAATAGCATGGCCCCTGCTTAAGGATGACATACAAATCTGTGAAGTGTTCCATATTTTTGAAAAGGTTATTTAAAAAGGAATGTATATATAACTGAAGCACTTTGTTGTATAACAGCAATTAACATAATATTGTAAGCCAATTACAGTTCAATAAAAACAACTTAAAATTAAAAGTTTATTTTAAAATAAAAATTGGATATATTTAAGGTATAAAATATGATTCGATATCAGTTCAGTTCAGTTCAGTCGTTCAGTCGTGTCCGACTCTTTGCGACCCCATGAATCACAGCACGCCAGGCCTCCCTGTTCATCACCATCTCCCGGAGTTCACTCAGATTCACATCCATCGAGTCCGTGATGCCATCCAGCCATCTCATCCTTGGTCGTCCCCTTTCTGGACATGGAACAACAGACTGGTTCCAAATAGGAAAAGGAGTCCGTCAAGGCTGTATATTGTCACCCTGCTTATTTAACTTATATGCAGAGTACATCATGAGAAATGCTGGACTGAAAGAAACACAAGCTGGAATCAAGATTGCCGGGAGAAATATCAATAACCTCAGATATGCAGATGACACCACCCTTATGGCAGAAAGTGCAGAGGAGCTAAAAAGCCTCTTGATGAAAGTGAAAGAGGAGAGCGAGAAAGTTGGCTTAAAGCTCAACATTCAGAAAACGAAGATCATGGCATCTGGTCCCATCACTTCATGGGAAATAGATGGGGAAACAGAGGAAACAGTGGAAACAGTGTCAGACTTTATTTGGGGGGGGGCTCCAAAATCACTGCAGATGGTGACTACAGCCATGAAATTAAAAGACGCTTACTCCTTGGAAGAAAAGTTATGTCCAACCTAGATAGCATTTTCAAAAACAGAGACATTACTTTGCCAACTAAGGTCCGTTTAGTCAAGGCTATGGTTTTTCCTGTGGTCATGTATGGATGTGAGAGTTGGACTGTGAAGAAGGCTGAGCACCAAAGAATTGATGCTTTTGAACTGTGGTGTTGGAGAAGACTCTTGAGAGTCCCTTGGACTGCAAGGAGATCCAACCAGTCCATTCTGAAGGAGATCAACCCTGGAATTTCTTTGGAAGGAATGATGCTAAAGCTGAAACTCCAGTACTTTGGCCACCTCATGAGAAGAGCTGACTCATTAGAAAAGACTCTGATTCGATATACATATGGAAAGTTTATTACAGTCAAGTTAATTAACATATCTTTTCCTCACATAGCAATCTTTTGTGATCAAAGCACCTGAAATCTACTCTAAAATCTGAAGGAAAGTCAATGAGCTTTAAAAATTCCCTGCTATATTTAAAGGTGACAAAGTAGACATATAATATGAATCTCTTACAACAATGACATGCAATTACAAGTAAATGTTTTTAAAGTGCTGTTATTACCGGTACAAATTCTGTATATTGTAGAGTCTTCCCCAGTGGCTCAGATGGTAAAGCGTCTGCCTGCAATGTGGGAGACCCGGGTTCAATCCCTGGGTTGGGAAGATCTCCCGGAGAAGGAAACAGCAACCCACTCCATTACTCTTGCCTGGAAAATCCCATGGATGGTAGGCTACAGTCCATGGGGTCGCAAAGAGTTGGACACGACTGAGCGACTTCACTTTAAGTAAAATATTAATGTATTTTAAAAATGATTTTTTTAAAGGTAGAGACTAACTTGATGTCATATTTATATCTACTCACATATTCATGGGATTCATTCTAATAAGAACTGTATACTTGGACTAAGTAAACTCATATTTTTTCACTATATGCTCAAAAGTGCTCTGAGTGATAAACTACCCTCATATCACTAATCTTGTCACTTTAGTAGCCTACAGATTTTTCTCTTGGAAATCAAGTCTGGACTGATTAATATCTACTGTCTTCTGAATCTCAGAACTACTAGGCTGAAAGCAAGATGTTATTTGATGATTGTAAGTTTGATGCATAAAACAGGGTGCTCAAAGCTGGTGCTCTGGGACAACCCAGAGGGATGGGGTGGGGAGGGAGGTGGGAGGGGTTTTCAGGATGGGGTGATACATGTGCATCCATGGCTGATTCATGTTGATGTATGGAAAAAACCATCACAATATTATAAAGTAATTATCCTCCAATTGAAATAAATTAATTTAAAATATTTTTTTTAAAGTATTGTCTCTTAATGGACAGCTACAAGTTGTAAGTAAGAAAAACAGCAGATGGATATAAAATGAGCCAATCACAATCAAGGAAAGGCTTATGTTTGAGGCTAACAGAAATTTAACTCATTCTGACTTATTTATCTTTCTATCTGTATAGCTTTGCATGCTGTCAAACACATAACAGGAGTTCAGTAATTGGGTTGTGAAGAGATTTATACTACTTCAAATATTAACAAAGTAATGGCCTTCCTAAATAATTTTCACTCCCCATATTCATTGTGAATGTAATGTTGTTTCTTAATTTGTAATCAAATTAATAAATGTGCATGCCATAAATATCAAACGGTATTGAGTTATAAAAATAGAGATGTCTTATTTGACATGCTGTAGTTTTCAGCCCTGCTTCTCTGAGGCAATCACATCCACAACTTTTTACTTTTTCCTCTGGCATTCATTCCATTTTTCTAAATGTATGTTTTATGACCACTTTGTAATTTAATGATTTTGATCATCAATTCACTTACTATAATATAGATGAAGATTTAACTCTTCAATACTTTCCCTCCAAAGTCTCCCTTTTTGCACTAGTATTCTTACTAACATATTGTTGTTCAATTCCTCAGTTGTATCCAACTCTTTGCTACCCCATGGACTGCAACATGCCAGGCTTCCCTGTCCTTTACCCTCTCCTGGAGCTTGCTCAAACTCATGTCCATTGAGTTGGTGATACAATCCAACCATCTTGTCCTTTGTCATCCCCTTCTTCTACTGCCTTCAATCTTTCCCAGCATCAGGGTCTTTCCTAATGAGTTGGCTCTTCGCATCAGTTGGCCAAAGTATTGGAGCTTTATATAGCTGTCCTTGATTGCTGTTTTAATCAAACATGATTGCATTATTTTAAATAATTAAGTACTGTTCACAGCTGATCCAGAATTTTTGTTTGTTTATGTACCTCAACAGACTTTTCCTAAGTTTGTAATATCATTTTCTTATAGCTATTTATGCTCCTACTTTTAAATTTCCTGATATCTTCCAACAGATATATAAACACATCAGTTTGGTTCTGTTCAGTTGCTCAGTTGTGTCCGACGCTTTGTGACCCCATGAATCGCAGCACACCAGGCCTCCCTGTCCATCACCAACTCCTGGAGTTCACTCAGACTCATGTCCATCGAGTCAGTGATCCCATCCAGTCACCTCATCCTCTGTCGTCCCCTTCGCTTCCTGCCCCCAATCCCTCCCAGCATCAGAGTCTTTTCTAATGAGTCAACTCTTCGCCTGACGTGGCCAAGGTACTGGAGTTTCAGCTTAAGCATTATTCCTTCCAAATACATGCGTTCTAAGTACTTTGTTGTTACTGTACAGTCACTAAGTCATATCCAACTCTTTGTGACTCCATGGACCATAGCCCATCAGTCCTCTCTCCATGGGATTTCCCAGGCAAGAATACTTGTGTGGGTTGCCATTTCCTCCCCCAGGGAATCTTCCCAACTCAGGGACTGAGTCCATGTCTCCTGCATTGGCAAGCAGATTGTTTACCACTGAGCCACCAGGGAAACCTGTTCTGTACACCTCCTATTAAAATATCAACTTGTGCTAAATTATGATTATTTTCAGTCCTTCTGAATAAAAATTTGAATAGTTTATTCCTATGTTGATTATGTAATTTTGATTTTTTTTCTAAAATGTTATGGTGATTTTTAAAAATATGTTGTCCTTACAATATATTTTTAAGTCAATTTTAATGACTGTATAAATCTTACAGTGTAGCTCTCTTAATGTAGTTAGTTATTTCTCCTTCTTCTGGGACATGTTGGTATCTGGAGAACTGACATTCCAGAGAGACTAGAAATGTGGTCTCCTCTAGGCTAAGATTTTTTTTTTTAATAGCAGGACAACAAGGAAGCCACTGATGCAGCAGGAATGTAGTGAGTTTTGAGAGAAGCAGCTGATGGGGTCACATGGGTAACAGGTATACACTATAGCTTTTATTCAGTTTGCTGTGGCCTTGAAGACACAGCCTCTAGAAGTCATGTAGCAGCACACAAGGAAACACATTCTGTCAACAGCCACCCAAATGTAGCAAAGTCCTAAGCATTGAATGAAACTTCAACCCTCATCTGATACCTTGATTTCAGCCTGGACAGACCTCAAGGAAAGAATCCAGCTGAGTGGCTCAGATGGTAAAGCGTCTGTCTACAATGCGGGAGACCCGGGTTCGATCTCTGGGTTGGGAAGATCCCTGGAGAAGGAAATGGCAAGCCACTTCCGGACTATTGCCTGGAAAATCCCATGGACAGAGGAGCCTGGTAGGCTACAGTCCATGGGGTCGCAAAGAGTTGGACACGACTGAGCGACTTCAATTCACTTCACTTCACTTCATTGCCTGGAAACTTTATTCTCAAACCCCATTAGTAAGTGTGTGGTACTTTGTTAAGAAGCAATAGAGAACTGACTAACTCTAGAAAGCTTTCATTCTGTTGTGTTTCAGTGCTTTACTATATCCAGAATAAGTCATCTTCTTTTTTTTTTTTTTTTAATATTCAGTTCTCTTTAAATCTTTTCATGCAGTGATAAAATATTTTTTTCCACAACTAATAAGTTTTTTAATTGCCCAGATTGCAGGTAACAGCTTTAAATATAAAATGATTGCCAACAAATTAATTTTAGAAGCTAAAACCACTGCTCTATGACAGTATCACCTATGATTTGGAAGCACAATCTGCCAACTTCCTACAAGTAGCATTAGAGCACTTACTTTCTCTATAAAAATGCATGATGACAAATATAGAACTAAAGATCTCTATTCCTTATGTTCACCTGAAAGGTGTATTTTATGGTGGGCATATATTTATATAATATTTATATATGCTTACACAGTAATACACGTTCTCTGAATATAGTAATATATAAAATAAGTTTGTATAAACACACATTTCTTTGAGGCTTATTCTCTGGCCTGACTTCTAACTAAATACCACCCACTCTGAAGGCTATTTAAATGTGATGAAAAGCTGAGGTATTGCATAAAGAAGACTAAAAATAGACCACTTTTAGAGCTTTATTGATGCTATTATAAGACAGGAAAATGTTTTCTGCAAGTTTGAATTTTGCCACACATTTACATGTAGCTACAAATCACGTTACTATGACTTTTCTGGGAAAAAAAAAGAAAAACACAATTTGAATTCATTTGAGGATAACAGATTTCAGAGGGAGATAAAAGCTATTTCAACAAAGGAGAAAAAATTAGTCCTTAAAGCAAAATATGGAAGACAAGAAAAATGAACATCGTTAAGCCAAATAATGAAGAAAAGAAAGAAGCAAAGTGTTAGGAAAAATTTAAATATTGATCTAGGCATGTGGTTTTATAAGATACAGTTTACTTGTTAATATATTTTTTCATTTACCCTCTTTCTCTTTCTCTCTCTTCTCCCTGAATCTCTCTCTCTTCATACACATACACATTTTTTATATCACCAGATCACATTTGTTATTTTGTTTAGAATGCTTCTTTCTACTTTTATTTTATGTTCTCAGTCATGTCTGACTCTTTGTAACCCCATGGACTATAGCCCACTGCGCTCCTTTGTCCATGGAGTTTTTCAGTTAAGAATACGGGAGTGGATTGCCATTTCCTCTTCTAGAGAATCTTCCCAACAGAGAGAATAAACCTGTGTCTTCTACATTGGCAGTCAGATTCTTTACCAGTGTGCCACCTGGAAGGCTCCCTTACTACACTTGATCTTAGCCAAAAGGTCTTGTTAACAAATTCTTTGAAGATTTTGGTATCAAGTTTATAGTGATCTCATAAGATGAAGCAGGAAATATACTTTTTCTCTATTTTCTGGAAGTGTTGGTATAAAAACATATTATTTCTCCCTATAAGTTTTTCTCCCTAAAATTTGCCACTTAGCTCATCTGTTCCTGGAGTTTTCTCTGTGGGAAGATTTAAATTAAGGTTTCTGTTAGTAGATTTAGAGCTATTCAGATTGTCTTTTGTCAGTATTGCTAAACTAAGCAGTTCAATTTTAATTGCATATAGATTTTACCCCCAAATGGCAAATGGTACACAAAATTGTATTATTATTCTATTAATAATGTCTGCATGATTGACAATAAAGTCTCCATTTATAATCCTTATATTATGTTTGTTCTCCTCTCTTCTCTTTCTTCTCTTCTAACTGCTCAGCAAAATTCTGAAAATGGGGAATTATGAAGTAGAGATATTACCGAGGACCAGATAAATTAACTTTAGAACATTGAGTTTTTTCCATGGTAGGGCCTGGAGGTCATTCTGTTTGCAAAAATGATCTATGATGTGCTGGTTCGAGGAGTGGTATCATCTTTTTTTCTTTCATTCCATGGATACAGCATAAAATCACATCAACATCAATATTCAAGATCTCAAAAATGTGAGGGGTGGTGATTACATTAGTATTTCCACTCAGTTTACTAGAATGAATCCTCTAAACCAGATCATGGTGGATGAGAGTGGACAATTCCAAAGTCACTAAAATGTGGCTCCATTTGCAGCTTCTGTATAGATATTACATCTTTGGTGGATTGGGTTAATATATCTTTCTGTAATCTCTGCTCAGAAAGCTCTGCACAGATACACAGGAATATTTATGAAGCAATTCCAGCAGTAAAGAAGGACAGACAGGGATTCAGAATCTAAGGATTTGACAAATATCAATTGCATTACTAACTGACATGTACATATATGCTTTCCACATTCTAAAATATTGTCAATATTTTACTATTAAAGCATGAAATTATTCTAAAAACAAAGATTAGTCCAAGTTTCTATTGATAGGTTATAAATACGTTGCTTTATTTTTTCTCTGATCTTTTTGTTTAAGAAGTGTGTTTGTGTGTGTATACACATGGGTTTCCCTCATAGCTCAGTCGGTAAAGAATCTACCTGTAATGCAGGAGATCTGAGTTCGATCCCTGGGTCAAAAAGATCCTCTGGAGAAGGAAATGGCAATCCACTCCAGGATTCTTGCCTGGAAAATCCCATGGACAGAGGAGCCTGGTGGGCTACAGTCCATGGGGCCACAAGAGTCAGACACGACTTAGTGACTAAACCAAGCAACCAACACATATATGATAGCAGTCAATCCTAAAGGAAATCAGTTCTGAATATTCATTGAAAGGACTAATGCTGAAGCTGAAATTCCAATACTTTGGCCACCGGATGCGAAGGACTGACTCTTTGGAAAAGACCCTGTTGTTGGGAAAGATTGAAGACAGGAGGAGAAGAGGACAACAGAGGATGAAATAGTTGGATGGCATCACAGACTTGATGGACATGAGTTTGAGGAAGCTCTGGGAGCTGGTGATGGACAGGAAAGCATGGCATACTGCAGTACATGGGGTCACAAAGAGTCAGATACAACCGAGTGACTGAACTGAACTGATGCAGGTATATAACATATACACACACACACACACACATTCCACTGTCTATTATATCATTGGAATGAAATGTTTGAAATAAGTTACTTGAAATCTTCTAAGAATGATTGAATTTTTTTGACCAACTCTATCTACTCCTAAATGAGAAAAATAGTTACTGCAGTATATAAAGCTTTCATGCTAAGTTGCTTCAGTCATTTCTGACTCTTTGTGACCCCATGGACTGTAGCCCTCCAGGCTCCTCTGTCCATGGTATTCTCCAGGCAAGAATATTGAAGTGGGTTGCCATTTCCTTTTCCAGGGACTCTTCGCTACCCAGAGATATAACTCGTGACTCATGTCTCCTTCAGGAGCAGGCAGGTTCTTTACAGCTAACAGCATCTGGGGAGAGCAATATAAGGTTAATTATATTAAATATAATATCATATAGAGAAAATTATTACTACAGTATATAAATCTTAAATTATATAATTATATTATAATTATAATATAGTAATGTAATTATGCTGCTGCTGCTGCTGCTAAGTCGCTTCAGTCGTGTCCGATTTTGTGCGACCCCATAGACAGCAGCCCACCAGGCTCCCCCGTAAAATAATAATTATGTATATATAATATGATATTATATTTATATAATTTCAAGAAGATTAGAGATACAAAGGGAACACTTCATGAAAAGATGGGCACAATATAGGACAAAAATTGTATGGATCTAAGAGAAGCAGAAAATAGAAGAGGTGGCAACAATGCACAGAAGAACAATACAAAAGTGATATTCCTGACCCAGATAACCACGTTGGTGTGATCACTCACCTAGAGCCAGACATCCTGGAGTGTGAAGTCAAATGGGCCTTATGAAGCATCTCTATGAACAAGGCTGGTGGAGATGATGGAATTCCAGCTGAGTTATTTCAAATCCTAAAAGATGATCCTGTTAAAGTGCTGCACTTAATATGCCAGTAAGTTTGGAAAACTCAGCACTGGCCATGGACTGGGAAAGGTCAGCTTTCATTCCAATCCTAAAGAAAGGCAATGCCAAAGAATGCTCAAACTCCCACACAATTGCACTCACTTCACATGCTAGCAAGTAATACTCAAAATTCTCCAAGTGAGGCTTCGACAGTACATGAATTTAGAACTTCCAGCTGTTCAAGCTGAATTTAGAAGAGGCAGAGGAACCAGAGGTCAAATTGCCAACATTCCTTGGATCACAGAAAAAGCAAGAGAACTCCAGGAAAAAAAAAAAAAAAAGAAAATCTACTTCTGCTTCATTGACTATGCCAAAGCCTTTGTGTGGTCACAACAAATGGTGGAAAATTCTTAAAGAGATAGGACTACCAGATCACTTTACCTGCCTCCTGAGAAACCTGTATGCTGGTCAAGAAGCAACAGCTAGAACTGGACATGGAACAACAGACTGATTCCAAATTGAGAAA
The DNA here is from genome assembly GCA_006410635.1 of Cephalophus harveyi. NCBI lineage: Eukaryota > Metazoa > Chordata > Mammalia > Artiodactyla > Bovidae > Cephalophus > Cephalophus harveyi. The sequence continues at coordinate 157,992 of SJYT01026003.1, forward strand.
GGACTACGTCAAGGCTGTATATTGTCACCCTGCTTATTGAGCTTATATACAGAGTACATGATGCAAAATGCTGGGTTGGATGAAGCACAAGCTGGGATCAAGATTTCTGGGATATGCAGATGACACTACCCTTATGGCAGAAAGTGAAGAGGAACTAAAGATCCTCTTGATGAAAGTGGAGAGTGAAAAAGCTGACTTAAAACTCAACATTCAGAAACAAAGATGGCATCCAGTCCCATCACTTCATGGCAAATAGATAGGGAAAGAATGGAAACAGTGACAGATTTCATTTTCTTGAGCTCCAAAATCACTGCAGATGGTGACTGCAGCCATGAAATTAAGCCACTTGCTTCTTGGAAGAAAAGCTATGACAAACTTAGACAGCATATTAAAAAAACAGAGATATCACTTTGCCTACAAATGTCCATATAGTTAAAGCTATGGTTTCCAGTAGTCATATATGGATGTGAAAGTTGGACCATAAACAAGGCTGAGTGCTGAAGAATTGATGCTTTTGAACTGTGGTGTTGGAGAAAACTCTTGAGAGTCCCTTGGACTGCAAGGAGATCAAATTAGTCAATCCTAAAGGAAATCAATCTTGAATATTCATTTGAAGGACTGATGCTGAAACTGAAGCTTTGATAATTTGGCCGCCTGATGTGAAGTGCCAACTCATTAGAAAAGACCCTGATGCTGGGAAAGATTGAAGGCAGGAGGAGAAGGGGATGCCAGAGGATTAGATATTTGGATGACTTTACCGACTCAATGGACATGAGTTTGAGCAAGCTCTGGGAGACAGTGAAGAACACTGTCGATGGGGTTGCAAGCAATCAGACATGACTAAGTGACTGAATAGCAATCCATTTGTAAATTATGCCATGTATTATCATAATTACATAAGATAAAAAGACTATAATAAACTTCATGTATATTTGTGCTACGTTGAGAATGCAACATAGGTTTTATTTTTATTTTTTAATTTTATTTTTACTTTATTTTACTTTACAATACCGTATTGGTTTTGCCATACATTGACATGAATCCACCATGGGTGTATATTAGCTCCCAATCCTGAATCCCCCTCCCACCCACCAACATAGGTTTTAAATAGATGCATTGTGTATTGCTGATTCTCTACCTCTCTCAGTAAGGATTCACAGAACCCCGACAGTTACTGGGCCCACACTTGTGTCACATAGTTGCAGAAGCCAAGTTGCCAAGGTTTCCCTTTGCTTTTGTCGAAACTGCTTACCCAAGTCGACCATCTCTTCCTGAGTATATGGTTGAAACGTCATAAACTCAGTCACAATTGTGGCCCTTGAGGATGCCCCCTGGTCCATAGGCTGCTCACTCTTCACTTTCTGCTGTACAATGGGACTTGCTGCCAAGTGTGGACCCACAGTCTCATAATGTTGCACATTGGGCACCAGTGTGGCATCACACAGGACATGATCCATATTTTCTAATGCATTTTCCGTTCTATCCAGGGAACCATCCGCCACTTCCCAGTGTTCCACTGGAGCCCATGCTGAGAGTATAGCGGCCACATGGTACCACATGCTCTACGGTGGCCACTGGCTTCCTCCATCAAGTGTAGCCTCAGGCTCCTCTAGCTGCTGGGTATCCTGCCGACTACAGTGATTGCATCTCTGATTCTTTGTGTGATACCAGTTGTCTCATGCTGTTTGCACTGTTCACTGAACCCATGGTAGACAAGGGGAAAGCTGGAAGAAAACTCAAGGAGCTGTGGGAACTGCAGATGTGTTTATTCTCTCCTGGCTGGCACAGCAGCTGTAGCAGCAGACACACTATACTTCTCCTCTTGTGGCTGACCCAACAGACACAGCCGTGCCACAACACTGGTAACATATCCATAATGTTGCCAACATAACATAACCTCTATGCAGCCTCAATGCCTTCTCAGATGAAGCTTATATATGCTTACTGCACAAAGTAGCACTTGACCAAGCGAGTACCTCGTGAGGCTGCAGGCGCAGTGCTATAAGTGATCTCAGCTGTTACATAATCGTTATCTGCAAAACGTGGGGCAAGAGCTAGAGGCCGTGGGTCGAGAGAGCCTGACCACACCATCTTGGCTAATCGGCTCTTTCCCTACAGATAGTAAATTGATAGACACTTGTGAAAATCTTTGTTACTGAAAATAAATTATTTATAGTCACAAATAATCCTTCTCTGGGCTGTAACACAAAGCTGAAGCATTGCCTTGTTTAGCTTGTGTGTGTGCTCAGTCACTCAGTAGTGTTCTATTCTTTAAAATGCTATGGACTGTAGCCGGCCAGGTTCCTCTGTTCACGGAATTATCCCAGCCAGAATAATAGAGTAGGCTGCCATTTTCTCCTTCAGGGGGTTATATACCATAATGGCATTTATCAGAGTTGAATTTGATCTGCACTTTACTGAAGGGTCACCTCCTACCTGAGTGAGCAATTTCAGCCCTTCAAATTATGAACATCATTCTAAACCTATGCCTATTCAATTGATGGTAGAGCAATTCTTGTTGAAGTCCAAAAATAACACTCAGATGAGTGCATATGGACTGGAGAAATTAGATGGGGTGTAACTGGCAGAGATTCAGAAGAATCAATTGCTCTGATTTCACCACTTGGTAAATGGACCAGAGCTGACGGTCTAAATTGAAAATAATAGTTGGAATGTTCTACAATGGCTTTGATCCAGAGCATGTAAGACAACTTTACAGAATAGTTTAAGCACCAGAAATTGCATTCCAAAATTCAGTTAATATCTAAAAGACTCTGATGCTGGGAGGGATTGAGGGTAGGAGGAGAAGGAGATGACAGAGGATGAGATGGCTGGATGGCATCACCGACTCAATGGACGTGAGTTTGAGTGAACTCCCGAGTTGGTGATGGACAGGGAGGCCTGGCGTGCTGCAGTTCGTGGAGTCGCGAAGAGTTGGACACGACTGAGTGACTGAACTGAACTGAACTGAACTATTACATTCTTACGCTGTACTTTACATTTAACATGTTTGTACAAAATAAATACTTCAGGTCACATTTTATGTAGTTAACTGAACCGCTGTTGCTGGACTTTGTCAAAAATGCAATGATAATAGGAAAAAAAAATTGCTTCTAGCAAAAACAATTGCAATACTAATTATAGCCTAGTATAATAATAACCTCTTCCATTTCACAACTTCATGTTTAGATTCTAAATTGTCATTGTCATATGTTTGTTATTCCAATGTTAGCTGACTTACAAGAATAAATGTGGAAGCAGCAAGGATACTTTCTTGTATAGCTTTATTTTTGCATATAATTGCTTAGCTTATAGATTTAATACAACTAAGGGCTTCCCAGTTGGTGACAGTGATAAAGAACCCTCTTGCTGATGCAGGAGACATACGAAACCCAAGTTTGATCCCTGGGTTGGGAAGAACCCCTGGAGGAGAGCATGGCATTCCACTCCAGTATTCTTGCCTGGAGAATCCCATGGGTAGAGCAGGTTACGTTCCAGAGGGTTGAAAAGAGTTGGACACAACTCAAGCGACTTAGCAAGCACACACACACCTAAGAAAACTGTGAATTTCTATTTGAGTAATTTAACAAACAGAAGTTAAATGACCTATGATTTATCTTTAGTACCATTTATTTTTCGAGTTACATGTGAAATTATTTATATGGAATTGACCACATAGTTACTTTTTCTATATCTATTATCATATGAAGATTATTTTCATATGATTTATATAAATATGGCATATAATAAACCCTTAAATCTAACAAAAATCAAGTGTCTTTTCCACTTTCGTGTTTTGAGAGAATGCATTTTGCAAACTGTGTGCATGTAAGTGGTGGTTTCAAAACTGTATAGTTAAGCTTGTTAGCATCAAATCCAATATATAGTGCTTTAGAATAAAAAAATATATATATATGATGCATTTAACTGAGTGCAATGACTGTGTAACTAGCACTTATAAAGAAGTTCCATGTAAAGGATCATGGATCATCATGTTTTTCTTGGTCTTTGCTGTATATCCAGTCCTTATCCTGTATACAATATGTAGAAGGCATCTAATAGCTATTTCTGGAAACCTAAATAAATAAAGAAAGAAAAAGAATATACTTTGTTGATATTTTCAAGAGAGAGAGAGTGATAACCAGAAGTTCCAGGGGGTAGAACAAACCTGATTTATCTACATACAGTCTTTGATTACCTGGCTTCCCTGGTGGTTCAGATGGTAAACAGTCTGCCTGCAGTTCAGGAGATCCAGGTTGAATCCCTGGGTTGGGAAGTTCCCCTGGAGAAGGAAATGGCAACTCACTCCAGTATTCTTGCCTGGAGAATCCCATGGGCAGAGGAGCCTGGTGAGCTACAGTCTATGGGGTTGCAAAGAGTTGGACATGACTGAGTGACTTTCACTTAACTTCACTTTGATTACCTGATGAGTGGCAGACTCTTTTCTTGGGAGTGGGGCTAAGGTGATGAATATAACACGTCACTGAACTAAATTCTCTTTAATGATCAAGACAAGTATATGCAAAAAATGAGTATGGCCAAATTTCTGTAAATTTAAAATATTCTAGCTACTGTTGCCATTTTTTTAACCAGAATGTTTGAACAATATCAAAATCTCTCACAACTTAATATCTTCAAATTTTCATTCTCTTCAACATCTGAAATATTGTTAAAATGTATGCAAAAATGTCTTATGCCAAATTTTCTAGGGAAATTTTTATGACTTCATAAATAGGCATTTCTGTGGCAGTTAGAAAAAATATATATATATATATATTACTCTGATAACATTTAAAATGTTACTGACAAACCAGTAAACTTAAGAGAATACTCCTATCTCAGCTTTCAATATGTACAGCATCGTGTATAAATTAGCATTTTATTTAAAACCCTGTCACAGACAGTATTCTATTAATAAGAGGGTCTCCTCCATAATCCCATATTGTCATGTTCTTGTTTCATACCTCCCCTTTGAATGTAAGATGGCTTAGAGACTTGCTTTTAGCCAATAGAATATAGGAAATATGATGAGATGTTTCTATCGTGTTCGGGTTACAAAAGTTTGTGACCTCTACATTGCCATTAGACACTATTGTCCTTTCAGATTGTATGCTTTGATGAAACAAGCTGCCATTTTGGAGACACCATTTTGTCAAGAAATGAAAGCAAATTTTTGTTCAAAAACTTTTGATGAATTCTTGCAACTATCACATGCCCTCAGAAATCTTCACTCATGGTTCAGATGAGAAGTCCATCTAGGCTGACACCATAATTTCAGCCTTATGCGAGTTTCTAATGTGCAGAGATACTAATCCATATCTAAATTTTTGACAAACAGAGATAAAATAAATACTTCTGGTTTTAAATGACCATGTGTGGTAATATCTTATGTAGTAATAGACGATTAATTGCTTCTCAAAATGAAAGTTTTGATATGTATTGAAATAATCAGGAAATGAATGACATTTTTAGAATAATTTTAGAATGTTCTAAAAGCATTATTCATTTCTTGATTATTACAATGCATATCAAAATTTTCCAAGCAAGGCTTCAATAATACCTGAACCATGAACTTCCAGATGTTCAAGCTGGTTTTAGAAAAGGCAGAGGAACCAGATATCAAATTGCCAACATTCGTTGGATCATCAAAAAAGCAAGAGAGTTCCAGAAAAACATCTATTTATGCTTTTTTGACTATTCCAAAGCCTTTGACTGTATGGATCATGATAAACTGTGGAAAATTCTGAAAGAGATGGGCATACCAGACCACTTGACCTGCCTCTTGAGAAACCTGTATGCAGGTCAGGAAGCAACAGTTAGAACTGGACAAGGTCAACAGACTGGTTCCAAATAAGGAAAGGAGTACATCAAGGCTGTATATTGTCACCCTGCTTATTTAACTTCTATGCAGAGTACATCATGAGAAATGCTGGGCTGGAAGAAGCACAAGCTGGAATCAAGCTTGCTGGGAAAAATATCAATCACCTCAGATAAGCAGATGACACCACCCTTATGGCAGAAAGTGAAGAGGAGCTAAAAAGCCTCTTGATGAAAGTGAAAGAGGAGAGTGAAAAAGTTAGCTTAAAGCTTAACATTCAGAAAACTAAGATCATGGCATCTGGTCCCATCACTTCATGGCAAATAGATGGGGATACAGTGGAAACAGTGGCTGACTTTATCTTTGGGGGCTGCAAAATCACTGCAGATGGTGATTGCAGCCATGAAATTTAAAGACACTTACTCCTTTGAAGGAAAGTTATGATCAACCTAGACAGCATATTAAAGCAGAGACATTACTTTTTCGACAAAGGTCCACACAGTCAAGGCTATGGTTTTTCCTGTAGTTATGTATGGATGTGAGAGTTGGACTGTAAAGAAAGCTGAGCACAGAAGAATTGATGCTTTTAAACTGTGGTGTTGGAGAATACTCTTGAGAGTTCCTTAGACTGCAAGGAGATCCAACAAGTCCATCCTAAAGGAAATCAGTCCTGGGTGTTCCTTGGAAGGACTGATGTTGAAGCTGAAACTCCAATATTTTGGCCACCTGATATGAAGAGTTGACTCATTTGAAAAGACCCTGATGTTGGGAAAAATTGAAGGCAGGAGAAGGGGATGACAAAGGAAAAGATGGTTGGATGGCATAACCGACTCAACGGACATGAGTTTGGGTAAACTCTGGGAGTTGATGATGGACAGGGAGGCTTGGCATGCTGCGGTTCATGGGGTCGCATAGAGTTGGACACACCTGAATGACTTAACTGAACTGAACTGATACTTAATATAACACTTTAATGACAGAAAGTGAATGGAAACTAAAAAGCCTCTGGATGAGGGTGAAAGAAGAGAGTGAAAGAGTTGGCTTGAGACTCAAAATTAAAAAAACTAAGATGATATCTGGTCCCATCACTTCATGGCAAGTGGATGGGGAAAAAGTGGAAACAGTGAAATATTTTATATTCTTGAGCTCCAAAATCACTGCGGACTGTGACTGCAGCCAGGACATTAAAAGATGCCTTCTTGGAAGAAAAGCTATGATAAACCTAGACAGCATATTAAAAAGCAGATACATCATTTTGCCAACAAAGTGATGTGGTCATAGCTATGGTTTCTCCAGGAGTCATGTAAGGATGTGAGAGTTATACCATAAAGAAAGCTGAGCACCGAAGAATTAATGCTTTCAAACTGTGGTGCTGAAGAAGACTCTTGAGAGTCCCTTGGACAGCAAGGAGATCAAACCATTCAATGGTAAAGGAAATCAACCTTGAACATTCATTGGAAGAACTAATGCTACAACTGAAGGTCCAATACTTTGGCCACCTGATGCAGAGTCAACTCAATGGAAAAAACCCTGATGTTGGGAAAGATTGAGGGCAAGAAAAGGGGGCTGCAGGATGAGATGGTTGGATGGTGTCACTGACTCCATGGACACGAGTTTGAGCAAACTCTAGGAGATAGTGAAGGACAAGGAAACCTGGAATGCAGCAATCCATGGGATCACAAAGTGAGACATAACTGAGCAACTGAACAGCAACAATGGTATTTAATATAAAATAACATATTTATGTATTTATATATCAATTGAAAAATTAATATATACTAAATATTAAAAAAAGATTAAATAGGACTCACAACGAAGCCATGAAAAATGTATAAAAATGTGGAAATGCATGAATGTGAACACAAGCAAAACAAATAATCAAAAGCTATTTTCAAAACTCATGTAAAATAATGTTAATGGATGACCTGCAAAGAAATACCATTTGTATCTCAAAATATATACATCACTGAACTAATTAAGTGTCAAAATTTTGAGAAAGTTTGCTTTAATTGATATAACTCAATGTGGGCAAAAATGAAATACTAGACCCTGATCCATCTATTACTTTCATCTTTGGGTAAGTATTATTGGTAATCACATTCTGAATTGTTTTCTGCCCAGCCTGTGATCCCTGGAGAACGAAATGGCAACCCATTCCAGTATTCTTGCCAGACAGAGGAGCCTGGTGGGCTGGAGTCCATGGACTCCCAAAAGAACTGGACTTTACTTAGCAACTAAACAACAACAACAATCTTTCATTTCGTTGGAGTGTTGATTCCAGTTAAACAGAGAGCGACTCACACCTGGGTTTCCTATTTGGCTTATATTCATGACATGGAATTTGCCTAGTGTATTCATACATGGGCCTTCATCTAAGCTTAGCCATAACCATCCTCTTCCACAGTTCCACCTGTTACTGTTAAATAATTATTCTGTAAAAATAAATAAATAAATAACATTTCATCTCTAGTTTCAAACATAGCAACTACTAGCTGAGTAATTTTGTGTTACTTTTTAGGTGTTTTAGAATGACATTGATTTATTATTGCTTTGCTTTGCATCATTATAACTTAAAATAAAAACCCTAGGAAAAAATGATGTTTTCATGTCAAAAGCAAATCTGCATGACCTAATATGGTAAAAAAAAAAAAA
>SJYT01026003.1:166949-199315 GCA_006410635.1 Cephalophus harveyi
CCACAGAAATAACACTTTTCAGTGCCTAGAAGTTGAAGTAGTTTTCAAATATTTATTTCAGAATTAAAACAATGCAATTTCTCATTTTAATAACATTGCAAAGAAGACAAAACATACCATGTGTTGTCTTTCAATATCAATAAAATTAGATTTATAATTGCAAGCTAAGTAAACCATTGTCAAATTATTTCCTGAAATAAGTTAATGTAACTTAGGAGCTTTATTAAAATAATCATTGTGCCCTATGGATGAAGACCTGATTGTAATATGATTTAAAACAAGTAAAAACTCTCAAGTAAATATACTGCCAAAATATCTATTTTCATGGAGTATCATAAATCCAATCTTTAAGGAGAATTACAGGTGCAGAATCTTGTAAACATTTCAGAATATCATGAATCTTCTGAATAAAAAGTATGCTAGAGAAGAAATTATATAATCATCAATTCTGATTTCAAAGAGCACTTATTGCCAAGCATCAAGATTGTTAAAATAGAAAAAGATCAGTTATGAAATATCTCAAGACAAACACGCCTATAGTTGAACAAGATGGACTTATCACACTTTGCCTGAAAGGAAAACACACAGGGAATCCATGAGAATTATCAGTAAGATGGCTTTAGAAAGATCTACTGTAGAAATGATCTCCTTCAGAATGGACTGGTTGGATCTCCTTGCAGTCCAAGGAACTCTTAGGAGAATTACAGGTGCAGAATCTTGTAAACATTTCAGAATATCATGAATCTTCTGAATAAAAAGTATGCTAGAGAAGAAATTATATAATCATCAATTCTGATTTCAAAGAGCACTTATTGCCAAGCATCAAGATTGTTAAAATAGAAAAAGATCAGTTATGAAATATCTCAAGACAAACACGCCTATAGTTGAACAAGATGGACTTATCACACTTTGCCTGAAAGGAAAACACACAGGGAATCCATGAGAATTATCAGTAAGATGGCTTTAGAAAGATCTACTGTAGAAATGATCTCCTTCAGAATGGACTGGTTGGATCTCCTTGCAGTCCAAGGAACTCTCAAGAGTCTTCTCCAACACCACAGTTCAAAAGCATCAATTCTTCAGTGTTCAGCCTTCTTCACGGTCCAACTCTCACATCCATACCTGACCACAGGAAAAACCATAGCCTTGACTAGACAGACCTTAGTCGGCAAAGTAATGTCTCTGCTTTTGAATACTATCTAGATTGGTCATAAATTTTCTTCCAAGGAGTAAGCGTCTTCTAATTTCATGGCTGCAGTCACATCAGCAGTGGTTTTGGAGCCTAAAAAAATAAAGTCTGGCACTGTTTCCACTGTTTCCCCATCTATTTCCCATGAAGTGATGGGACCAGATGCCATGATCTTCGTTTTCTGAATGTTGAGCTTCAAGCTAACTTTTTCGCTTTCCTCTTTCACTTTCATCAAGAGACTTTTTAGCTCCTCTGCACTTTCTGCCATAAGGGTGGTGTCATCTGCATATCTGAGGTTATTGATATTTCTCCCGGCAGTCTTGATTCCAGCTTGTGTTTCTTCCAGTCCAGCTTTTAGGAGATCAACCCTGGGATTTCTTTGGAAAGAATGATGCTAAAGCTGAAACTCCAGTACTTTGGCCACCTCATGAGAAGAGTTGACTCATTGGAAAAGACTCTGATGCTGGAAGGGATTGGGGGCAGGAGGAAAAGGGGACGACTGAGGATGAGATGGCTGGAAGGCATCACTGACTCGATGGACGTGAGTCTGAGTGAACTCCAGGAGATGGTGATGGACAGGGAGGCCTGGTGTGCTGTGATTCATGGGGTCACAAAGAGTCGGACACGACTGAGTGACTGAATTGAACTGAACTGTAGAAATGAACTTGGGCAATTCTTGGCAGGGTCCAAGGAAGTCAGACTTGGCTCATGATTAGATGCTGTCAGGAAGTGTCAATTTTAAGATTGAGTAACTCAACAAATCTTAGTTACAGGAAAGGCAAACTGGGTAAAGGAGCAGCTGGCACTTATTTCAACAAAGAGAGAAGGAAGTTTGTATTTCATGGGTTTCACAGTGACCTTGTTTTGCCTCGTACATCTTCCACTCAAAGTGACCAGAGGGTGGTATGTTCTGTGAGATTGTTTATGTTTACCAGGATAATAACATGGTCCAGCTGTGAGCATCAAGCCAGTTTATAATAACATTGAGACCCACCTGTAAGCATCAGACCAGTTCCAGAATGCTAGGGATTATTTTCTTTATCAGTGTTTAGTGTAGCAGCTTCTGTTGCTGTTGTTTAGTTGATAAGTCCTGTTTGACTCTTTGTGACCCTAGTAAGCTATTTACTTCAAAACACAAGGGTTCATAAAATTATTTAGTGACATTTCTAAAGTCGATGGCAATTGTCTTGGGTAATTTATTCATATTTCACGTGACAACATTACACCTCAAAGAGTTTGAGTTACTAATGCAACATTCTGATTCTACATAAGATCAAGAAGAAAACTCACTTCTTTTTTTAAAAATATAAATTTATTTATTTTAATTGGAGGTTAATTACTTTACAATATTATGGTTTTTTGCCATACATCAACATGAATCTGCCACAGGTATACATGTGTTCCCCATCCTGAACCCCTCTCCCTCCTCTCTCCCCGTTTGACCTAAGTACTGTGTGGTGTCTTCTGTACCAAATTACTCTCTCAAATGACATGTTATATATTCATCTTCATCTTTATTGAAATATAATTGACAATTTTATATCTATATAATGCGTATATCTGGAAAAGGGAATGACAACCCACTCTAGTATTCTTGCCTGGAGAATTTCATGGACAGAGGAGCTTGGTGGGCTACAGTTCATGGGATTGCAAAGAGTCAGACACTACTGAATGACTAACACTTAATGTCTATAAGTTGATATTTTGATATACATGTACAATGTGCAATAATTAATAAAGCGAAGCTAATTAACATAACCAACACCTCACATAGTTACTATTTTCATTTCTGAGTAAAGTTGAGAGTGAGAATATTTAAGATCTACCTCTTAGCAAATTTCAAATATAAAATTTGCTATTTTTAACTATGGAGAAGGCAATGGCACCCCACTTCAGTACTCTTGCCTGGAAAATCCCATGGACAGAGGAGCCTGGTGGGCTGCAGTCCATGGGGTTGTGAACAGTCGGATAATCTCATTATTTTTCTCTACTTCTCTAGAATGTATTAATTTTCCATAACTGAATATGTGTAACTTGAGCCAACATCTCCCCATTACCCCCTCCCCACAGCTCTTGGCAACACCATTCTGCACTGTTTCTGTGTTTGACTACTGTGACTTTACACACAACTGAGATCGTGCAGTGTTTATCTCTTAGCATTTAGCTTTATTTCACTTAGTGTAATGTTCTCCAGCAAAAGCAAAGTTAGATGTGTGCTGCTGCTGCTGCTAAGTCTCTTCAGTCGTGTCCGACTCTGTGCGACCCCAGAGACGGCAGCCCACCAGCCTCCCCCATCCCTGGGATTCTCCAGGCAAGAACACTGGAGTGGGTTGCCATTTCCTTCTCCAATGCATGAAAGTGAAAAGTGAAGTCGTGGATTACTCCTAGCGACCCCATAGACTGCAGCCCACCAGGCTCCTCCACCCATGGGATTTGCCAGGCAAGAGTACTGGAGTGGGTTGCCATTGCCTTCTCTGGTTAGATGTGTCGGACAACATTAAACTAAGAAGTTTCAATTTTCAACCTCTCTTAAAAAAAAATCAGTATAGTTTCTACCCTTCACAATTGGTAAAAAATCCAGTCTTCAAGGAGGATAACCGAATGTATTTACCAAATATAAAATTGCTATATTGGAAAATTCTGGAAGCAGAATATCATTAAGCTCAGTCAATAAAGTTTGACAAGGTGTGAGAAATAGGAGATAAAAATTATCATTATTTATGGGTGAAAAGGTTTAATATTTTGCATATCCAAGAGTCCAGTTTGGTAAACTATTACTAAGGATGAGGATAAACTATTAAGAAGATTGAATACAAAATGAAAATATCAAGTACATGACGCTTACTCCTTGGAAGAAAAGTTATGACCAACCTAGTTAGTATATTCAAAGGGAGAGACATTACTTTGCTGACTAAGGTCCGTCTAGTCAAGGCTATGGTTTTTCCTGTGGTCATGTATGGATGTGAGAGTTGGACTGTGAAGAAGGCTGAGCACCAAAGAATTGATGCTTTTGAACTGTGGTGTTGGAGAAGACTCTTGAGAGTCCCTTGGACTGCAAGGAGATCCAACCAGTCCATTCTGAAGGAGATCAGCCCTGGGTGTTCTTTGAAAGGAATGATGCTAAAGCTGAAACTCCAGTACTTTGGCCACCTCATGTGAAGAGTTGACTCATTGGAAAAGACTCTGATGCTGGAAGGGATTGGGGGCAGGAGGAAAAGGGGACGACCGAGGATGAGATGGCTGGATGGCATCACGGACTCCATGGACGTGAGTCTGAGTGAACTCCGGGAGTTGGTGATGGACAGGGAGGCCTGGCGTGCTGCAATTCATGGGGTTGCAAAGAGTCAGACACGACTGAGCTACTGAACTGAACTGAGCCATATTTTCATATATATACATGAAAACTACCTCATTTTTCAAAACAAAATGACAGACTGAAAGATTTTACAATCAATGTGAATGAATTTGGAAGAGAAAAGCTAGATACATTCAGAGACATAAAGTATGCTTTTAACAAACATCATGCAATGTTTTGGAGAGAAATTCAACAGTATAATGATGGTTCTCTCAACATTAATCCATAAAGCTAACAATATAACAATAAAATAGAAAGGATGAGATGGCTGGATGGCATCACGGACTCGATGGACGTGAGTCTGAGTGAACTCCGGGAGCTGGTGATGGACAGGGAGGCCTGGCGTGCTGCGATTCATGGGGTCACAAAGAGTCGGACATGACTGAGCGACTGAACTGAACTAAAGTAGAGTTTGATATCCAAAAATGATAAATATTAGGGCCATTGGGCTCAGTTGCTTCAGTCATGTCTGACTCTGTGATCCCATGGACTGTAGCCTGCCAGGCTCCTCCATCCAGGGGATTTTCCCAGCAAGAATCCTGGAGTGGGTTGCCAAGTCCTCCTCCAAGAGATCTTTCTGGCCCAGGGATTGAACCCATGTCTCCTGCGTCTCCTGTATTCCAGGTGAATTCTTTACTTCTGAACCGTCAGGGAAGCCCATTAGGTCCATTAGCCAGAAATAATCCATTTCACTCACTCTAACTACAGCCACCTCACTGTCAGGGATATAATCTAAAGTAACAATGCCACAAAGGAGCTATTGTGAATGTTCTGTTCAGCTCCTTACCACCCCCTTTCCTCACCATTGTTCCCTCTTCCTGAATACTGACAGGGAACGACATTCTAAATTTTAAACTGCATGGACCACTGAGGGTTCTAAGGAGTGTAACTAAAATAAATCATCATAACTTTAGAAATAGGAAGTGGCAGGACTAGGTATGACACAGGAAAGCTTGCCCACTGCTACTTTTAACACTGTGCACAGCATAGACTTACTTGGGGTGATAATTTGATATCTCAGGTAAAATCAACATTGCCTATAGAACAACCTGCTCACTACATACATAAACAAAATGTAGAAATTCCATCCTTTGTGCTACATTTGTCCTTCCCAGCTCTTCAATGTAGACCTAAGATGTATATTTATCCAAGAGGCACTGTAGCCCCAAAGAGACTTTATATTATGATGTGTGATATTTTAAGCAATAATATTTATATGCTATATTTAACTGTTTGAGTTGGGCTGATGGGTAGAGGTGGGAGCGTTATTTTGAATGAGTCAGAACTCTGTGAGCTCTCAAATAATTCAGGTCATTGCTGATGACTCTTGAGTAAAAGACATCATCTTTGTCTTTTTTATTTCCTGTCTAGACACCANCTATATTTAACTGTTTAAGTTGGGCTGATGGGTAGAGGTGGGAGCGTTATTTTGAATGAGTCAGAACTCTGTGAGCTCTCAAATAATTCAGGTCATTGCTGATGACTCTTGAGTAAAAGACATCATCTTTGTCTTTTTTATTTCCTGTCTAGACACCATCTCTTCCTTAAATGACGTGTGAATCTTACAGTAACCACTGGTGGTCATTATTAACGTTGTGATCTGATCAGGAAGTGATGGTAACAGGACTTGGGCAGTAGTGGGTTGTCTGTTTTTCAGTGTAACTTAATAAAAATGTTCAACTTCAGTACCACCCCATTAACATGTAAAGAGAAAGAGGGTAACATTTTAGAAGAAATTGTTCAGTGATCTATCGAGAAAATCTTTGCAGTATTTTGGTTTATGGTTTATGAAGAAGCTATAAGGCAATTGTGACTTGGGTCTACTGTTCATGTTAAAGTGACACTTTTACCCGTTTATAAAGGCATATAACTAACTAGGACTGTGTAACTCCGGATGAATGGACTTTCTCAAGTTGCCATTCTGTTTCGTTTGCCTTGCTTTCCATTGTATGTTTCTTCCACGGAAGCCTAATGTTCATAGATACACCCCGATCACGCTGTGACTGCCTTCTTTCTTCTTAGCCAGGCATTCTTCTGACTCTTGCTTACCTTTTGTGCAATAATCTTTAAAATAAATTAATACTTAATAAATGCAACCAAGGAAACACTTTCCCGACTCACATTTCATTCATTTTAGTAGAATCCGAAAAAAAAAAAAAAATCATTAAGTCTGGTGCCTCAGACAGACTGGGTTCTCTGGGTGGGTGTTACTGACAGTGCCTCTGACCTAGTTTTTGCTGACTGGTAGACTTGACACGTTACTGTCTTCTTGTGGCTTGAGATAGAATGTCTCCTTACTACCTTTTGTTTCTTTTTAATTTATCTTTAATTGGAGGATAATTGCTTAACAATATTGTGTTGGTTTCTGCCATACATCAACACGAATCAGCAATAGGTATACATACGTCCCTCCCTCTTGAACCTCCCTCCCCTTTTGATTCTTTTTGGACTAAAAATTTAGGAGGCCGGATGTTGATCTGAATAGTCAGGAAAACTGAGTATGACCACACGATCCACACAAACCTTCCGATTATATTCTATGTTTTATTTGTGTTCAATTTTAATATACCATAAAAAATTTTTGTCAGATAAATCTGTAGCTTATGAAAGGAAGCCGGAAATCAGTATGGAACAGAGAGAGTCAGAAGCATGGGAATCTAGTGTCAGACCACCCTACTGAAGCATCACAAGATCAGGACGGAAAAAGAGGTCAGAAACCAAGATAGCAGGAAACATACATATCAAAAGCACTCAGGTAAGGACTTCGGCTTTAATGCCAACATAGAAAGCACTTGGCAATGGCCATGATGACAATAAGGAAAAGCTGAACAAACTAAAATCTCTTTTCTTGAGCCTATCAGAAAACTGAGGTTCCAAGGCAAACCTCCACCCCAAAACCTGCAGAGAGACACATCCAGAGACCTACAGCAAGCAGCGTCTCCTCACACAGAGTGCTGTGGTGGAAAACTAACAGGGACACCTAAACAGTCAGCTGGACGAATTGCTGGATACAGCTGTGGACTAATATGAGTGTGAGAAACTCATGGGGACCACAGTCTGAGAGGAACCCAACAGCCACCAAATTCTCACCAAGAAGATCCAAGACCCCCTCACAGATCTAGCCAGGAAAGAACAGGATCAAACTGTGAAATAAGCTGGGAGCCTTCTCTGTAACAAAGACCTACACTCCAAAGGAATATTCACTGGAAGGAAAGATCCCAAAGCTGAAACTCCAATACTCTGACCCCTTGATGCGAAGAGCTGATTCATTAGAAAAGACCTTGATGCTGGGAAAGACTGAAGGCAGGAGGAGAAGAGGGCAACTCAGGATGAGATGGTTAGATATTATCACCACCTCAATAGACATGAATTTGAGGAAACTCCGGGAGAGAGTCGAGGACAGGGAAGCCTGGTATGCTGCAGTCCATGGGGGTCGCAAAGAGTCGGACATGACTTAACGACTGAACAACAATACTCCAGAGGAAAGGACACAATCAGAGCCCAATTCTCAAGTCTACTCCCAGCTCCTGCAGTCTTCCTGTCTCATCTGAGGGAGAGAAATAAAGATCATAATCATAATCACCTAGTCAGCAGGTGCCAGGCCATCATGGAAATAGACTGGAAACTCTGCACCAGGACCTGCGGTAGAGGGCAAGAGATTCCACTGGGGAGATAGCTGTGAACCTTACAAAGTCACAGGCTGACTGAAAGATGGAGACTTAATCATAGAGTGGTAGCAACCCCCTTCCCCACCGCTTACTATCGCATCAGCGGGGATCCAGTGTAGCCACAGCTGACTGCAGAAAACAGAGCTGTGAGAGGGGCACCTAGGAGTACTCAGTACATTTTTCTCTTTTTTCTCCTTTGTGAAGCCCCCCAGGAAGGGAAGGAGGGCACACTTTGTGACCATGGTTGTGTATCGGTGGGGAGTAAAAGGCAGGTCCAGGTAGAAGCTCACAACAAGCTGGGGTGTGCAGAGGGTCAGGGCAGCGAAAAGGAGCCCAGAAAAGGCCCAAGTCAGTGCCAGGAACATTCTTCCCTGACGGAGCCCCATGTCTCCTGATCCCAGGAGCTTCTGGGTGGGGTGAGGGGTGGGGTAAGAATGAGAGCCCTTGGATGAGAAACACCAGGGCACCACCCCCCTCCCAGTTGCTGGAGGCCCTCATTCTAGACTTGTCAGTATGGGAGCTGGTTCATGCCATCTTTCAGGCAAGCCCCTGTCAATGCCAAGGGCTCTCAACCCTCGGTCAGAATCACAGAGCCCTGAAGTCTCACCTCAAAGGCACAGCCAGCTGTGGGGACCAGGCTCTGGGCCAAAGGACGTGCAGGGGCAGGAATGGCCACAGCCAGTGGGGGGACATGTACGCACACACGTGGACTGAGAGTGAGTATACTCCCAGAGAATAGCATCCAGGCCACTATGAGTGCTCCTGGGGGGCATTTGCCATGGTTCAGCCCACAGCTGGAGGTGGACAGGACATGATGCCACTATTCAAAAGAGAGCCAGAACAACTATTTGACCCCAGGCAAGGCAGACTTCAGAACAAGGAATGTTATCAGGGATAAAAAGCACATCATATGTGAAAAGGTTGTCAATTCTCAAAAAACAAAATATTGACAGTCCCGAAAGCATATGTTCCTAATAACAAAATATCAAAATCCATGAGGCAAAAGCTGATAAGATGTCTGGGTGACGTTTATAAATTCTTCTATGTGAGGTGACATAGACGAATCCATAGCTATGGTTGGAGACTGCAACCTGCCTCTATCTGCATGTGATCCATCAAACGGAGAGAAAATCAGAAAGAGTGTGGTGACCTGAACAGCACTATCAGTCAGTTTGATCTACTGATCACTTATAGGATTTTACATCCAACAGCAGAATGTACGTTCTCCCCAAGCTCACATGAAATATTCTCCATGGTAGGGCGTATTCTGGACCATAAAACACACCTTAATACATCTAAAAGAAGAGAAATCATACATATAATGTTTTCAGGCTACAATAAAATTAAATTAGAGTTCCGTAAGAGAAATAGAGAAATCCAAAAATACAAAGAGATTTTAAAAACACGTTTTTGAATAACCCAAGAAGCCTCAAGAGAAATTCAAAAATTTTTAATTTGATAAAAATAGAATTATAGCTTGCCAGAGTGGCTCAGCTGGTAAAGAATCTGCCTGCAATGTAAAGGACCTGGGTTCGATCCCTGGGTCAATAATATTCCCTGGAGAAGGAAATGGCTGCCCACTCCAGTATTCTTGCCTGGAGAATTCCATGGAGCCTCGTGGGATCTCAAAGAGTGAGATACGACTGAGTGACTAACACACACAGAGAATTTGGGGGATGAAGTGAAATTTATAGCATTATATGCCAAGACTGATGGAGAATGGAATAGCAAGTCACTCCAGTGTTCTTGCCTAGAGAATCCCATAGACAGGGGAGGCTGGTGGGCTGTGGTCCATGGGGTTGCAAAAAATCAGACATGACTGAGCAACTAACACACACACACACACACACACACACACACACACATGCCAAGACTGAAAAGGAAGAAGAATCTAAAATCAATAACTTAAGCTTACACCTTGGGTAACCAGAGGAAAAAGAACAAAATAAACCTAAGGCAAGCAGAATAAAGAAAACAATTTTAAAAACAGAGCAGAAATCAATGCAATTGAAAATAATAGGAAAAAAAATCAATGGAACCAAAATTTGATTCTTTGAAAAGATAAGAAATAAGACATACAATAGAGGGGGGCAAAAACAAACTAGAACTTGCTAGACCTTCTCCAACTATTCAGCAACATTGTCCAAAATGACCTACAGAGAGCAATACCCAGTAGCCCACATCTCATGAAAGCTCTATTTTGGCCAATTCTAACCCATAATCAGCGACTTCCCTTTCACTTTAATGCATTGGAGAAAGAAACGGCAACCCACTCCAGTGTTCTTGCTTGGAGAATCCCAAGGACAGGGGAGCCTGGTGGGCTGCCGTCTATGGGGTCACACAAAGTTGGACATGACTGAAGTGACTTAGCAGCAGCAGCAGCAACCCATAATCACATTAAAAAAGGAGATTCTGGGATGTAAGAGTTCCTCAGTTAAACCAACTGACGAAACACAATTGGGCGCACAGTGTCTCTGGATTTTTTTGCCTCCATTGTCAATTGGGATAATAATATTTATCTTGCCTACATCTTAGAGTTGTTTAAAAATTAAACAGAATAACATAAGAAAGTGCTTTGAGAATGACAGTGCACAGCAAAATAATATAATGATATTTTTGTCAATTAACCAAATTTATAATAGCTTGCTATTCATTAGCCATTGAAATGATGATCAAACAGACATCCAAGATTATAAAAAGGCTCGAAGAAGTTTGTATGTCTCTACAAACTACTGAGCCATTATATCTCTTTGTCCTTTTACCACGTGAGCTAAAAAAATTCAAATTTGCTTCTGAAGATCTTCATTAGAAATGATAAAATTTAAAAGTAAGATAAATTAGCTCAACTGAAGCCACATCAAAAACTGTAGCAAGAAATTTTAATAACATTGAGAGTAAATTGGAGAGTTCAGTCTTATTCAGTCATGAGATTAAAGGGTAATGGTCTTATTCACTGTATTTTTTAGTATCGAGAATACTAAAAAATACAGTCCATGGATTTCTGTAGGCCAGAATACTGGAATGGGTAACCTTTCCCTTCTCCAGGGATCTTCCCAATCCAGGGATCAAACCCAAGTCTCCAGCATTGCAGGCAGATTCTTTACCAGCTGAGCCACTAGGGAAGCCCAAGAATACTGGAGTGTGTACCGTAACCCTTCTCCAGTGGATCTTCCAGACCCAGGAATTGAACCGGGGTCTCCTGCATTGCAGGTGGATTCTGTACCATCTGCGCTACCAAGGAGGCCCTTAAAGGATAACAGTCTTATTCACTATAAGCATTTTTGGATATCTAGAATAAATGCTGTTATGAATAAATGATTAAATAAGAAGAAGATCATCTAAAGACTGAATTTGCAGAAAAATACAGAATCAGTTGAGATCAAATTTTGAAGAGTGAGTAAAGAAGGGTATCAAAGCTCAAAGTGGTTTCCTGCTTGTGGACCCCTGGAGTTGCCACTTATTTTCCGTTTTTCAAACTTATTCCATCAACATCCTGGAACTGCTATGAGTCACCCGTATCACACAAATAAACTAATTGGTTTTGTGGTTGTTGTGTTGTTTTTTTTCCTATAACACAGTCAGCATTTGCTTCTAATGCTTAAAACCAATACCCTCAACTTTTACAGACACAAACCCAAACATAACTGGCTTCTTATCATGCCATGTTCTGGGCACTGATTAAAAATCTGTAATCTGCCACCTTATATCCTTTGCTTTTTAATATAAATTTATTTATTTTAATTGGAGGCTAATTGCTTTACAATATTGTACTGGTTTTGCCATACATCAACATGAATCCGCCACGGGTGTACATGTGTTCCCCATCCTAAACCCCCTTTCCACCTCCCTCCCCATACCATCCCTCTGGGTCATCCCAGTGCACCAGCCCTGACCATCCTGTATCATGCATCAAACCTGGACTGGCGATTCATTTCACATATGATATTATACATGTTTCAATGCCGTTCTCCCAAATCATCCCACCCTCGCCCTCTCTCACAGAGTCCAAAAGACTGTTCTATATGTCGGTGTCTCTTTTGCTGTCTAGCATACAGGGTTATTGTTACCATCTTTCTAAATTCCATATATATGCGTTAGTATACTGTATTGGTGTTTTTCTTTCTGGCTTACTTCATTCTGTATAATTGGTTCCAGTTTCATCCACCTCATTAGAACTGATTCAAATGTATTCTTTTTAATGGCTGAGTAATACTCCATTGTGCATATGTACCACTGCTTTCTTATCCATTCGTCCACTGATGGACATCTAGGTTGCTTCCATGCCCTGGCTCTTACAAACAGTGCTGCGATGAACATTGGGGTACATGTGTCTCTTTCAATTCTGGTTTCCTCGGTGTGTATGCCCAGCAGTGGGATTGCTGGGTCGTATGGCAGTTCTACTTCCAGTTTTTTAAGGAATCTCCACACTGTTCTCCATAGTGGCAGTATTAGTTTGCATTCCCACCAACAGTGTAAGAAGGTTCCCTTTTCTCCACACCCTCTCCAGCATTTATTGCTTGTAGACTTTTGGATAGCAGCCCAACTGGGAAATTTTGTAGAATCAATTCCAGCTTGTATGGTCCTCTCTCCACTATTTTTCTGGATGAAGAGAAACACCGGGATGACAGTTATGCAGTCATAACTTGTGCTTATAATCATTGCTTATCAGCCCAGGTCAAGGTTCTGGTCTGCTGCTGCTGCTGCTAAGTCGCTTTAGTCGTGTCCGACTCTGTGCGACCCCATAGATGGCAGCCCACCAGGCTCCCCCCTCCCTGGGATTCTCTAGGCAAGAACACTGGAGTGGGTTGCCATTTCCTTCTCCAATGGGTGAAAGTGAAAAGTGAAAGTGAAGTCGCACAGTCGTGTCCGACTCTTTGCGACCCCATGGACCGCAGCCCACCAAGCTCCTCCGTCCATGGGATTCTCCAGGCAAGAGTACTGGAGTGGGGTGCCATTGCCTTAAGACAAGATTGTCTAAATAGCCACTGTGTCTCAGAGAATCTGGAGAGAGCTTTCAGACCATGGGTGAAGACTCTGAGATAAAGTTATGGTAAATACCAAAACAGTAAACTAGGAAAAGAGACAACTGTTAATGCTAGACAGAAAAAAAGATATTAAATCTGGAGAGAATGAACAATCATTTTTACCATGGTATTCAACTAAGAAGAGCATTGGCAAGATCAATAAAAAATAAAAAACAAATATTGAAATAATCAAAACTTTAATGTAAATATTTTGGAAGGATGGATACATGACAAAGGTGTGTGTGTGTGGTGAGTTTGTAGAAAAGACGATATCAAAATCAATAAAGAATGTCTAAAATGGCAAAACATCTAGTAGTGATATATGTACATGATTCAGAAAAGCAGAGGGACTTCCCTGGTGGTCCTGTGGCTACGACTCCATGCTCCCAATGCAGGGTGTCTGGGTCCAATCCCTGGTCAGGGAACTAAGATCCCGCATGCTGCAACTAACACCTGGTGCAGCCAAACAAACTCTTTTAACAGCAGAAAAATAAATAATCAGAAGTGACATTTTTTGTCTCAATGGAGGTAAAATCAGAAGGACAGTTTTTTTGTTTGTTCGTTTTTTGCCAAAATGTCCCTTGCACAGCACACTCCAACTCTTCGAACTACATGCACTTACAAAACACACTAAATGTGGCATTGAGATAGAAGCTACAAAGTGTCACTCATTTGATTTTTTTTTCTGCATTTAATCTTCATGTTAATATTATCAGGAATTTTCCCCTAATATGCTTTGATGAGTGAAACTAATGATAGTGGAGCTCTACATGTTATTCATTCAAACAGTAGAAATCAAGGTAAATATTTGCATGCCCTACAAAACCCGCGTCTAAAATTACACATAAAACTGGAAAAAAAAATGTTCTAAAGAGGGTGACTATATAACATCATTCCTTCCCTTGTAGCTCAGTTGGTAAAGAATCTGCCTGCAGTGCAGGAGACCTGGGTTCGATCCCTGGGTTGGGAAGATCCCCTGGAGAAGGAAACGGCAACCCATTCCAGTATCCTTGCCTGGAAAATCTCATGGACAGAGGGACCTGGAGGGTTGCAGTCCATGGGGTCGCAAAGAGTTGGGCACGACTGAGAGACTAACACTAACAGCAGGGAAAGCAGATAATAAATGGGGATTATTTAAGACATTTATTACCCATACCCACAAATCAGATCTTTTCTTACAAAATAGTTAGTGCTTTAAATCTGGGACAGTAAAATACATAAACCAACTCTGAAGATTTGTAAAAAATAATTTTAGAAAGTATTGCAGTTAATTCTAAAAGCTACAGTTCCACCTATTGGATGACTAGCAAATGTATAAGAGCTTAGAGACTTGATTTAGAATAATCCAATGACAGATCAGTGGAAAAGTATACTAATTTATGCAAAAAGCCTAAATGTGAAGGTCAGTACTTTCTAGACATTCTAACGATGGCTTAACTAATGATGATAATAAAACAATGGTAATACATGTTTATACTGTTTTATATTTTTTCAAAGATATTTTCTTATCATTATTGTGGAAAAAAGCTTAACTCACAATTTAGCACCTCCAGCCATACTTTATAAGCATCTGTATTCTACAATATTTCAGTCCTGCTGAAATTCAAACAAGTGGTACAAAACACAGCATATTATTAAAAATCAAGGAGAAGCTCTTTGATTACAGTGACTTCTAATTTCAATGTGGACTCTACCAAATTAGAAAATTACTGCAATGCAGCTGGACTTTTTATTTAATACAGTTTTAGAAAAACAAACATAATTTGGTTATTTACAATAAAAGTTGTCATTTTTATTTCATTCTGTATAAATGGATAATATATTTTAAACGTATATGTATATTTTAGTAATAAACTTAATTACTTAAAAATTCTATAAGTATGAATATTTACTAGCTAAAAATTATAACCTCATCCACCTGCCTCCCATTTATAAGCATAATTTCAATTTAACGAAATTCCTATTCTATTTTCCCAGTGTGCATAAAGGCTTTTAAATAATGTTTCAAGGTCTCTCTGATGATAATATAATCAATACCTAATCATTGTAGGCTAATAATATGTCTTCTTCCCCTGACAAAACTGTGTACTCTATGATGGCATTCAACAAACTTACCTACCTTGTCACCACACAGCAACTCCCTGTAATTGGTTACTTTTGCAGATACCGGAAGAATGGCATTCAAAAAAAACATAGATTTTATTTAATATAGTGCCAATAAAAATCATGTATGTAAAAAAGAACCTTAGGAAGCATTTGTTTCCTAAATAGCACCTTGCAGAAACGATTTAACACATAATTTAATTCAATTCTGACCTTTCATGCTGTGGATCTGTTTCCTTAGTAACAACTGGAATAGTAGGTACAATAGGTTAGGGAAATATATATGTGTGTGTGCTAGTGTGTGTACATATATATACACACATACTATATATACCATATACCTACTATGGATACCATATATTGTATACATATATAGTAGGCATAGTTTTATATATATATATACACATATATATGTATACATATTTATATATATATATAAAACTAGAATTGTCAACCCTAATATATTAGGCACAGTTGACAATTCTAGCAAGTTAGGTATAATATTAAAGAGACTACAATGAAAGTGCTTTGTTAAGTAAAGATGTCCAAAGAAAATGAATGAGCAGAGTTTCAACGGCATAACAGATGACAGTGTAGCAGGATCTACAGAGGAGGTTGGAGAAATTTCAGCAGGACTTAAGGTTCCAAATCCGTAAAAATTCTGAACCCTGGAGATGAAGAATTTAGAAAAGAAGGGACAGAGTAAATAATTCTCATAAGTGTTTTGAGAGACTTTTAAAAAAAAGTTTAAAACATCCATGGAAAAAGAGACAAATTTCAAATATTGTGGTTTCCATAAACCACACATTAAGTGGATTACATAAAAATCCTCCCTGAAATCATGTTGCCGTGGCAGAAATTTTTTACTTCTCACCTATGTCATTTAGTCATTGAGGACTGGTTATCAGAATCTCCCACAAAGTAATATTTTGATTAACTTTTAGGAAGAAGTCATTTATCTTTTAAAGGATGCCAAGTTTGCTTCACCAGGCAAACGGATAGTCAGCAAGGGACACTTTCATAGATCTGATCTAGTTAACAAAACAGTAGACGGTTTTCTTGTAAAACTGCCTGCCTACGTTGTTACAAATATATCTGTGGAAACACTTCTTGAATCCAGATATAAGTATCTATAAGCAAACAAATAAAAATGACAGCTAACTCTCACTGCACATACATAGTACAACTGGGAGCGATCATTTTCATTCTTTCCCTTCTGAAACAGTTAGGGGCACTCACAGTTTCCGTAATTCACAGAATAATTGCACTATTTGGTGTGCATGGTATTTAAAGATAAAACCACAACATATCCACTGTCTTGCTAAAACTGTAAATTACAGCTTAAGAATCTAGACAATGTGAGAATTTGCTTTGGGTTCATTTCAGATTATCATGCCAAGTCTCCAACTCTGAAACCGAAATGAATCTTTGAGATGAGGATCTTTTAAAGATGAGTAATGAGACGAGACAGGAATGATCACTGTTTTGTCATTACCAAATCACTGTGGTTTGAAGGTGACTGTGACCATTACTGAGTTTCACAAACATTTTTCATTGTTGCTTCCATCTAGAATTTGGACAACAACAGGCATGGTCTAATTGCTCTGTGAGTCATATCATAAGGCCAAACTGTGTACCTGGTCAAAACTTTGAAGCAAAAAAATGTTTTTCTATACCTTCCTACTCTTTGATCCCTTTTCCTCCTTCCTTACACCCTCCTCAGCCTCTTCTCCTCTCCTTCCCAGTAATGGACTTGGGCCCTACTCTTACACAGCTCTAGCAAGCCCTTAACTGACTTAGCCCACCCACCCTTTCTGGCCATGTTGTTGTTCCGTCGCTAAGTCATGTCTGACTCCTTGTGACCCCATGGACTATAGCACACTAGGCTCCTCTGTCCTCAACTTTCTCCTGGAGTTTGCTCAAATTCATGTCTACTGGGTCAGTGATGCTATCTAAACATCTTAACCTCTGTTGCCCCCCCTTGCCTGTGGTCTTCAATCTTTCCCAGCATCAGGGTCTTTTCCAGTGAGTCAGCTCTTCCCATCAGGTGCCCAAAGTACTGGAGCTTCAGCTTCAGCATCAGTCCTTCCAACTGATATTCAGGGTTGGTTTCCTTGATGGCCATGATGACTGCTTAACAATGGACAAGTCATCGAATGTGCTTGCTCTCTACCAGGCAGGAACAAGGATTATGACTTGCTGAGAGTCGTCAGCAGTCGTCTTGGAAACACAAGCGGAAAGCCTGAAGGAGAGTGAGGCTAACATCAAGGGAAGTAGATCCGATGCTGTGACAGGGGATCCAGAAACTGTCTTTTGTCCATTCTTAAATCTGGACATAATCTTTAAGCCCTGGCAAATAACCCTTCCCTGAAGCTTGATCTTCCCTGGATTGTCCCATTACATGATTCAATATTTCCTTTTATGTATAAGCTAATTAGAGTCAGATTTTCTAAAACATATCTGTTAAGAATGCTCTCTATGGTTAGGCAGTATTTTTCTTGTTAAATGAAATAAATTTGATCAATCAATATCCAAGGTAGACATTAAATAGTGGGAAGACATTGTATGACGATCCATGTACATAACAGTTATCATTTACATTCTCCTATGATGGGCTTAGACTCTAGCCCTTGGTCCAAGACAGAAGACCGGGTGGTTGACATAAATGTCCTCTCCTGCACCACCTGACGGTGGATTGGGAGGGAAGGGATTTCTGTAGTTGTTGGTTGCCTAGAAAGATAAACACAGAGGATGTTAATAATTTACTACATTTCAGCACTTAATCAAGACACTCAAAACAAATTTCTCCTCAATTCATCCATAATATAGGTCAAAGTTCTATTACAATTAATTTCATAAAACATTCTCTTCATTGCATGGACTTTCCATGAGAAAATCACATTCTTGATCTCATGACTCTGAGATACAACAGAGATTAGTCTTGATTATCACTTGATATAGTGGGGTATAAATTACCTCTTTAGATGTAAAATTCTCTCTCCTAATGTTACACTATGTCAAAGAGAACAATAATTCACATTTTTATATGGAAGGTCTAGTACAGTATTTTCCCATAGTGGATAACCATTAATTTCTGTTGAATGGATGAATTACTAAAGAAATGTTTTTAAAGTACACCGTGTCCTGGCTTAGGAATGAGCAACTGAACACAACTTAAAAATTACAAAAGCAAGACTACATTCACTTTTAAGACGATCTTTTACAATCATTAATCTTCTCTAGCTAATCAAGTCACTTTGACCACATGTATGTATGTGTGTGACAGAAAATACAGAGGCATAAGTGAGAGTGGGGAGAGAGAACAGGGGACAGAAAGGGAACAAGGGAAGAGGAGGAGGAGGAGAGAGAGGCCTTTTGGTGACTAGTGAGTAGCTTGAAATTTTAGAGTGGTGCTGGTGTTTGCACGGAAAAAGTAAAAGGAAAGTTCAAGTGCTATTACTATCTACTCAATCTGTCTTTTTTAAAAGAGCCCCCAAAGAATCAAGGAAGTCTAACTTTGACAGACCAGCTGACTAACTTTCTAATTGCCACTCAAAATATCAAAAACCCTGCAGAAGCCTGGAAGCATTGAATATCTAGGGCAGGAAGTTGCAAAGCGCCTTTCCTCCCCTGGAATTCAGAGCAATAAGTGTGCCTTTGCATTGGCTTGAGTGGACAACAGCTAAGGACAGAGAAGAGACCCCAAAATTGTATGTGACAGAACAAAGCCAGACTTCTCCAGCCTTTGCACTTGGTGCCCAGAAGCAAACCATGAATTATTGAGGAAGACAAAAATTTGTTTTGCAAAGAGTAACTCCTTAATAGAAGAAGAAAGCTAAACTGAGAGATTATTAAGAAGTCTGAAGTGCACACAGTGGATTGTCAGAAGCTTTTTAGTACTGGACGTTTTGGCCATGTAGCATTCAAGTGCAAATAATTTAATTGAAGAGAAATGGATGTAATTTTAGATAACACTCGGGGAAATGTTTTATTGTAAGATTTTGTAAACAGAATAATGTGCATTAGAGGGAATATTTGACCTACAGTGGAGACAATGAGTGAGCATAAAAATAAGCATACATCTTATCTGCAAACCCAGAAGTAAATTTCCTCCTCTTTCAATTAAACATGAAGGGGCAGGAGCAGGTAGAAAGACGGGAACAATGTCACAGTTAACCCGAGTCCTGCCACCCAGCAGAAGGGTCTCTAGTTTCATAATCTGAACATCAATTAATTAATCAATTAATCCATACATCATCACAGTAATGAATATCCTGTATTGCGTCCTTTTATGTGCTTGCTATGCGTTAGTTTAATTTAACCCTCACAAAAACCTCAAGACACAGAAATATTATCATGCCCTGCACCGGGTCAGATAACATCTCCCCCAAATGTATGTACTTCCTAGACCTTCATTAATGTGACCTTATGTGGAAATAGGGTTGCTTCAGTTGTCACTGGTTAAGATGAGGTCGTACTGAAGAACCCTGGGCCCTTAGCTCAATATGACTGTTGCCCTTAAAAGAAACGGAGAAGAGACACAGACATTCACGTGTGCACGCAGAAGAACGTCATGTGAAGACAGAGGAAGAGGATTGAGCAATGTGTTGACAAGCTGCAGATGGCTGATAACCACGGGAACCGAGAGAGAGACATGAAGCAGAGCCTCATGCCAAAAAGGACCCGACCCTGCGGAGACCTTGATTCTAGATTTCAGCCCTCCAGAACTGTGAGAGAACAGGATTCTCTTGTTTCTAGTCACCCACTTTGTGGTGATTTTGTCGTTGCAGCCTCCGATGGCGGCAGCTAAACGTGCAATGTTGACCATTACTTTAAGTGTAATTGCTCCTTTATTTATATGG
Organism: Cephalophus harveyi; assembly: GCA_006410635.1. Taxonomy (NCBI): domain Eukaryota; kingdom Metazoa; phylum Chordata; class Mammalia; order Artiodactyla; family Bovidae; genus Cephalophus; species Cephalophus harveyi. The sequence goes on from SJYT01026003.1 coordinate 187,151, forward strand.
ATGTAAAACAGTGTCCAAGGGTATTAATCATAGGAGACTAAATCAGAAAAGAACTACTTCATCAAACAGCTGAGACTTGAACAACAGGCGACTGTGTGGTTAGGTTATTGAGAATAAAAAAGAAGCTTGCAAGCTGCAAAATGGACTGACTTGACAAGACACTTAGGATGCACGAAAGAGTTGGGGAGGAGGGGTGAGTAACTATTCTGAGAACACTTACCCTATTCTGTGTGATCCAGAAGTCTTTAAATAGGCCTCTTTTCTGTTGCCTTTTCCTTCTGGGAGCACATGTACAAAAGAGAAATTAAGAATGACATGTCAGCACTAGCGGTATTTCTTCTTTTTTTTTTCCAAAGATTTTTTTTGATGTAGACCATTTTTAAAGTCCTTATTGAATGTGTTACAATACCACTTCTGTTTTAAGTTTTGGTTTTTTGCCACAAGGCATGTGAGTCTCAGCTCCCCAACCAAGGATTGAACCTGTACCCCCTGCATTGAGAGGTGAAGTCTTAACCACTGGACCACCAGGGAAGTCCCACCACTCTCTGGATTTCAAACGCTCTATACCTCACCTGCACCCCGACCCTTACTGATTATGCTGAAGTTGTTCATGGCTGCTTTATACGTAGTCACTCAAAATTCCATTGACCTAAATTTTTCCATTTTTCCTACATCCTCCAATGTACTCACAAATGGCAAAGACAACTAAATGGATATCCAGTAGTGTAGCTTAGTAAATAATCTCAGGGAGTTTACTAAAGAATGCTGCAGAGTGGGTTATTACATATATGACTGACAACCTTCTCCAAATAATCTCAGACATATCCCACAATTAAAAGTTCCTTTTAAATGCCCACAGTGTAACTTCTTAGATGACAACGACAAAAGAACTAAGCTTTACAGACTCTTTCAGGCATTTCACTAAACCATCTGTATTGCTTTGCTTGCTGAGTCCCTTCAGTTGTGTCCCACTTTTTGCAACCTTATGGACCGTGGCCCACCAGGCTCCTCTGTCCATGGGATTCTCCAGGCAAGAACACTGCAGTGGGTTGCCAAGTCCTTCTCCAGGGGATCTTCCTGACTCAGGGATCAAACTCTTTACACAAGTGAGGAAATGTATGCAGATCTATGACCTTTGATTCATTGTTAAATTATCATTCACAAGGCTTATTTTATCATAATATAGAGTTAACTTTCCAAGTAGGTCCAAATATATATAAATAAATATATACATGTGTATCTGTGTGTATACATGTGTAAAGAAATATATTTTAACATAAGCCTTTCAATGTGATGAAAGAAAAGAGAACATGATTTTTTTTTCTTCCAGTTTTATTGAGACATAACTGACATGGAGCACTGTATGGGCTTTCCTGGAGGCTCAGCAGTAAAGAATCTGCCTGCCAATACAGGAGACGTGGGTTCGATCCCTGTGTCTGGAAGATCCCCTGGAGAAGGAAAGGATGCCTGGTGCCCAGGGGCTTCTGGGTGTGTGCCAAGCATGAAGGAAGGATTTCGTTTCCTCCAGGCACCCTGTGATGTATTTTGGCTTCTCTCCAGGTCAGCGCATCTGAAGCGGCAGGATTATTTTAAACGTTAAAAAAAAAAAAGTTTGCTAAAACAGAGTTCAGAAGGTCCTTGTCAGGCCCTTGGGTCATTTTTCAAGATGTTTCTTTTCTAAGCAACGACCACAAACCGATACTAGCAACAGGGTAGAAAAGAGCACTCAATTTTTGCTTTGTGGTTTTGGCCATGATAGTACATTCAGGTCCACTAATCTTTTTATCACATTTAACCAAGTAGAACAATATATTCTACTGTTCCATTTAGCTATTCGTGTAAAAGTGATGCATTCTCATGACTCAAAATCCATCCTCTCTGACACCTGTGACCCTCCCGAGACCTGCCTGTCACTCAGTCTCTCTCCGCTGTGTTCCTCGTGTTCCCACGCACTCCGGCTATCACGTTGGCCCTTGGCACATTTTTTATGAACCAAGGTGAAGCAGGGGAGAAACCCTCACTGCCACTAACGACCTGGGTTCCGCTCATCGATTTGCTCATTTCTTACCAGGGATCGACTGGAGAGCAGCCCGCGATGCAGAGAAAGGGACGTCGACGGTTTCATGTTTCAACTTAATTAGACAAATGCTTGTGGACCATCCACTGTTTGGAAAGACTAGCACTAAATGCCATCAAGCACGAAGAAATGAACAAAACACAACCCCTGCCATTATGAATAGCAGGGAAGATAAGCGAGGAGGAAATGATTAAACTGCAAAGCAGGCTGCGAGGCGTGGAGGGTGAGAGGCGCAACGGCACTCTGGATGGTGACCTCCCGTCTGCTTGCAGGAGGTGGAATGCAGGGCAGCCCCCCAGAGGGGACATGCTCCCCGTACCAGAACATCCACAGGACTGAGGCTAAATCTGGGGGAACCAGCATTTTGGTGGCATCACAGAGGGGAGGAGTAGGGCGTGTTCACAGAATAAACACTGTATTTTAATACAACTGGTCAATATCAGGAGAGTAAGTAAAGTAGAAAATACAAATGAATATTAGGTTGAAAGAAAGTGAAGTCGCTCAGGCGTGTCCAACTGTTTGCGGTCCCATGGACTGTAGGATAACAGGCTCCTCCATCCATGGAATATTCCAGGCAAGAATACTAGAGTGGGTTGCCATTTCCTCTTTCAGGGGATCATCCCAACCCAGGGATCGAACCCTGGGCTCCAGCATTGTAGGCAGATGCTTTACCATCTGAGCCACGAGGGAAGTTCCTAAATATTAGACTGAAGTTAGATTAATCAGGCTGAACAGAGGGCACCTGTGACACAAGGTTAATGAGTTTAGCATTATTCTGGCGGCAGTGGAAACACAATAGTCTTTAAATGGGGAGACAAGGTGGCCAGTCTAACTTTTAGAAGAGGAACCAGGAAACATCAGATGAGTTAGAAGGAGAGAGATACCTGGGAGCAGGCAAGCAAGTTGGAGGGATCTCAGAAGGCAGGTGAGCAGTGAGGGCCGCCTTTGGAGAGCTGCAGGCTGGGGGTGTGGCAACAAGATGGAGAAACCTACGGGAAACCCTACCAATAAGCACANAAGGGGGAAAAATATGCTGTTCCTACTCCTTTTCTGGGACACCTTAGTTTCCTCCTTGACTTGAGAACCCATCAGACAGAGTCCTCTTCAATTCACAGTTACCCTATTCTGTGTCAGAACTTCACAATGGCTGTAGAACTCATGGCAGAAGATGCTGGCCTTGGGGATTTTTAGTATCTCTCCAGCCTGGGAGAGATAGCAGCTTCCCAATGTTGCTAATCCTGGGTTCTCTTACCATCCTTGTTTGCCTTCTCACCTGTGTCACTAATAAATTTAAAAAATATAGAGTCATTTTTGTTTCTGTGGCTGGATCCAGTATATTGCATTTCTTTTTATGTTTTACCTACATTATACAGTACAATTCATTGCATATAGTTCAGTTCAGTTGCTCAGTCCTGTCTGACTCTGTAATCCCATAGATTGCAGCAGGCCAGGCCTCCCTGCCCATCACTAACTCCAAGAGTTTACTCAAACATATGTCCACTGAGTCAGTGATGCCATCCAACCATCTCATCCTCTGTTGTCCCCTTCTCCTCCTGCCTTCAATCTTTCCCAACATCAAGGTCTTTCCAAAAGAGTCAGTTCTTTGCCAAAGTATTGGAATTTCAGTTTCAACATCAATGTTCCAATGAATATTCAGGACTGATCTCCTTTAGGATGGACTGGTTGGATCTCCTTGCAGTCCAATGGACTGTCACGAGTTTCTCCAACACCACAGTTCAAAAGCATCAATTCTTCAGCTCTCAGCTTTCTTTATAGTTCAACTCTCACATCCACACATAACTACTGGAAAAACCATAGCTTTGACTAGATGGACCTTTGTTGGCAAAGTAACTTCTAAGCTTTTTAATATGCTGACCAATAGGTTGGTCATAACTTTCCTTTCAAGGAGTAAGTGTCTTAATTTCATGGCTGCAGTCACATATGCAGTGATTTTGGAGCCCCCCCCCCAAATAAAGTCTACCATGTTTCCACTGTTTCCCCATCTATTTGTCATGAAGTAATGGGACCGGATGCTATGATTTTAGTTTTCTGAATACTGAGTTTTAAGCCAAAATTTTCACTCTCCTCCTTCATCAAGAGGCTCTTTAGTTCTTCACTTTCTGCCAAAAGGGAGGTGTTATCTGCATATCTGAGGTTATTGATATTTCTCCCAACAATCTTGATTCCAGCTTGTGCTTCTTCCAATCCAGCATTTCTCATGACGTACTCTGCATATAAGTTAAATAAGCAGGGTTAGGGTTAACGTCCTCCTTTTCCTATTTGAAGAGAAGGAAATGGCACCCCACTCCAGTACTCTTGCCTGGAAAATCCCATGATGGAGGAGCCTGGTGGGCTGCAGTCTATGGGGTCGCTGAGAGTTGGACACAACTCAGTGACTTCACTTTCACTTTTCACTTTCATGCATTGAAGAAGGAAATGGCAACCCACTCCAGTGTTCTTGCCTGGAGAATCCCAGGGACGGAGGAGCCTGGTGAGTTGCCGTCTATGGGATCGCACAGAGTCGGACACTACTGAAGTGACTTAGCAGTAGCAGTTTCCTATTTGGAACCAGTCTGTTGTTCCATGTCCAGTTCTAACTGTTGCTTCCTGATGTGTATAAAGGTTTCTCAAGAGGCAAGTCAGATGCTCTGGTATCCCCATCTCTTTCAGAATTTTCCACAATTTATTGTGATCCACACAGTCAAAGGCTTTGGCATAGTCAATATGATTTTCTGGAACTCTCGCTTTTTCAATGATCCAGCAGACATTGGAAAGTTGATCTCTGGTTCCTCTGTCTATTCTAAAACCAGCTTGAACATCTGAAAGTTCACAGCTCACATATTGCTGAAGCCTGGCTTGGAGAATTTTGAGCATTACTTTACTAGCGTGTGAAATGAGCGCAATTGTGCGATAGTTTGAGCATTCTTTGGCATTGCCTTTCTTTGGAATTGGAATGAAAACTGACCATTACAGTCCTGTGGCCACTGCTGTTTTCCAAATTTACTGACATATTGAGTGCAGCACTTTCACAGTATCATCTTTTAGAATTTGAAATAGCGCAACTAGAATTCCATCACTTTCACTAGCTTTGTTCGTAGCGATGCTTCCTAAGGCCTACTTGATTTCACATTCCAGGATGTCTGGCTCTGGGTGAGTGATCACACCATCGTGATTATCTGAGTTATGAGGACCTTTTTGTACAGTTCTTCTGTGTATTCTTGTCACCTCTTCTTAATATCTTCTGCTTCTGTTAGGTCCATACCATTTCTATCTTTACTGAGCCCATCTTGGTAAGAAATATTCCCTTGGTATCTCTAATTTTCTTGAAGAGATCTCTAGTCTTTCCCATTCTATTGTTTTCCTCTATTTCTTTTCATTGATCGCTGAGGAAGGCTTTCTTATCTCTCCATGCTGTTCTTTGGAACTCTGCATTCAAATGAGTATATCTTTCCTTTTCTGCTTTGCTTTTTGCTTCTCTTCTTTTCACAGCTATTTGTAAGGCCTCCTCAGGCAGCCATTTTGCTTATGTGAACCACAGCCTTGTCTAACTCAATGAAACTATGAGCCATGCCATGTAGGGCCTTTCAAGATGGAAGGGTCATGGTGGAGAGTTCTGACAAAATGTGGTCCACTGGAGAAGGGAATGGCAAGCCACTTCAATATTCTTGCCTTAAGAACCCCAGGAACAGTTTGAAATTACCAAAATATAGGACACTGAAAAATGAACTCCCCAGGTCATTATGGGCCCAATATGTATGGTACTGGAGATCAGTGGAGAAATAACTCTAGAAAGAATGAAGATATGGAGCCAAAGCAAAAATGACACCCAGTTGTGGGTGTGACTGGTGTTGGAAGCTAGTCCAATGCTATAAAGAGCAATATTACATAGGAACCTGGAATGTTAGGTGTATGAATCAAGGCAAATTGGTGTTGGGGGCCAGCGTGAGGAATCCCACCCGTGACAAGGTCATGCGGAAGGAAGCCTGACAAAATGCAAGGATGTGATCAGGCTTCAGGGGTTCCCCTTGGAATTTCCTGAGCATCCACCCCCAAAACCAGTCTGCCTGCTTTACTGTGTTATGCTTTCCACCTACTCTTCTGTTATTAACAGGGGGCTGTCCCCCCACCACCTTTTTCTGGGAAAAATTAGAGCTTTTAGATAACAAATCTCCTGGGCATAATACGAGTGTTTCAATCCAGAAACCCCTCTGATGGCTTTCTAGCCTGCCTGCAGGACTCATACAGCTGCGCATGTGATTGAGGCCTCCTGACTGCGGGAGGCGCAGGAAGCTTAAAACATCCTAGGAATGTAGGGGCTTCTGAGGAGTCAAAATCATTAGAATAGGACTGGTTAAAGGCTTCATTTGTTGAGCCAATACTTGCTGCCAAATTTTCATATCTTTTATTTGTTGATATAGTTGGTATATAGAAATGACAAGTAGCAACATTAGATCTTTGAATTAAGTACCTTCTTATAACCCACTGAGCCTTTGTTCTATAGAGATGTAATTTTAGTGCTTTAAGGAGATGCAGATTAAAGGAAAACACTTCAGGGGAAACGAGATTAACATTCATTAAGAAAGAGAGCCCAAAAGTGTTAGCAAGCCAGAAGATAATGTAAACCACCTGAGACCTTTTGTATACCGGAGGGTATGCAAAAAGAAAGCCTTGTCTCAATGAGGGTCAGGACTGCTGCCCCTGCATAACTGCATATTCCATTATGTACAACTTGGGGTATATAAGCTGATTTTGAAAAGTAGTTTTTGGAGTCTTGCACCAATGCTGGGCTTCCCCATGTCGTTCTTTTCTCCCCTTTTCAGGCTGATCCCTTGGAATGCGGAGGCTTCACCATGTCTACTTACTTGTCCCAGCTGATAAGATCCCTAAGAGAGAGAGCCCAAGGCGGGGCACTCTCTGATATTCAAAGGGGCGCCAGTGGCCTAACTTAGATGGTGCAAGTTCCTTGTCTGGACCTTTATTGGCTTTCCACGTAAACCAAGTTATTCAGCCTCTTTTCTCCACTTAATTTTCCTACTACACTATTTCTTCCTAATCTAATCTTATACTAATAAATAAATAAGTCTTTCCTCGCCAACGCTATCCCTGCTTCGAATTCCCTGGATCCACTGGGGCTGGACCCCGGCAAATTGGAAGTGGTCAAACAGGAGATGGCAAGAGTGAGTGTTGACATTTTAGGAATCAGCAAAATAAGATGGCCTGGAATGGGTGAATTTAACTCAGATGACCATTATATCTACTACTGTGGGCAAGAATCCGTTCGAAGAAATGGAGTACCCATTATAGTCAACAAAAGAGTCTGAAATGCAGTACTTAGAAACAATATCAAAAATGACAGAATGATCTCTGTTCATTTCCAAGGCAAACCATTCAATATCATGGTAATCCAAGTCTATGCCCTGATCAGTAATGCTGAAGCCGAATTTGAATGGTTCTATGAAGACCTACAAGACCTTTTAGAACTAACACCCAAAAAAGATGTCCTTTTCATTTTAGTGGTCCTGAATGCAAAAGTAGGAAGTCAAAAAGACCTTGAGTAACAGGCAAATTGGGCCTTGGAGTACAGAATGATGCAGGGAAAAGGCTAATAGAGTTTTGCCAAGAGAACACACTGGTCATAGCAAGCACCCTCTTCCAACAACACAGAGAAGACTCTACACATGGACATCACCAGATGGCCAACACCAAAATCAGATTGATTATATTCTTAGCAGCCAAAGATGGAGAAGCTCTATACAGTCAGCAAAAACAAGACCAGGAGCTGACTGTGGCTCTGATCATGAGCTCCTTATTGCCAAATTCAGACTTAAATTGAAGAAAGTGTAGAAAACCATTAGACCATTCAGGTATGACCTAAATCAAATCCCTTATGACTATACAGTGGAAGTGAGAAATAGATTTAAGGGACTAGATCTGATAGATAGAGTGCCTGATGAACTATGGATGGAGGTTTGTGATACTGTATGGGAGACAGGGATCAAGACCATCCCTTAGGAAAAGAAATGCATATAGTTGGTGGTGATTAAACAAGAAATGGGGTCCATGGGGTCGCAAAGAGTTGAATATGACTAAACAACGTTTATTTCACTTTAGATGGGCTTCCTTAGTGGCTCAGATGGTAAAGAGTCTGCCTGCTTGTAATGCAGGAGGCACAGATTCAGTCCTTGGGTTAAGAAGCTCCCCTGGAGTAGGAAAGGCAACCCACTCCAGTATTCTTGTCTGTGAAATACCATGGACAGAGGAGCCTGATGGGCTACAGTCCATGGGGTCACAGAGTTGGACACGACTGAGTGACTTTCACTTCACTTCAAACATGTAATGCTGATAGGACAAGAAAACATGCCAGGGAAAGATACAATAATGATGAAAGATCAAGTAATTCTCCTTTGCCATTTTTAAAAACATTTTTCCCAAAAAACCCTGCTTCAGTTCAGTTCAGTCGCTCAGTCGTGTCTGACTTTTTGCGACCCCATGAATCGCAGCACGCCAGGCCTCCCTGTCCATCACCATCTCCCGGAGGTCACTCAGACTCACGTCCATCGAGTCCATGACTCAGCCCCTCATATTTGCTGTTTTCTTTGCCTCAATTATGTTCCTCTTACATTCACCTGGTTAACACCTTCCAGTTACTCCAAGTATCATCTCAAGTTTTTCTCCCTCACATCACAGCACCTCACCAGGTAAGCCTTTCTAGTTTTATCCTATAAAGCATTTATATATACTATTTATTATAGTTAGCAATTATATATTAATTTCTGTGAGTATTTGGCTAGTTTCTGTTTTCCTTCTTAGAGTATATATTTTATAAAAGAAGGTTGAGTGGTTTGCTTAGTATTGCACCTCCAGCTCAGAGGAATGGCCTGATATCTTATAGAGATTAAAAATTCTTTTGAATAATGTATAAAATTTTATCTGACAATAGTAGGAATTATTAAAGTGCTGCAATCAGAGGGAATAAGTGAAATCCAATTTGCATTTCAACAAGATAGATGAAGAATGAGTGAAGGGGCTGGATGAAGCACAAGATGGAATCAAGATTGCAGGGAGAAATATCAATAACCTCAGATATGCAGATGACACCTCCTTTTTGGCAGAAAGTGAAGAAGAACTAAAGAGCCTCTTGATGAGAGTGAAAGAGGAAAGTGAAAAAGTTGGCTTAAAACAGCATTCAGAAAACTAAAATCATGGCATCCGGTCCCATTACTTCATGGCAAATAAATGGGAAAACAATGGAAACAGTGAGAGACTATTTTCTTGGGCTCCAAAATCACTGCAGATGGTGACTGCAGCCATGAAATTAAAAGACGCTTGCTCCNCCTTTATGGCAGAAAGCAAAGAAGAACTAATGAGCCTCTTGATGAAAGTGAAAAACGAGAGTGAAAAAGTTGACTTAAAACTCAACATTCAGAAAACGAAGATCATGGCATATGGTCCCATCACTTCATGGCAAATAGATGGGGAAACAATGGAAACACTGAGAGACTTTATTTTCTTGGGCTCCAAAATCACTCCAACAAAAATAACAACAAAAATAACAACAATAGATTGACCCGGTAAACAAAGGCAACCAATACTTTTATCTACCAGAACAAAACTAACTAAAGTACAAACCGGAAAACAAAACTAAAGTAAGGTGCCATTTGGGGAATAATTCAATGATAAGAAAACTAACAAATCTGTTAAAAGGAAAGGAAAGAAAGAAAGAAAAGATATACAAAGCTAAACAGAGGTAAAAAATCTACATTAAAAATTAATGGCAAGGAGAAAAGAACAGTGGGGGAAAAAAGGGAGTAAATATAGAAAAATAACACTAGGTTTAAAAAATTAAAATTAAAAAAACAGAAAAAAAAAAAACAAACAAAAGAAAGAAAAGATATACAAAGCTAAACAGAGGTAAAAAATCTACATTAAAAATTAATGGCAAGGAGAAAAGAACAGTGGGGGAAAAAAGGGAGTAAATATAGAAAAATAACACTAGGTTTAAAAAATTAAAATTAAAAAAACAGAAAAAAAAAAAACAAACGAAAACTCCATAGAGCTGCAAAAGCCCAACCTAGAGGCAGAGGTTTATAACCACAATAAAAAATGTGACTGAAAAAAAAAAGTTCAAAATATTAATCAGATTTCATACTGCCAATAAAATCAACAACTACAACAGAGGGGGTGAAAGATAAAGGAAAAAAAAATCCAAAAGAATCTACAGAACAAGTCAAAACATAAGAATAATAAATGTTTGTCTTGAGTCACTGCCGTCAGAGTCCTTTCCCTCGCTGGGAGCCACAGTCCACCTCGCCTGCCTAGGATGCCCTCCAGCATTGTGCTGATGTCTGGACCTGCTGTGGGGGCAGCTCAGATCCTAATCTGGCCCTGCTCCTCTGTNCGCTCTGCCTCACCGCAGCCCCGTCCGCTGTCCAGGACCTGCAGCTCCACAGCTCTGAGAGCCCGTCCAGCCTGGAGGCCTCGTGGGGCTCTGCTCCTGGAGGGCAGGATGGCTACCAGCTTGTCCTCTGCCACCTGGAGTCCCAGACAGTGGTTCACAATGTCTCCACGTCCGCCGGCACCCTGTCCTACAATTTTAGCCACCTCTTACCAGGCAGTGAGTATGTCTTGGAGGTTACCACCTGGGTCGCCCACCTCCAAGCGAAGACCAGCACCCGCCAGTGGACAGGTAGGGCCCGCGCCTGGCAAGACCCCAGGTGACAGCCGGTTGGGGGTAGGAGGTGGTCCAGAGCCACGTGCCAATGTGACGGGGCTCCTGGCTCCTGTGCAGGGTTGGTGCCGGGTCCCTGGTTGGGCCCCTTCTCCAGCCTGCCTCTGCCCTGCCCACCCTCCTCTAGCCCCTGTGCCTCCAGGGCAGCTGGCACTGCGCGCCCTGGGCACCAGGGCCCTGAGGGCCTCCTGGTACAGCTCGGGGGGGGCCTCCTGGCTGCACCTCCTGCTCACGGACCTCCTCAGTGGCTCCAACCTGACGGTGGGCGTCACACGAGGTGTCTCCAGTCACACCTTCCCGTGCCTCGCTCCTGGAACCCCCTACACGCTGACACTTAGCGCTGTCGCTGGGCCCCATTGGGCAGCAGGGCCCAGCGCCACCGAGTGGACCTGTGAGTGCTGCTGGGGATTTGCTGGGCACTGCAGAGATCCCTCCGCCAAGTGGGCTGACCGGCTCTGCGGGGGGCGTCCAGGGTCCTGCAGGGGAGGGGTGAGGCCCAAGGGTGCCCGCCTGCTGGCTGGTGGTAAAAGCCCCCACCCCAGAGGTGGCAGTGATGATGATCGCTGTGTGCCAGCCCCATGCCAGGCGCTTCTGTGTGGCACGTCATTTAACCCCTGTAAGTCGTGCTGCCCCCATGACGGTGGGGAGACCAAGGTTCAGAGACAGGGGCCAGCCCCGAGGCTCGGGTGCCGGGGTCCAGCCCCGGGGGGTCCAGGGAATTCGAAGCGGGGACGGCGTCGGCGAGGAAAACTTATTTATTTATTAATATAAGATTAGATTAGAAAGAGATAGTATAGTAGGAAAATTAAGTGGAGAAAAGAGGCTGAATAACTTGGTTTACGAGCTGAACTAATCATCTACGTGAGGCCACCGGCGTCCGTTTGAATTTTGGAAAGTGCCCCACCTTGGGCTCTCTCTCTCACAGAACTTAAAAGCCAAGGCAAGTAAGTAGACATGATGAGCCGCCCGCTCCAGATGGGAATTCAGCCTGAAATTAAAGTAGGAAGAGGAGACACGGTGGAAACCAGTCCAGCAACTGATTCCATCCTCTATTGTCTAGAGTCTCCTTATATACCTTTGATTGTACATAGAGATCAATGGGCAATACAAAATTATGCGGCGTCAGCAGCCCTGACTCTTATCAAAACCAGGCTTTTTTTCTCTGCCTACCTAATTGTATACACAAGTCTTAGATGATTTACATGTCTTCTAGCCAGAGAGCCAATTTAACATTTTACAACCTTTTTCCTGATAAGGGTTTGTCAACCAGAAGACTTATTTGTGTTGATCTTCCCAAAGTCTGGTGCCACTCTCAGAAAGCACTAAATAAAGTTACATTCTTACATAGCAAGGACACAAG